>CM065472.1:24463099-25053572 GCA_032872505.1 Leptopilina syphax | reverse complement strand
TGCAAAAAATTTTTTAGAGAAAAGAAAAAAAATTTGAAGAAAAAAATTCGACGAATAATCACAATATTTTTAAATTTTTCCTAATCAGAAAAAAAAAAAGCGACATTGGACGATCTTACACAGTACGATTTTTTATTAAATATCCCCCTGAAAAATTTTCTTTTCCTTTAAATTACTTTTTAATACACTTGGTTTTTTCCGAGTTATTTAACTTTTTAACGTTTTATAAAAAATGAAAAAAAAAAATTTCATTAAATTTTAGCCAGAAAATCAAGAAATTTTTAATTTTTTTTTTTCTGTACAAATAAAATAAAACGAAAAAACACTCGACCAATTTTTTTTTAATTTTTTTAGAAAATTTTTTTTGAAAATCCGGGTCAAAAAACCTGGATTTTTTTCGAGTTAAATTACCTTGTTTGAAAATGAAAATAAATTAACGAATTCAGTCGAAATTTACGATTGCAAAATTTTTGGAAAAAAAAAATTTGAAGAAATCGACGAAAATTACAAATTTTTAAATTTCCTATAGAAAAAAAAGCGAGAAAAACGACGATTTTTAAATTCTGAAAAATTTCTAAATTCTTTTAAAAACTTGGTTTTTCGAGTATAATTAAGATAAAAAATGAAAAAATTTCATTAATTTAGCAGAAAATCAAGATTTTTAATTTTTCTGTACAAAAAAAAAAAAAAAAAAAATCGACTAATTTTTATTTTTCAGAAATTTTGAAAATCGTTCAAAAACTGATTTTTCGAGTAAATTTCTGTTTGAAAATGAAGAGAAATAACGAATTCAGTCGAAAATTACGATTGCAAAAATTTTTGGAAAAAAAAATTTGAAGAAATCGACGAAAATCACAATTTTTAATTTTCCTATAGAAAAAAAAGGCGAGAAAAACGACGATTTTTAAATTTCTGAAAAAATTCTAAATTCTTTTAAAAACTTGGTTTTCGAGTATTAATTTAGATAAAAAAAGAAAAAATTTTCATTAATTTAGCCGAATAATCAAGATTTTTTTAATTTTTCTGTACAAAAAAAAAACGAAAAAATCGACCAATTTTTATTTTTCAGAAATTATGAAAATCGGGCAAAAACTGATTTTTCGAGTAAATTTCTGTTTGAAAATGAAAAGGAAATAACGAATTCAGTCCCGAAATTTACGATTGCAAAAATTTTTGGAAAATAAAATTTTTGAAGAAATCGACGAAAATTACAATTTTTAAATTTCCTATAGAAAAAAAAGCGAGAAAAACCGACGATTTTTAAATTCTGAAAAATTTCTAAATTCTTTTAAAAACTTGGTTTTCGAGTATAATTTAGATAAAAAATGAAAAAATTTCAATTAATTTAGCAGAAAATCAAGATTTTTAATTTTTCTGTAACAAAAAAAAAAAAAAAAAAATAGACCAATTTTTATTTTTCAGAAATTTTGAAAATCGTTCAAAAACTGATTTTTCGAGTAAATTTTCTGTTTGAAAATGAAAATAAATAACGAATTCAGTCGAAATTTACGAATGCAAAAAAATTTTTAGAAAAAAAAAATTTGAAGAAATCGACGAAAATCACAATTTTTAAATTTCCTATAGAAAAAAAAGCGAGAAAAACGACGATTTTTAAATTCTGAAAAATTTCTAAATTCTTTTAAAAACTTGGTTTTTTCGAGTATAATTTAGATAAAAAATGAAAAAATTTCATTAATTTAGCAGAAAATCAAGATTTTTAATTTTTCTGTACAAAAAAAAAACGAAAAAATCGACCAATTTTTATTTTTTAAGAAATTTTGAAAATCGTTCAAAAACTGATTTTTTCGAGTAAATTTCTGTTTGAAAATGAAAATAAAATAACGAATTCAGTCGAAATTTACGATTGCAAAATTTTTTTGAAAAAAAAAATTTGAAGAAATCGACGAAAATTACAATTTTTTAAATTTCCTATAGAAAAAAAAGCGAGAAAAAACGACGATTTTTAAATTCTGAAAAATTTCTAAATTCTTTTTAAAAACTTGGTTTTTTCGAGTATAATTTTGTTAAAAAAATGAAAAAATATTTCATTAATTTAGCAGAAAATTCAAGATTTTTAATTTTTCTGTACAAAAAAAAACAAAAAAATCGACCAATTTTAATTTTTCAGAAAATTTTGAAAATCGTTCAAAAACTGATTTTTCGAGTAAATTTCTGTTTGAAAATAAAAATAAATAACGAATTCAGTCGAAATTTACGATTGCAAAAATTTTTGGAAAAAAAAAAATTTTGAAAGAAATCGACGAAAATCAACAATTTTTAAATTTCCTATAGAAAAAAATGCGAGAAAAACGACGATTTTTAAATTCTGAAAAATTTCTAAATTCTTTAAAAAACTTGGTTTTCGAGTATAATTTAGATAAAAAATGAAAAAATTTCAATTAATTTAGCAGAAAATCAAGATTTTTAATTTTTCTGTACAAAAAAAAACGAAAAAATCGACCAATTTTTATTTTTCAGAAATTTTGAAAATCGTTCAAAAACTGATTTTTTCGAGTAAATTTTCTGTTTTTGAAAATGAAAATAAATAACGAATTCAGTCGAAATTTACGATTGCAAAAATTTTTAGAAAAAAAAAAATTTGAAGAAATCGACGAAAATCACCAATTTTTCTTAAATTTCCTATAGAAAAAAAAAGCTGAGAAAAACGACGATTTTTAAATTCTGAAAAATTTCTAAATTCTTTTTAAAAAACTTGGTTTTCGAGTATAATTTAGATAAAAAATAAAAAAATTACATTAATTTAGCAGAAAAATCAAGATTTTTAATTTTTCTGTACAAAAAAAAAACGAAAAAAATCGACCAATTTTTATTTTTCAGAAATTTTGAAAATCGTTCAAAAACTGATTTTTCGAGTAAATTTCTGTTTGAAAATGAAAAGAAATAACGAATTCAGTCGAAATTTACGATTGCAAAAATTTTTGGAAAAAAAAAATTTGAAGAAATCGACGAAAATTAACAATTTTTTAAAATTTCCTATAGAAAAAAAAGCGAGAAAAACGACGATTTTTAAATTCTGAAAAATTTCTAAATTCTTTTAAAAACTTGGTATTCAAGTATAATTTAGATAAAAAATGAAAAAATTTCATATAATTTAGCCGAAAATCAAGATTTTTAATTTTTCTGTACAAAAAAAAACGAAAAAATCGACCAATTTTTATTTTTTTAGAAATTTTGAAAATCGTTCACAAACTGATTGTTCGAGTAAATTTCTGTTTGAAAATGAAAATAAATAACGAATTCAGTCAAAATTTAAGATTGCAAAAATTTTTAGAAAAAAAAAATTTGAAGAAATCGACGAAAATCACTATTTTTAAATTTCCTATAGAAAAAAAAGCGAGAAATAACGACGATTTTTAAATTCTGAAAAATTTCTAAATTCTTTAAAAACTTGGTTTTCGAGTAATAATTTAGATAAAAAATGAAAAAATTTCATTAATTTAGCAGAAAATCAAGATTTTTAATTTTTTCTGTACAAAAAAAAACGAAAAAATCGACCCAATTTTTATTATTTCAGAAATTTTGAAAATCGTTTCAAAAAACTGATTTTTCGAGTAAATTTCTGTTTGAAAATGAAAATAAATAACGAATTCAGTCGAAATTTACAATTGCACAAAATTTTTGGAAAAAAAAAATTTGAAGAAAATCGACGAAAATTACAATTTTTAAATTTCGTATAGAAAAAAAAGCGAGAAAAACGACGATTTTTAAATTCTGAAAAATTTCTAAATTCTTTTAAAAACTTGGTTTTCGAGTATAATTTAGATAAAAAATGAAAAAATTTCATTAATTTATTTAGAAAATCAAGATTTTTAATTTTTCTGTACAAAAAAAAAAAAACGAAAAAATCGACCAATTTTTATTTTTCAGAAATTTTTGAAAATCGTTCAAAAACTGGTTTTTCGAGTAAATTTCTGTTTGAAAATGAAAAGATATAACGAATTCAGTCGTATTTTACAATTGCAAAAATTTTTGGAAAAAAAAAATTTGAAGAAATCGACGAAAATTTACAATTTTTTAAATTTCGTATAGAAAAAAAAGCGAGAAAAACGACGATTTTTAAAATTCTGAAAAATTTCTAAATTCTTTTAAAAACTTGGTTTTCGAGTATAATTTAGATAAATAATGAAAAAATTTCATTAATTTAGCAGAAAAACAAGATTTTTAATTTTTCTGTACAAAAAAAAACGAAAAAATCGACCAATTTTTATTTTTCAGAAATTTTGAAAATCGTTCAAAAACTGATTTTTCGAGTAAATTTCTGTTTGAAAATGAAAATAAAATAACGAATTCAGTCGAAATTTACGATTGACAAAAATTTTTAGAAAAAAAAAATTTGAAGAAATCGACGAAAATCACAATTTTTAAATTTCCTATAGAAAAAAAAGCGAGAAAAACGACGATTTTTAAATTCTGAAAAATTTCTAAATTCTTTTAAAAACTTGGTTTTCGAGTATAATTTAGATAAAAAATGAAAAAATTTCATTAATTTAGCAGAAAATCAAGATTTTTAATTTTTCTGTACAAAAAAAAACGAAAAAATCCGAACAATTTTAATTTTTCAAAAATTTTGAAAATCGTTCAAAAACTGAATTTTTCGAGTAAATTTCTGTTTGAAAATGAAAATAAATAACGAATTCAGTCGAAATTTACGATTGCAAAAATTTTTGGAAAAAAAAAAATTTAAAGAAATCGACGAAAATCACAATGTTTAAATTTCCTATAGAAAAAAAAGCGAGAAAAACGACGATTTTTAAATTCTGAAAAATTTCTAAATTCTTTTAAAAAACTTGGTTTTCGAGTATAATTTAGATAAAAAATGAAAAAATTTCATTAATTTAGCAGAAAATCAAGATTTTTAATTTTTCTGTACAAAAAAAAACGAAAAAATCGACCCAATTTTATATTTTTCAAAATTTTGAAAATCGTTCAAAAACTGATTTTTCGAGTAAATTTCTGTTTGAAAATGAAAATAAATAACGAATTCAGTCGAAATTTACGATTGCAAAAATTTTTGGAAAAAAATATATTTGAAGAAATCGACAAAAAATTACAATTTTTAAATTTCCTATAGAAAAAAAAGCGAGAAAAACGAACGATTTTTAAATTCTGAAAAATTTCTAAATTCTTTTAAAAACTTAGTTTTTGAGTATAATTTAGATAAAAAATGAAAAAAATTTCATTAATTTAGCAGAAAATTCCAAGATTTTTTAATTTTTCTGTACAAAAAAAAAAACGAAAAAAAATATCGACCAATTTTTATTTTTCAGAAATTTTGAAAATCGTTCAAAAACTGATTTTTCGGGTAAAAATTTCTGTTTGAAAATGAAAATAAATAACAAATTCAGTCGAAATTTAACGATTGCAAAAATTTTTAGAAAAAAAAAATTTGAAGAAATCGACGAAAATCACAATTTTTTAAATTTCCTATAGAAAAAAAAGCGAGAAAAAACGACGATTTTTAAATTCTGAAAAATTTCTAAATTCTTTTAAAAACTTTGGTTTTCGAGTAGAATTTAGATAAAAAATGAAAAAATTTCATTAATTTAGCAGAAAATCAAGATTTTTAATTTTTCTGTACAAAAAAAAACGAAAAAAATTCGACCAATTTTTATTTTTTCAGAAATTTTGAAAATCGTTCAAAAAACTGATTTTTCGAGTAAATTTCTGTTTGAAAAATGAAAATAAATAACGAATTCAGTCGAAATTTACGATTGCAAAAAATTTTTGGAAAAAAAAAATTTGAAGAAATCCGACGAAAATTACAATTTTTAAATTTCCTATAGAAAAAAAAGCGAGGAAAAACGACGATTTTTAAATTCTGAAAAATTTCTAAATTCTTTTAAAAAACCTTGGTTTTCGAGTATAATTTAGATAAAAAATGAAAAAATTTTCATTAATTTAGCAGAAAATCAAGATTTTTAATTTTTTTCTGTACAAAAAAAAAACGAAAAAATCGACCAATTTTTTATTTTTCAGAAATTTTGAAAATCGTTCAAAAACTGATTTTTCGAGTAAATTTCTGTTTGAAAATGAAAATAAATAACGAATTCAGTCGAAATTGACGATTGCAAAAGTTTTTGAAAAAAAAAAATTTGAAGAAATCGACGAAAAATTACAATTTTTAAATTTCCTATAGAAAAAAAAAGCGAGAAAAACGACCGATGTTTAAATTCTGAAAAATTTCTAAATTCTTTTAAAAAACTTGGTTTTCGAGTATAATTTAGATAAAAAATGAAAAATATTTCATTTAATTTGGCAGAAAATCAAGATTTTTAATTTTTCTGTACAAAAAAAACGAAAAAATCGACCAATTTTTATTTTTCAGAAATTTTGAAAAATCGTTCAAAAACTGATTTTTCGAGTAAATTTCTGTTTGAAAATGAAAAATAAATAACGAATTCAGTCCGAAATTTACGATTGCAAAAATTTTTGGAAAAAAAGAATTTTGAAGAAATCGACGAAAATCACAATTTTTAAATTTCCTATAGAAAAAAAGCGAGAAAAACGACGATTTTTAAATTCTGAAAAATTTCCAAATTCTTTTTAAAAACTTTTTTTTCGAGTATAATTTAGATAAAAAAAAAAAAATTTCATTAATTTTGTTGAAAATATTTAAAATTGGTACTATTGCGCCATCTATATATTGAAAATACGTAACCTATTATTAACCAACCTAACCTATGTTTTTTCCAGTCTGACTGTAAGTCACTGTAAGAGTGAATCGTTTTGCACATAAAGTTCATTATATTAATAGAATCAAAGCTTGTTTTATTTAATTATATTCCTATAGGTTATGGGCCCAAGGTGCTTAAATACTTCGCTGAATATAAAATGTTCTCATTGTAAATCGCGGATAGTGAAAAACGAAAAGTTTTGTTTTCCGCCACGTGTTTGTACATTTGTCGAGAAAAGTGACGCTAACATTCTCACAGTGAAACATTACAAGTGAATAGTTTTTCTTTTTGTTTTTCGCGTAGAATATTTTTTTGAAAAGCGAAAAATGAGTTTCTCCTCAGTTAAAATTACCCTCTCTTGAAAAAGAAAACTACGGTACGTGGAAGATTCATATGAAAGCCTGCTCATCAAAAATGACGCATGGGGTTATGTCAACGGAACCAAAAAGAAACCAGAACCGGTAGTTGGAAACGAGGCTCAAGTCAGTGAATGGAACAGCAAACGACGAAAAAGCCATGTCAGATGTTATACTTGCTATGAGTGCTGAAGAAATTAAAGCACGTAAATGGATGCAACACATCGAACGAAATCTGGCAAAAATTGAAAAGTCTTTACGAATCAGAGGGACCGACACGAAAAGCAATGCTTTTGGAAGAATTGATTCACCACAAAATGGATGAGTCTCAGGATATGCGAGATCATGTGTCAAATTTCTTTGATACAGTAAATAAACTGGAAGCCATGGAAATAAAAATTCCTCAAGAAAATGATTGTCATTCTTTTATTATCAAGTATCCCGAAATCATACGAATCTCTCAGAGTTGCCATAAAGTCGCGTCGAGAATTGCCTACTCCTGAAGAATTAAAAGTGAAATTACTCGACGAATATCAAGCCAGAAAACGACACACCGACGAAAAATCAGAAGCCATGGTAGCATCGAAAACATCACACTTTGCGGGAAATAAAAATAAATCGAACAAAAAGGATCAACATTTTAAATTTAAGTGTCATAATTGTGGAAAAATCGGGCATATGTCAAAAGATTGCAGAAGTCGACGATCAAACGATAACAAGAAGCAAGAAGGAAAGGAAACGTCCAAAAAGGCTGAAGTAGCAATGAAAATTTCCACAAGTGTAGAAAGTGTAAAAAGTGAAGTAGCAATGGAAGCTACACAAAATGTAAACAATAAGTGGTGTTTAGACTCCGGTGCATCTTCGCATATGTGTTCCTCCGAAGAAAAATTCGAAAACATTGGTAAACCCAATACGCGAACCTTAAATTTAGCAAGTTCCGAATCAACTTCCATTGAAGGAATCGGGTCAGTAAAAATGAAAATCGCGGAAGATTTTACCGTAAATCTTCAGAAAACACTGTTTGTTCCAGATCTTCGTTCAAATTTAATGTCAGTATCCAAAATTACTGACAATGGATTTAATGTTTTATTTCAAAAAGATAAAGCAGTGGTTATTGATTGTGTAAGTGGTCAAGAAATTTTAAAAGCCGAACGAAAAAATGACTTGTATTTTGTTTTAGAGAACGCTGAAAAAGTTTACATTTCGGAAACAGGCAAGTCAATTCTGCAAGAATGGCATGAAAAATTCGGACATTTAAATGAAAAGGACTTGAAGGATTTGATAAAAAGTTGTAAAGTGCATGGTATTGATGTTCCAAGTGGTGAAAGTTTGTCTACTTGTGAAGTTTGTTTAAAAGGTAAACAAACGAAACTTCCATTCCCCAAATCAACTTCTCATTCTACAGAGCTTTTGGAATTAATCCATTCAGATATCTGTGGACCGATGAAGGTTCAATCCTTATCAGGTTCAAAATACTTTGTCACATTCATTGATGACAAATCTCGGTGGTGCGAGATTTATTTTCTCAAAAAGAAGAGCGAATTTTTCGAAAAATTTCTGGAATTCAAGGCTAAAGTGGAAGAGCAAACGGGAAAAAGAATAAAAACAGTGAGATCGGACAACGGAGGCGAATATAAAAGTGGAAAGTTCGAAGAATATTTGAAAACGCAAGGAATCTGTCATCAACTCACAACGGAATATACACCTCAGCAGAATGGCGTTGCAGAACGCCTAAACAGGACACTTGTTGAGATGGCGAGGTGTATGATGATTCAATCAGGTCTTCCTCAAAGTTTTTGGGCAGAAGCTGTCTTGACCGCCTGTTATATTAGAAATAGGTGTCCAACGAAAAGTTTAGGAAGAGACACCCCTCATGAATTTTGGAAAGGAATAACACCAACTGCAATTCATTTTCAAATTTTCGGTCAAAAAGCTCACATGTTGGATAAATCAACAAATGCGAAAACAGAAAGAGGAAAATTCTCGAGTAAAACGATTGAATGTATTTTTGTTGGCTACTCAACCGAGTCCAAAGCTTACAGATTGTGGGATCCGGAATCAAGGAAAATTCGTCGAAGCCGTGATGTTCGTTTCGTGAAAACTGTTGAAGGAAAACCGAAGTTCGAAAATTTGAAGAACGAAGCAGATTCCATTAACGAACTGGAAATTTTGTTCATGAATTTATCGAATACTCCCGGAAATGTTGCTGCAGAAAACCCTCGTCAAGAAGAAAATCCTCGAAACGTTTATCAAGATGAAGTACCACAACAAGTGCATCAGCAACAAATGAAGCCTGGAAAAGGTCGTCCAAGAATAATCCGTACCGGTAGAAGAGGCAGACCTACAAAACAACAACACATGGTACCCATTCAAGACGAAGATTTAAGTGAAAGTGATATCGACGAAAATGATTTAGTTCAAAATCAAGAAACGGAAGAACAAGAAGAACGAAACTCGGAAGCGGAACAAATCGATGAACCTCAAGAACATATGTCAAATTGTTCGATCGAGTACGCCGGATTAACTGAAAAAGGAGATCCAATCACAGTAAAAGAAGCTCTTTCCAGTCCCGAAGCTTATGAATGGATGGAGGCTATGCAAGACGAGTATCACGCATTAATGAAGAACAACACATGGAAGTTAGTTGATCGTCCGAAAAACAAAAATATTATTGGATCAAGATGGGTTCTACGTACAAAGAACAAAGCTGATGGTTCTGTGGAACGGCGAAAAGCCAGGGTAGTAGCTAAAGGTTTTTCACAAGAACCAAATGTCGACTTTCATGAAACTTTCGCCCCTGTGGCGAGAATTAGCTCCATTCGAATTGTACTTGGACTAGCAGCAGAATACGACTTGACAGTTCACCAATTGGATTTCGTCAGTGCTTATCTAAATGGAAACATCGATGAGGAAATTCATATGGAAGTTCCTGAGGGATTAGCAGATATACTCGACAGTAAATATTCGAAACACGATTTAGAAGGTAAAGTATGCCTTTTAAACAAATCATTATATGGATTAAAACAATCCGGTCGTCAGTGGTACAAGAAACTCGACTTAAAACTCAAGGAATTAAATTTGAAACCACTGAACGCAGATGCTTGTGTTTATTTTCTCGAGAATAAAGGTGAATTGACCTTAGTTGTAATTTATGTAGACGATTTGATTTTAGCCTCTAACAATCTTAAAAGATTATCAATGTTGAAGGAAAGCCTTGCCGACTGTTTTGAGATGAAAGACCTTGGACCTCTTCATTACTGTCTCGGAATAGAATTCAGTTTTGATAAAAAGAAGGGAGAACTTTGCATGTCACAGAAGAATTACACTCAAGAAGTGCTGAAACGATTTAATATGGAGAATTGCAAACCCGTTGCCACCCCGATGAATCCTGCTGTGAAACTTTCGAAGAAGATGTGTCCAATCGATGAAGAAGAAAAGGCTCAAATGAAACAACTTCCATACAGAAACCTAGTAGGATCTCTAATGTATTTAGCCACAAGTACACGCCCGGACATCACCTACGCTGTGAGCGCACTTAGTCAGTTTAACGAAAATCCAGGTGAAGAACATTGGAAAGCTGGAAAAAGAGTGTTACGATACTTAAAGAAGACAATCGACACAAAAATTGTTTTCACGAAAACAGGAGACGAATTAATCGGCTTCTCAGACGCTGATTGGGGCTCAAACGTAGACGATCGACAATCTTACACGGGTTATCTCTTCAAATTCGCTAGTGGTCCAGTAAGTTGGTCTTCTAGGAAACAACGCACAGTAGCAATGTCAAGTGCTGAAGCGGAATATATGGCGATATCAGAATCAACCAAGGAAGCCATTTACATACGAAGATTTTTATCCGAAATCATTGGAAATCTAGAAACAACAGTGATATTGTGTGACAATCAAAGTGCCGGTTTAATGACTAAAAAATCCTGTTTTTCACGAGAGAACAAAGCACATCGATATCCGGTATCATTTTGTGCGGGACTCAATTGAAAAATCCGATGTTAAAATTGAGTATATTCCAACAGACCAAATGCCTGCTGATGTCTTAACAAAAGGTTTGTCTTTACCAAAACATGAAAAGTGTATTAAGGACATAGGGTTGAGACATTAAGATTTCACTTTTCTCTGTGTGTTTCTATTTTTTGTTTTTAGCGCAAAAGTTACTTTTTACGGGGGAGTGTTGAAAATATTTAAAATTGGTACTATTGCGCCATCTATTTATTGAAATACGTAACCTATTATTAACCAACCTAACCTATGTTTTTTCAGTCTGACTGTAAGTCACTGTAAGAGTGAATCGTTGCACATAAAGTTCATTATATTAATAGAATCAAAGCTTGTTTTATTAATTATATTCCTATAAATTTAGCAGAAAATCAAGATTTTTAATTTTTCTGTACAAAAAAAAACGAAAAAATCGACCAATTTTTATTTTTCAGAAATTTTGAAAATCGTTCAAAAACTGATTTTTCGAGTAAATTTCTGTTTGAAAATGAAAATAAATAACGAATTCAGTCGAAATTTACGATTGCAAAAATTTTTGGAAAAAAAAAATTTGAAGAAATCGACGAAAATTACAATTTTTAAATTTCCTATAGAAAAAAAAGCGAGAAAAACGACGATGTTTAAATTCTGAAAAATTTCTAAATTCTTTTAAAAACTTGGTTTTCGAGTATAATTTAGATAAAAAATGAAAAAATTTCATTAATTTAGCAGAAAATCAAGATTTTTAATTTTTCTGTACAAAAAAAAAACGAAAAAATCGACCAATTTTTATTTTTCAGAAATTTTGAAAATCGTTCAAAAACTGATTTTTCGAGTAAATTTCTGTTTGAAAATGAAAATAAATAACGAATTCAGTCGAAATTTACGATTGCAAAAATTTTTGGAAAAAAAGAATTTGAAGAAATCGACGAAAATCACAATTTTTAAATTTCCTATAGAAAAAAAGCGAGAAAAACGACGATTTTTAAATTCTGAAAAATTTCCAAATTCTTTTAAAAACTTTTTTTTCGAGTATAATTTAGATAAAAAAAAAAAAAATTTCATTAATTTAGCAGAAAATCAAGATTTTTAATTTTTCTGTACAAAAAAAACGAAAAAATCGACCAATTTTTATTTTTCAGAAATTTTGAAAATCGTTCAAATACTGATTTTTCGAGTAAATTTCTGTTTGAAAATCAAAATAAATAACGAATTCAGTCGAAATTTACGATTGCAAAAATTTTTGGAAAAAAAAAATTTGAAGAAATCGACGAAAATCACAATTTTTAAATTTCCTATAGAAAAAAAGCGAGAAAAACGACGATTTTTAAATTCTGAAAAATTTCCAAATTTTTTTAAAAACTTGGTTTTCGAGTATAATTTAGGTAAAAAATGAAAAAATTTCATTAATTCAGCAGAAAATCAAGATTTTTAATTTTTCTGTAAAAAAAAAAACGAAAAAATCGACCAATTTTTATTTTTCAGAAATTTTGAAAATCGTTCAAAAACTGATTTTTCGAGTAAATTTCTGTTTGAAATTGAAAATAAATAACGAATTCAGTCGAAATTTACGATTGCAAAAAATTTTTGGAAAAAAAAAATTTGAAGAAATCGACGAAAATCACAATTTTTAAATTGCCTATTGAAAAAAAGCGAGAAAAACGACGATTTTTAAATTCTGAAAAATTTCCAAATTCTTTTAAAAACTTGGTTTTCGAGTCTAATTTAGATAAAAAATGAAAAAATTTAATTAATTCAGCAGAAAATCAAGATTTTTAATTTTTCTGTACAAAAAAAAACGAAAAAATCGACCAATTTTTATTTTTCAGAAATTTTGAAAATCGTTCAAAAACTGATTTTTCGAGTAAATTTCTGTTTGAAAATGAAAATAAATAACAAATTCAGTCGAAATTTACGATTGCAAAAATTTTTGGAAAAAAAAAATTTGAAGAAATCGACGAAAATCACAATTTTTAAATTTCCTATAGAAAAAAAGCGAGAAAAACGACGATTTTTAAATTCAGAAAAATTTCCAAATTCTTTTAAAAACTTGTGTTACATCCCGAGCAGAAGGCGAGTTTGATAGGTTAGGTTAAAGAATTTTGGAGGAATGGTAGGCTGATTATGGTCAAGTTGGTAAAGCTTGACCTTTATTTTTAAGTAGGATCGTTTGTACTTGTCAAAACTACGGGTTTTGAGTTACATTAACAATAATCATTCCCTTTTTATAATTTATTCAAATATTAAATAGTATGATTACAATAGTTATACAATTGTTACTTACTTTTAGTTTACAGATTAGTCGTAGATTCAAAATTAAAGCGCTAGTCGATATAAGTTGGGTTTTCAAGATGTTGTTTCAATTGAATGAAACTGAGAAGTTCGTTACACTTATGTAACTTTTACAACTTATTAATGTTTTTGCGTTTGTTTCAAGAGTTAAATACCGTTTCTAAGTGTTACTTATCGTCACTTGCACCTATTTAAGGAAAGAAACTTGTTTCTAAGTGTGAGAAAAGCAACTTGCACAATAATTGAGTACAATTCGGTCTGCAATTGCCAATTAGAGAAAGAATTGGTGAAAAACTACAATTAATGAAACTTGACACGCAAAATACGACAGTTAATTCATTTAAATAATTGATTCTAAGTGTCAAATTGCTTTTCTTGCACCTTTTACGGAAAAAAACTTGTTTCTAAGTGAAAAACAAAATTGACTTGCACAAAAACCGAGTACAACTCGAACTGCAGTTGCCGATTAGAGAAAGAATACAAAATTTAATGAAAAAACTGAAGGGTCGCTCTACAATGACTATTGGTCTTATAAACCGCACCGGAACTTTTGACAATTTGTGTTAAAAAGCTTTGCCTTATATACTATAAAATTATTAAAAGTGGGAGAGTTTGTAGATAATTATGGGGGTAAAAGGTGTCAATTCTTTAGAATAATACTTATTCATTATAGTTCTATTTATAATTAAGATTCGAAGAAAGAATGCGTCTTATTGGCAACTAACCAATATTTTACCTCATATATGGAAAATATGATGCTCGAGTTACAAGCGATTTTTCCTAGAACTCGGGTTGCGAGAAAGTGGTCATAGCCGGCGCGCTCGAGCTTACGTGAGTCACTTTTTGATTCAACGCATTGTTCTTTATTTTTGTTAATTTCTATCTCTGGTTTTGTTTTTTTGATCATTATTCTAATATGTAGGACAAAGTATAAGATTTCAGTTATAACTTCTATCTCATTTATTGTATTTTTACGTTTTTTTTTACTTTGAGTTTTATGTGTTGAAATTAAGATAGTGAAGTTACATTACAGATATGCCTTTATAATCAAAATTAAAAATGTATCTGGGATGTAACAGTCCTCCCTCCTTACATTTTTCAACGTCTCGGTGAAATTTAAGTCTCATTATTGAGATACAAGGTTTATACTTGAGAATTTTGAAATTGAGAATGTCCTAATCGTGAACTATTTACAGTGTCTACAGTGATATGAATATCCTTGCGCTCTTCTTACATTCGGTGGCGCTTAGATAAGAACGATAAAATTACTACATAGAGTGTTTGTTGTGTTATGATATGTGTTGTTTGTGTTTTCTTAATCATCTTCTTAAGGTAGGTATGGATTTCTTCTTTCTCAGGACGGTCGTTGACTTTTTGTTTCCCATGATGGTGATTTCAAATTGTCAACTTCAGCATTTTGCATCCCTATAAAGGATGGTAGCACATGGAGCATCTTCAGTAATAGTTTTGACTTCTTAAGGTGCGGAATACAAACATCTTGAAAAAGTAAGAAGTGTAAATCTTCTTTTTGTTATAATTTTTATAAGTGTTTATTGGTGTTCCTTTTGTTATTTTTCCTTTAAAATATGTATTTTTGTGTAGTGTCTGGAGAAGGAGATTGCCCAATAGGTTTGGAGAAATTTTTGAAGTCTCTACAAGTTATAGCGGCTTCTATTCATCACTCCATATTAGAAGTAGATTGTTTTGAAGCAATGGGGCGTCCGGGACGTCCGAAGCGAGGAGGATATAGAGAAAAAGTGGATGTTAAAACTCGAAATGAGAAGCTGCGCCATTTGAAAAAGGAAATGCAGGAAGATTCGGCACAGATGACGTCGATGCTGAATCTTGTTCTGTAAGTATGATTTTAATTCCTTTGTGTATTTTATCTCTCTCTCTTTTCCTTTTTACATTTTTCTTTCTTTTTTTTTTTTTTTTTTTTTTATAGACGACCAGATCGTCCTAGCTGCTGCTATTGCGGGGGATGTTCAAGTTTACCAAAGGCATTGGAATTGACAGGTGATTATTTTATGTATTTAATATAACTTTATTGATTCTTTCTCTTTTGATAATTTTTATACGATATTTTTCTTTTCTAGTTATAATAATTTTGTTGTTTGTATTGTTTGTTTTAGAACCATTAGAGCCAAGAAAAATTGTGGACACTATGGTTTGGATCGATGATGCACCGAAGTTTGTGTCGTCATGCAAAATTGAAGATAAGCCTTTAGATCTGTCAATAAAGGCCTCCATCGTGAATAAAATTTTTCAACCAACAATATTCTTAAAGGATGTTAAATCACTTTTAGTTGATCCATTGTGGCTGGATCCTGAACTGCAACCACAGGCAGCACCTTCTTTTGAAACACAACCAAAACCTTATTCGCAGCCAGGGCCTTCTTTTGAGTTACGGTCAGGGCCTTCTTTTGAGTCACGGCCAAGGCCTTCTTTTGAGACACAACTAAAACCTTTTTCGCAGCCAAAGCTTTCTTTTGGGATACAAGCAGGACCTTCTTTTGAGACACAACTAAGACCTTACTTTGAATCGCAGCCAGGGCCTTCTTTTGGGATACAAGCAGGACCTTCTTTTGAGATACAAACAGGATCTTCTTTTGAGTCGCAGCCAAAGCCTTCCTGGTATATGGAGCCTGAGGACGTGAAAGTGGTCTTGGAGGAAAATTCGTTGCCGAAATTTGTTCCAAAAAGATTTGAAATGTGTATGTGCGGTCTGTGCAATTTATAAGATTTTTCTCTTCTTTTCTGTTCTTTTTCTTTTACATATATTTAGGAGTATTTTTATAATTATAATACATGTCCGTTTAATAGTATATATACGTTGTGTGTGTGTTTTCTATTGTAGTGTGAAAGTGTGTGTGTGTTTGAATAAATTTGACATATTCTTACAAATTTTGTATACAATTATTTATTTCGCTAAAACCTCTCTCATTCGTTCTTTTACAATTGAAGCTTCTTACTTTCTTTTAATAAATCTATTATTTATGAATATATACTCATAATTGAGTTCTCAAAATTAAATTTTTAAAGGTGCTTAATTTGTGGAACTAAAATTGTATTTAAATAATTCATTTCTTTCTCTACTTCCATTTTTAGCAATTGTCAATCAATTAAAACCTTAAAACAATTATAAAATTAAACTTATAAAACATCATTGCTGTTTTAGTCGCAATTAAAGGTAAGTAATTTGAATATACTTTTTTTTGAATTTTTATTTGACATAACAATTATTTTACATAATTTATAATTTATCGACGAAATTGCTAAATTTATTGAATTTGTTGACCATAAAATATTAAAATTAATATATAATTTCTTTTCAACTATTTGCCTGATTAATGTTAATAGTTTTTATTAGGAACAATTAATTAACTAGTCGTAGTTAATTATTCCAAAATAATTTTGCAAAAAGTCAGTTGTTTATAATGTAATTTTATTAGATTTTCCAAAATGGGTAATTAGTTATTATAAAACAACATTTTTGGTTTTAATAGTTAATAAATAATAATTAATAAATAACAATTAATAAATAATAATTAATAAATAATAATTAATAAATAATAATTAATAAATAATAATTAATAAATAATAATTAATAAATAATAATTAATAAATAATAATTAATAAATAATAATTAATAAATAATAATTAATAAATAATAATCAAAAGGAATTATTATCATCGAGCAATTCTGCACTTAAAGATGTTTAAATAAATTGTTCATTTATAAATTGTTCGATGATAATAACCTTAGAATGAAGCTATTCTAAAAGAAAATAAAAGAAAATAGCAGAATTTGTGTTAAATTGTTGTGTTAATAATGCATAATAGAAATATATGTCTGGCCGACATAATGGCGGGTCGAGCGGTTCTCGCCTTGCTCTGTATGTGGGGAGAGGCATGAGACCGATAACATGGCTGATCGAGCTGCTCTCGCTTCGCTCTGTATAAGGGGAGAGGCATGAGACCCAGCGCGCGAGTATTGGACAGTGGGCGTGGGGCCTTTCACTCCTCCGCGCGGTGAATCGACTCCTCCCTCCTTATATTCGCCTGATACTTGAGGCTTGCTTTGAGTCTCTTAAACCTCATTATTTATTAATAATAATTATTTAAAAATTAAAAGTTGATGTTGCTCTTAAATATTAAGTAATTTTCTTTAAATTTACATTATTTTGGTATATGTTTATAGTATACCAAAATTTATTAATCAATAATAATAATTCTTTAATATCAATATGTGACGCTCCACGAGAAAAGGGACCTTAGCTGCAAAAAAATTAATTTTGAGTTATTTATATCATTCCGTACTTTTTGAGTTGCTCTTTCATATACAAAAGGCAAAAATAATTTGTACTTACAGGTTTTTTTGTTATCAATGTTTAAAAATGAACCTTTTTAGTGTTTACACCCGGTTGTTTAGAAAATCAGCCCCTCTACTTTCTAACACAACTACACAGGTTATGTACGTACAACTCATGCGCTTCGTGTAACATGGATAACTATCAATGTTAAGTGAGTAGTGGGACTGACTTTCAATGAAACGTCTTGACCAATCAGAGTGGTTCCACTTTAAATGCCTCTCCTGCAAAATTCGTCTGTAAGTCATAAGGTCCCTTTTCTCGTGGAGCGTCACATATGGGTCAAACCATTTTATTTCGCCTAATGTATTTTTGATCTTTATAAAAAATTTCAATATTTCGGGAAAATATTCTTATATGTTTTGGGATTACGAAATGCACAATGATTTGTAAAAAATAATTTCATTTCATATAAAAAAAGATATTATAAATTGAGTGTACATGAAAAAAGGTTACATTGACAGGCATTACAAAATATTTAAAAAAGGAGTAATCTCTTTAAAAAATATAAAAAAAGCGATTGATATTTATTTTTAAAGACTTAATTTGTGATTTGAACTTGATAAAAGTATCAAATAATTTATAATAAACTGTAAAATATGTTATTTAAGTTTCTGTATGAAATGTCAAAAATCGATCATATTTAACAATTTTTTTTGACAAAGTAATTTAATTTTCGTAAATCAGAATTATTTAAATAATAAGTATTTTAAATACACTTTATTATTATTTAAATACTTTTTTGATTATCAACTGAGAAATATAAAAAAATTTACCTTAAAAATGAACCATTCTTCATTTTATCGGGATTTTGAATGTTTGTAACTTCGTTGGAGAAAAACCAATTGATGCCAAATTTTTGGAGCATGTAGATTGAAGCAATATCTTCCTGCTGCTAAAATTTCGCGATGGGTTTTGCACTAGTCTTCAAAAGAAATTGATTTAAAAAAAGTGTTTATTTTGAAGGTTAATGACAAGTATTATAGCTGACTTGAAGTTGGTTTGTTTTAAACTGACTTTAAAAAAATCGTTTTATTTTGAATTTGACTTTTATTGCAAGTAGCAAACCAACTTCAAGTTAGTTATAATACTTGTCATTAACCTTCAAAATAAACACTTTTTTTAAATCAATTTCTTTTGAAGACTAGTGCAAAACCCATCGCGAAATTTTAGCAGCAGGAAGATATTGCTTCAATTAACATGCTCCAAAAATTTGGCATAAATCGGGTTTTCTCCAACGAAGTTACAAACATTCAAAATCCCGATAAAATGAAGAATGGTTCATTTTTAAGGTAAATTTTTTTATATTTCTCAGTTGATAATCAAAAAAGTATTTAAATAATAATAAAGTGTATTTAAAATACTTATTATTTAAATAATTCTGATTTACGAAAATTAAATTACTTTGTCAAAAAAAATTGTTAAATATGATCGATTTTTAACATTTCATACAGAAACTTAAATAACATATTTTACAGTTTATTATAAATTATTTGATACTTTTATCAAGTTCAAATCACAAATTAAGTCTTTAAAAATAAATATCAATCGCTTTTTTTATATTTCTTAAAGAGATTACTCCTTTTTTAAATATTTTGTAATACCTGTCAATGTAACCTTTTTTCATGTACTCTCAATTTATAATATCTTTTTTTATATGAAATGAAATTATTTTTTACAAATCATTGTGCATTTCGTAATCCCAAAACATATAAGAATATTTTCCCGAAATATTGAAATTTTTTATAAAGATCAAAAATACATTAGGCGAAATAAAATGGTTTGACCCATATGTAATTCGTTTTTTTTAATAATAATAATAATTTTAATAAAGTTGATTAAAATTGTTAATAGCAATTTTATAATTATTAAATTTGTTAAATGTTAATTAAAGCAATAATTATATAGTGTGTTAGTAATTGATAATATTTTATTTAATTCTAGTAATTATTATTATTGTTATTATTATTTTTTTTTGTTTATAGTAATAATAATGATGTTTATTGAATTGAATTGAATTATTTATTTATTTATTCATTATTTAAAATTTTTTTTTGTTTATTAAATAAATTATTAATTAATTGTTAATACATTTAAGCACAGAGAAAAGCGAGTGTTGTTTTTGATGCGGGTAAATTTTGGTAGGGTAATTTTAGTGAGGATAAATTTTCTATAATAGAAAATTTACCTTATTTTCGGTGTTAAAATAACACTTCCGAGCTAAAGTTTGATGCAGACACTTTTAAACACCGAATTCAGTGTTAAAATGACACTCACTTTTTTCTGTGAGCCATAGTTAATTATTAATCATCATTAATTAATAATTAAATTGTTTACTTATTTGATATGAATATAATTTACAAATTATTAACAATATTTTATATTATTATTATTCCCAAAGTATTATTGTAAAATTTTAATTTATTTATTAGCTTAAAATTAGTAACAATATAATTAATTTATTAGTATTTTAAAGAGCATTAATTTTCAAAGCATATTGTACATTGATTAGTAGTCTTTTAATAATGTTAAAATTATGTGGTTTTACGTTCGATTTTTCATCATTTGAGAGCAAGAATTAATTTGAATTTGAATCATTTGCCGCTCTTTCATGATGGAAGTCGGCAAGGGGTGTTTACGAGATTCTCGCCCTAGGGCGCCCCAAGGCGACCAAAGGTTCTCAAAGTCACTTTTATTATTCTTTATTTATATGAAAACAAACGATAATAAAAGTGACTTTGAGAACCTTTGGTCGACTCGGGGCGCCCTAGGGCGAGCATCTCGTAAATACCCAAGGCATGCGCGTCTTACTCTTAAACTGGAGGTACTTGCATGCATTGGTCACGTGGTTGAGTGGAACCACTATTCGGCCATCGCGGTGTGCCATGCATAATAAAAGAGGTGCGAGCACGGTCGATGTACAATCGATGCGTGCTTAAAGCTGGCGCACTTATTTGAATTATGCTGTCTTATGCTCTATTCATTTTTTTATTCTATTTTTGTTGTTTTTGGGCTTAAAATTGTCGAAATTTTTGCAGATTTTTGAGACCTTTCCTCCCTCTTTAGACTTTACATTGCCTTATTTATTTATTTTTTCTTTTTCATTAATTTTGTACTATTGGTGTTTGGTTTCTTCTTCTTTTCCATCTTGTGGTTATTAATAAATAGCACAAGTACAGTTTTCTTACTATGATGATAATTATTATTAGTAAGAGTAGCTGAAAGAATAGTATAAAACCATCTTTAATTGTTGTGATGTAGTCTTTGGCATTTAATATCCAACTTATAACGGGAATTTCCATCTGTAAACAGATTTATTTTAACAGATGTTATTTTATAACTATAATTTTTGATTATATATGATACGAAATTATATTTTACTTATTTATTAATATTAAAATTAATTTATTATTTATTTAGTTTATCAATTGTATTATAACTTAGTTAATTTATTTTAATTGTGGGATTTTGTTATTATTATTAATCAATTTAATTATATTATTGTGACTAATTAATTATAATTATGGATTTTATTAAATAAAAGAGGAAAGAAGAAGGCAACCACCATTCCTCTTCCTTCTTTTCTTTCGTCTTTTATATGTAATTGTATATTTATTTATTTACATATAATTATTTTCTTGTTTAAAATAAAGAGGAAAGAAGAAGGCAACCACCATTCCTCTTCCTTCTTTTCTTTCGTCTTTATTTTAATGTTTTGTTTGGTTTATTGATTAAATTAGGAGTATACATTTTTTTTTTACATATATTTTACTGATATTATATATATATTTTTATTATTATTATTATTTTTATTTATTTATTTTTTTTTATTATGGATAATTATATGGGTGATTAAATATTTTTTAATTAACTGAATATATATATATATATATATATATATATATATATATATATATATATATATATATATATATATATATATATATATATATATATATATATATATGTGTGTATTCTTTATTTATATTATCCTTATTTATTTATTTTTATTTTATTTATTTATTTATTTAATTTCCTATTAACAGTTAATTTATTAAAATTTTATACATGGCTTATTGAAATAACTGTTAATTGGAATCTATCGCGTTATTTTAGTCCCATGGTAGGGTAGGAGCTGGTAAATTCCAAAATTCGTCTGGTTCGTCGTGGGACATTACATAAATTTTTCGTTTTAGGTTTTTGGGTCTTTCTTCTTCGCTAAAGAAATAAGTGTCATTTAATTCTTTTAGGATTATTTTGGCTGCTGAATGTTCCGATTCCCTAATTGTTCTGCACTCATTTCCAGTAGCAACAAACATGTTATTGTTCTTATTGTCTGTTACTGTGCACTTCACTTGCCACAATTTATTAAAAGTGGGTCCTGTGGTTTTGTCAACTATATAATTGGGTTTATTAAGGTTGTATTCTGCCGTTAATTCCTCGAGTATTCCTTTTGGATATGATATGTTGTCTATGTTTCCTTTTGGAAACGTAGAAGTTGATACCATTTCTCCTTGTAGTGGTGGGGAGAAAATTATGGATTCGGACATCTAAAAATTAAAATCATGTTATTATTGTTATTCATATGCAATTTTTAACTTATCTACATGTTTTTGGAACCTGTGACCATCATCATTTATTAGAATAACATTGTTTTTGTTTAGAATATCCACAATTCTGTATGGACCATGATAATGAGGATCGAATTTTCTTTTTAAACCTTCTTTCATGACGTAAGCTTTATCACCGATTTTTCCTTGAAAAGGTTTGATAAATTTATCATACCTTTCTTTGGACTTTAATTTAGCATTTATTAGATTTTTAGCTGCTAGTGCTCTAATTTCAATTAATTTGGTGATAAGTTTAGTCAAATAGGAACCATATGTTTCTAATTTAATTTCCTGAGGAAAAGAACTAGGAGAGCGAGCAGTTTTTCCAAAAACTAACTCATAAGGGGTAAAATTGGTGGCTTCATGCACGGATGTATTGTAGGCAAACATTGCAAAGGGCAGTAGTTTGTCCCAATCGTCATAGTCTTTAGTGTATTGTTTTATATAGTCGGCTAAAACGGCTTGACTGCGTTCTAAAGCGCCGTTTGTTTGGGGCCTATAACCAGAGGTTGTAACTTGTTGCACTTTGAAAATTTTGGATAATTTTGACATTAATTTGCCAATGAAAGAAGTACCTTTATCTGTTAAAATTACCTTTGGGGCTCCATACACTGAAAATAATTCTTTTGCAACAGCATGAGCAATAGTAGTTGCTGAAATATCTGGAATTGCAACTGCTATACAGTATTTGGATAAATGGTCTTGCATCGTGAGAATATGACAATTTCCGTCTGGGGTTGTAGGAAGTTTTCCTACCGTGTCTAGTGAAATTTTGTCAAAAACATCTAGGGGTGTATCTGTTATAATCATAGGTTCTCTAGTTTTTGCTCTAACTAATTTTTGTGTTTGACATGTGGGACATTTTCTTACAAATTCTGTCACTTGTTCCCTTAATCGTGGCCAATAAAACTTTTCGCGAATTCTTCTATATGTTTTCACTATTCCTTTGTGTCCTGCTATTTTACTTTTATGGAATTCACTTATGATATCTTCTCTATTTTCTTCTTTAGGAACAGATACTTGTCCATAGCACATAGTTATATTAATGTTGCTATTGTAGAAAACTGATTCAATAATTTGACTTAGTTCTCCTTTTAACAATTCGTCTGTGAAGTCTCCATGTCGAGAAATTCTTATTTCTTCTGCCTTCTCGTTAGAGAGAAGTATTTTTAAATTTTGCATTCCTAAAATAATGTCTTCTTTTGATAATGGATCATAGTAATTATCTTTTGCTATTATAGAATATATGTTATATCGTCCTCTTGGGGTTACAAGAATTTGTCCTTTTATGGGTTTTTTATTTTTTATTTCTTCAGGATCTATTACTGCAATGTCAATAAGTAATCTGCTTATTGAAGTTGTAAACTCACAATCGGCAGATAGAAAATGAACATAGTTATTTCGATGATAAGTAAGATTTTCTCTGTCACTTGTGATGTTTGAAGATTTTTCTGATATTTTTGAATAATTCGGAGGCAAATTTGGAGGAATGCTGTTTATAGCATTAAACTTATTTTCCTGTGTTTCGTTGTCCGTGGATTCTTCTTCATTTTCCTCTTCTTCATTTTCTGTATTGTCTTCTTTTTCTTCTTTTTCCTCTTCGTCATCTTCATTATTATCATCTGTGGTTTCTTCATCTTCATCATCTGTATCAACATCTGTTTCGTGCAATGAAGTGTGATAAGGTGTTGACATAGCTTTTGGAGTTTTGAAAAATACAGGTGTATTAGGTTCTGATGTTGAGGGTCTGAAAGTGACATTTTTGAGTTTGTTTTTGTCCATTTTGTTTTTCTGTGGTGTTTGATGTATTGGTTTTTCTGGTTCTATTGTTTCTTTAATTGAGTTTTCAATATTGAAATTATCTGTTTGATTTTTCTGCCACATAGATTCACCTTTAGCATAATCCCAATAGAAATCTAATTTTTGTGAGAATTCTGAATGGTCTCCTGAAATTAATTCGTTAGCTGCTTTATGAATAGATTCGTCGTCGTTTCCATCTGAGTGTGTAATCCAATCTCTAGGGGATTGAGGTGAGTCTATTAGCCAATCTTCATGTTGTTTTAGGGATTGATTGAATCGCGATATAGAATTTCCTAAGTCTTTAGTTATTTCTTTTCTGCTTAAGTTCATCGCATTGTTTTCTTCTTCGTCGGAACTTTCTTCGCTTTCACTAACTGGTTGTTCTATCGTTATTACTGTTTTTTCTGAGCTTGGAAAATTTACACCTTTGGGTTGCAATTGTGGGGGTGCACTTTTAGGTCCAGGCATGTTTTTTATAGCTGCTGGTGGAAGTTTCAAACTAGGAAGCAAACTTCTACTAGGTTTTTGAATAGGAGGATTTGGTATTTCTATATCTTCTTCAGTAATATCGTCGTCTGAATCTTTATCTATTGTTATTACTCTGGGTTGTGTTGCTCTTCTTTGTGATACTCTTGATCCTATTGTACTTTGATTTAAATTACCTTTTGATGTTGATGGTTTTAGTATTGATTTTTGAGGTTGTAACTTTGATTTTAGAGGTTGTAATTTTGATTTTAGCGGATTTACATAGACTTTTGTCGGTGGTTTCTTTGGTTTCTTTGGGTCATTATCAAGTTTTTTATTAATTAGGATTCTAACTTGCTTTTGTTGTTCGATCTTAATTTGAGGATTGTTGTCAATTTCTTCATTAACATTTCTAGAAAGAGCGTCGGCATTTGTGTTTAATTTTCCTGATTTATGTTGAAACTCATACTCATAGTCTCTTAATTTTAGTCTCCATCGTATTAATCGTTGTCCTGGATCCTTTATGGTATCGATCCATCTTAATGGTTCATGATCACTTACTAAAGTAAATTTCTTCCCATAAATATATGGTCTAAAATGATGTACAGCATATAAAACAGCTAGACATTCTTTTTCAGTTGTTGAATAATTTAATTCTGGTGCATTCAATACTCTAGAAAGATATGCTATTGGAAGGTCGAATCCGTCTTTTTCTTGACTTAATACTGCGCCTATAGCGAAGTCAGATGCATCTGTTGTTAAAGTAAATTGTTTTTCGTAATCTGGATATTGTAAAATGGGACTAGTACAAAAAGCTTCTCTTAGCTCTTTGAAACTTTCTTCTTGCTCTTGTTTCCATTCGAATTTAGCTTCCTTTTTTAACAAATTAGATAGTGGTTTAGCTTTTGCTGAAAAATCTTTTATGAATCTTCGATAATATCCTGCTAATCCTAGAAATTGTTTTACATTTCTGGGTGTTTTAGGTGTAGGAAAATTTTTAACTGCTTCTACGGTTTTTGGGTTGGGTTTTACACCTTCACTGCTTATTATGTGTCCTAAATAAGCTACTTCTTTAAAAAGAAATTCGCATTTTTCTGGTTGTAATGAAAGATTTGCACTTTTTAGTCTTCGTAATAATCGTCTTACCTTTTTACCGTGTTCTTCTAAATCGTTAGCGTAAACTACGATGTCATCTAAGTATACGAATAGTTCAACTCCTTGAAGTCCTGTTAAAACTTGGTCCATTAATCTTTGAAATGTTGATGGTGAATTTTTTAATCCCATGGGCATTCTTATGTATTCGTAGTGTCCATGTATAGTGGAAAATGCTGTTTTTGATCTATCAAGAGGATCTAATTCAATTTGATGAAATCCACTTGCTAAATCGAATACAGAAAAATATTGAGCTCCTCCGAGGGTGTCAAGTATACTAATTATATTCGGTAATGGATAGCAATCACCAATTGTCTTCTCGTTTAGTGCCCTGAAGTCGATTACTATTCGCCACTTTTTCTTACCAGTTCCATCGATTTTCTTTGGAATTATGAGTAGTGGTGAGTTGTATTGTTAATTAGAAGGACCTATAGCTCCTTCTGACTTCATTCTATCAACAACTTTATCAATTTCTTCTTTTTGGGTTGGTGAAAATCTGTATTGTTTAGTATGAATTGGTATTTCGTCATTTGTAAGAATTTTATGTTGTACCAAATGTGTTGGTGTTAATTGTTCTCCTGCCAGATGAAAACTGTCTGGAAATTCTCTTACTAATTGCTTTACATGTTCTTTTTCGTCTTCATTCAAATGATCAAGTCGCAAACATTCTAATATTGCTGAAACTCTATCTGTTGGTGGTATGTATTCTTCTTCTGTTGAATAGTTATCTAAATCTTCACCTGGTAATTTATAGAATTCGAAAGGAATTAATTCTTGGGGTGGTATTTCAATTTCTGCATCCTCAGATGTCATATTTATGGCATAGATATGACAAACACCATTGTCGTTTGTTACTACTCCTTCACCTACTAGTAATCCTTCAGCTGTTTTTATTAATGGTAGATATCCTTCCTTTAATTCTGTGTTTAAAATATCAATGGGTATTACTTGTCTTGTTCTGGCTTTGATAGTTACGTTTTTCCTTTTATTAGCTTTGTTTTCAGTTAATGCATCTCTAGCTTCTGTTGATTCTTTATCCGCGAAAAATATAGGTTTTACAGGATCTGAATGTGTAACTATAGTATTATGCCAAAATGAAATTTCAACTTTTTCTTCACGTAAATATTCACGACCTAGTATACCATCCGATTCTATAGGGAAACTTGTAGATACTACTTGAAAAGTTATTAGTTTTGAATTGATGTCTAATTGAACTGTTCCTAATGTTAGAATTTTAATAGGGACAATTCCGGCTATATGTATAGCTTCGTCTTGATTTATTGATAACTCTGGTAATATTACGTTTTCCTTTATGATGTTTATATCAGCACCTGTATCTATCAATAAGGTCGCTGATAAATTTTGAAAGCTTGAGGATTTGATAATTATTAATGGAGATTCTCTGGAGTTTCTTGCATGGAAGATGTGTTTTGTAACGACAGAATTCTCGCGTTGGCTGGACGCTCTTTGAAATCTTCGCTCGTCGTCGCGTCTGTCCGTCGAGTCGTGTTTAAGTTTAAATTACTCTTTTCAAAAGAGTGAGGAGATTGAGAACGAGGTGGTGTTCTATTTCCATCTTGAGGTTTACCAAAATATGGTTCTTGTGGAGGAGGATAAGGATAAAAAGGATAAGAATTATATGGCATATAAGCATTAGGAAAATTGAAGTTAGGGTAGTTAGGATATTGTTGAGGAAAATTATTATTAGGCATATAAGGTGGATATGGATTTCTTAGTATTCCAGTAGGAGCAGATGATTGAGATTGATATCTCGTTTGTTCATGAGGATATGAAAATTGCACTCTATTGCTGGGACTTCTTTCTCGATATCTATAATCTTGTGGTTGATGTCGGGAATAATGATACTCGAAAAAATGTTCTATTACATTTATTTATTAATTTCATTAATTGTAAAATTATTCAAAAACATCAATAATTAATATTTAATTATTATTATTTTTCCGTAGGAATTAAAATTCTTCAATACATTCAAATTTAAACCTTTTTGAAATTCAACAATTTATAAGAATATTATTACGAATCATAAAGAAAGCGATCACTCCGAGTCGAAGACTCGGAGTGATCGCTTTCTTCATGTAATCGTCTTCTTCATGTTTTGTTATAATTTAAATAACCATGAAATTTTTCAAAAAAAATTAATTATTTACAAAAATCCTTCACAAGAATTCAATTATTTTTATAAGTAGTAAATTTTCTCAAAAAATTCAATTTTTTAAAAATATTGGAATAAAATTCGTTGCAATAATTCAATTATTTTCACAAATAATAAATCGATTATTCGGTAATTCATTTTTTAATCAATTTTTATATAATTCAATTATTTTGACAAATTTTAATGAAATTTTTAAGAATAATTACATTTTTCGAGGAATTTGATTAAAATATTGTATCAAAAATTAATTAATATCCTGCGATGAGTTTTATTATTTATGAAAATAATTAAAAATTTTCCCAAAAATTTTATTAAATTTTTTCTAAAACAATTGAATTTCGGTGAAGAATTTTATTATTTATAAAAATAATTGAATTCTTGAAAACAACTTTGTTAAATTTTTTTTAAATAATTGAATTCATGCGACGAATTTTATAAAAATCTATTTAAATAATTGATATTTTTCGAAAAATTTTATGAAATTTTTTATATTAAATAATTGAACTCATGTGAAAATTTTATTATTTATTAAAATAATTAAATTATTTCAAAGAAATTTATTCAAAATTTTGTAAATTATTGAATTTCTGTGAAATTTTAATAAGAATTCTATTCAAGTTTTTAAAAATAATAGAATTTTGAAGAAGATTTTTATTTTTTATATTCGATAACAATAATTGAAATTTTGACGAGAATTTAAAAAAATTTTTTTAAATAATTGAACATTGAAGAATTTTATTATTTATAAAGATAATTGGAATTTTGAACAGAATTTTTAAAAAAATTTTCAACATAATTGAATTTCTGCGAGGATTTTTATTACATCTAAAAATAATTTAATTCTTCCAACGAATTTTATTTAAGTTAATAAAAATAATTAAATTTCGGTGAAGAATTTTTCTATTTCAAAAAATAATTGAATTCTTGAAAAAAAACATTGTTAAATTTTTTTAAAATAATAATTGATTCTTGCGACAAATGTTGTTACGACCCGAGCTAAGGTTAGGTTAATTTACTAATTTATTAGTAAAATGGAGACAAGTTGCTGATTAGTCAAGTTGGTAAGACTTGACATTTATTTTTTAGTGTGGATTTGTTTGACTTTAAAGAAACTGCGGGTTTCCGTTAAATAAATTATATGCTTATTCCTCTTTATGTAATTATTTATTAACAACAATTAATTTAAAATATTACAGTTACTTACAATTTTGAAGTGAAGTAGGATTTAACAGTTTATGAGCTACAACCAGCTATGCTTCGCTGCTTACAGGGATGATTTATGATCTTTTATTTTCAGTTCGTATTTTAGCACTTTTAAAGCACTAAAACGACTATTTCAACAGTTTATTCACAGATTCTAAGTGTTATTTCGAACACCGTACCTTAATACAAAAGAAAACTTGTTTTCTCTATGTTTTGAAATAACTTGCACTAATTTGGTTAAAATTAAAAAGAAAATAGTGAAAAAGACTGTTTCAATGATACGACGATTGTATTAATTAAAATTGCTAATTACTAGTGCAATTTACTTCTTAATAAAGAAGACAAGTTTCCTTTTTAAACACCGAAGTTAACAACTCAAT
This sequence comes from Leptopilina syphax, assembly GCA_032872505.1. Classification (NCBI taxonomy): domain Eukaryota; kingdom Metazoa; phylum Arthropoda; class Insecta; order Hymenoptera; family Figitidae; genus Leptopilina; species Leptopilina syphax. Next base: position 25,024,089 of record CM065472.1, on the reverse strand, counting down.
TTAAACTATCGAAGGGCCGACTCACGACACTGTTCGGGCAGAAGCTCATCGGAGTATTTGACGGCTGTTAACATTTAGACAGGGGTTTATATAGTGCAAAAATTGCTTACTCGATTAGGGATGAGACATGAAAAAGTCACGTAGTCTTACTGATTCTTAGAAAGCAAGCCGTCTAGCCGATTCATAGAAATCTTGCATTTCATATCGTTTTTCGTTAATTACAGCTATTTGTGTTCACTTTCATGCATTTTGCTGATTTGTTATAGATGAGCAATATGACACTCGTTTTTACAATTAGTTGTGCATTTCTATGTTCCGTCTATTTATTTCTTGCATTCTAAACGATTTCTAAAAGTCACGTATTCTATATCATTTTTCGTTAATTATAGTTATTGGTATTATTTTTCATAAGCTTTATTAATATTGTCATAGACAAGTAATATGACACTCGCTTTATTAATTAATTAGTCATACATTGTATGCTCATTTTCTATGTTACATATAAGTTACGAACAATATTTGAATCTTGAGTCTAGTGTTTAATTTGAGAAGCTTCATATAGTCATATCACTTGTCGCGACTTATGATAAGCGTACGACGGAAGATTAATTACCATGAGTGTAGATAATTAACCGACTGCTACTCACTTATCATATATAGTTCTGGATCACGGTCGATTCGTAATACAATTATCTCAAATGGTAACTTATTTACACACAACTTATTACTTTATCATGCCTGCATTTGCAAACTATATATATATATATATATATATACTCATGCTTTTTATAATTTAAGCAATTATTTACTTCAATTTATAATATTAAAATAATGTAATTACAATTAATGTCTATTTTGGACTTTTTATATCTTGTTTTATTAAATTAAAAATAACGATAAGAAAATTTTAAGAAAAGTTATATCTAGGGATGTAACAGTCCTCCCTCCTTAAATTATTCATTGTCCCGATGAATTTTTGAATTTTTAATATTTTTACAAGGTTTGGAAATTTTACAATGGAATTTCTAATTTATTTAACATGGTGACATAAAAGTGTTTAGTGTAATGCGATATGTTCATGTTTTCTGAAATAGTGCAATGTGTTTGTGAAGTGTTTAGTCTGGAGACGTGACATGTAGTTACTCAGAAGAAGTTATTGTTTCCTTGCGTTCATCATAAAAAATTACGGTGTCACTGGAAGAAGAGCACGATTGTTCCATAATGATCACTTTTAACGGACTGACTGAGGGCTAAATGACGTCTCTTAGGAAGAAACACATGTCTACGTGATCAAAAATTGATGATCTTACACAAAATTACAAACCAGGGAAGGAGAAAGAACAAAGTTCAAAAAGGATCAAAAATACTTACCTCAGAAAAACGGATAAAAGTGCGTTGCGTCGTGTCTAGCGTTGCATGTAGAATCGATGCAACGGTCGATGTACGTGTGACGTCACAGACGACGCGTTCACAGTAGTATAGTCGTTGTCATGCGGTCGAAGAGAGAGATAGAGAGGGCGATTCGTGTGATCTCACACACGAGCGAATCGATAGTTGCGGATGACGTCAGAGGTCGGTAGAGTATTATGCTCTATACATGGTTGCATGTATATTTTTGAAAATTTTTATAGTTAGTCCTCCCTCCATAAAACTTCCATTGTCCTCAATGGTTATCTACATGCTTGTTGGTTGATTTGTCCGTCGTCGTCTCATTGAAATTACTTTATAGCAAATATATAAATTTTTAATAACTATTATTGCTAATAATAATAGTAGTAATTTAAATGCGACAGAAATGTAGTCCATTGCTTCGGAAATAGATCCAAGGATTGGGATGTTCATCTGTGGAGTGAATATTATAATTAGGGTCAAACCATTTTATTTCGCCTAATGTATTTTTGATCTTTATAAAAAATTTCAATATTTCGGGAAAATATTCTTATATGTTTTGGGATTACGAAATGCACAATGATTTGTAAAAAATAATTTCATTTCATATAAAAAAAGATATTATAAATTGAGTGTACATGAAAAAAGGTTACATTGACAGGCATTACAAAATATTTAAAAAAGGAGTAATCTCTTTAAAAAATATAAAAAAAGCGATTGATATTTATTTTTAAAGACTTAATTTGTGATTTGAACTTGATAAAAGTATCAAATAATTTATAATAAACTGTAAAATATGTTATTTAAGTTTCTGTATGAAATGTCAAAAATCGATCATATTTAACAATTTTTTTGACAAAGTAATTTAATTTTCGTAAATCAGAATTATTTAAATAATAAGTATTTTAAATACACTTTATTATTATTTAAATACTTTTTTGATTATCAACTGAGAAATATAAAAAAATTTACCTTAAAAATGAACCATTCTTCATTTTATCGGGATTTTGAATGTTTGTAACTTCGTTGGAGAAAAACCAATTGATGCCAAATTTTTGGAGCATGTAGATTGAAGCAATATCTTCCTGCTGCTAAAATTTCGCGATGGGTTTTGCACTAGTCTTCAAAAGAAATTGATTTAAAAAAAGTGTTTATTTTGAAGGTTAATGACAAGTATTATAGCTGACTTGAAGTTGGTTTGTTTTAAACTGACTTTAAAAAAATCGTTTTATTTTGAATTTGACTTTTATTGCAAGTAGCAAACCAACTTCAAGTTAGTTATAATACTTGTCATTAACCTTCAAAATAAACACTTTTTTTAAATCAATTTCTTTTGAAGACTAGTGCAAAACCCATCGCGAAATTTTAGCAGCAGGAAGATATTGCTTCAATTAACATGCTCCAAAAATTTGGCATAAATCGGGTTTTCTCCAACGAAGTTACAAACATTCAAAATCCCGATAAAATGAAGAATGGTTCATTTTTAAGGTAAATTTTTTTATATTTCTCAGTTGATAATCAAAAAAGTATTTAAATAATAATAAAGTGTATTTAAAATACTTATTATTTAAATAATTCTGATTTACGAAAATTAAATTACTTTGTCAAAAAAAATTGTTAAATATGATCGATTTTTGACATTTCATACAGAAACTTAAATAACATATTTTACAGTTTATTATAAATTATTTGATACTTTTATCAAGTTCAAATCACAAATTAAGTCTTTAAAAATAAATATCAATCGCTTTTTTTATATTTCTTAAAGAGATTACTCCTTTTTTAAATATTTTGTAATACCTGTCAATGTAACCTTTTTTCATGTACTCTCAATTTATAATATCTTTTTTTATATGAAATGAAATTATTTTTTACAAATCATTGTGCATTTCGTAATCCCAAAACATATAAGAATATTTTCCCGAAATATTGAAATTTTTTATAAAGATCAAAAATACATTAGGCGAAATAAAATGGTTTGACCCATTAGTATTTTGTATTTTCGAATTTTATTCTACATAGGGAATTTTGAATCTAGGGATTTTTGAAATTTGTTTTTGTTTTTATGTTATGAGTTTCCGTATAAGTTTGATTCTTTCCTTTATTTATTTAATAATTTTTGATTAATTATTGTTATGTAGTTATTTGGTTAGTGTTAAAATAAGGAATTTTATTCGTTTTATCGATGCGTATATCGATGTTGGTATCGATCGATATATCGATATGCGATATAATGTATAAAGGTTGATTTTACCTTTATTGTTTATAATGAATTTGGTTTTTATATTATTTATTTCTGATTTTAGTATTAATTTGTTAATTGTTAATATTTTGTTAGTTCTATTTTAGAGAAAAATTTTTAAAATAAAGAGGAAAGAAAAAGGCGACCGCCAAATCCCCTTCCTTCGTTTTCTCTCGTCTTTCTTTTAATAATTTTATTTTTATTTATTTATTCATTTAATCAGTATAGCATAGTTTTTCTTCAAGAGTTTTTATTCTATTGTTTACTTTTGCAATATAGTGTATTTTAAAGATATTTAGTAATAATATATATATATATATATATATATATATATATATACAGTTAAGAATCTCGAATGACATCTCGAACGATATATCGATCGATGTGTCATTCGATTATTATTCGAATTTTAGCATTTTTCGATTATATATTGTGTCTTATTATTAATTTTTAGATTATAATTGATTTATTATGGTAATTTTATAGTGAGAATTTTAAAATAAAGAGGAAAGAAGAAGGCAACCTCCAAATCCTCTTCCTTCGTTTTCTTTCGTCTTTCTTTTAGTGATTTTTATTTTATTTATTAGTTTGTGACTACATTTTTAGCCTTATTTAATATATACATATATAATGCGAATAATATATTTTTTATAGTTATTATAGTTATAGTTCTTATTTGTTTATAATAATATGAATATAGTATTATTATTTAATTTGTATATTAGCTTAATTTTTAATTATTTTTCATATTATTATCTATTTATTTTTATTTATGTATGTATATATGTGTATATTTTATAGAATATTTGTTATATAATGTTAGGATTATTTGCCATTCTTTGTTGTGTTATTAATCGTAAAAGGCTTCTGGAGAATCCCAAGAGTCGCTTTTTCTTTGTTTAGGTTCCGCGGGTTCTGGCATATCCCAGTTTTCGGTTTCAATTTGAAAATTATTCGGTGTTTCAATTGGGATTCCTGGGATTTCCCAGAATTGATCATTGTTTGTTACTGATGATAGGGCCTTGGGCATTAGTTTTTTGTTTCTGAATGGACCATTACATTTTGTCTTTACATGACCTCTTTGATAGCATATTTCGCAGCAATTGGTCCATTTGAATAGTTTGATTTTTAAAAATGAAGTGTCTTCTTGACACATTACGTAGATTGTACCATTAGAGATTGTTTCTTGTTCTTGTTCTGAGAAATAATAAGTTTTGTTTAATAACTTTAGCATTTTACGTGCTGTTGAGTGTTCTCCGTCTTTTATTTTACGTTCGTCTCTAATTCTTGTAGTAAATACGTTATTATGAATTAAATCAGTCACGTTACATTTTAAATCGTAGCGTCTATTGTGGGGGGGGCCTGATACTCTTTCTATTGAGTATATGGGTTTAGTAAGATTATATTCAGCGGTGAGCTCTTCTAGGATTCCTTTTGGGAATTCTATTTCGTCAATATTCCCTTTTGGGAATATATCTATGATGATTAATTCTCCTTGGAGGGGAGGCGTTGTGATGATCATTTCTGCCATCTAAAAACATAAATTGTGTTATTATACTTATTCATAAGCGAGTTTTAGTTTGTCTACGTGTTTTTGAAACCTTTGACCTTCGTTTGTTATTAAAATTGCGGTATGTTTGTCTAAGAGATCCACAATTTCGTATGGACCGTGATAATATGGCTCAAATTTGCTCTTTTTAACTTCTCTTAGGACGTAAGCCTTATCTCCTACTTTTCCTAAAAAGGGTTTTACCTTTTTGTCGTAGTTTTGTTTAGACTTAATTTTTGATTGTATAAGGTTTTTCGCGGCCAATGTTTTTATTTCTGTCAGCCTAGATATTAATTCTACTAAGTATGAACCGTAAGTTTCGAGTTTTTCTTCTGAAGGAAATGAACTAGGGGTTCGGTCTGTTTTTCCGAAAATTAATTCGAAAGGAGTGAAATTCGTTGCTTCATGAACAGATGTGTTGTAGGCGAACATGCAAAAGGGTAGTAGTTTGTCCCAATCATCGTAGTTTTCTGAATATTGTTTTAGGAAATCTACAAGGACTATATGGCTTCTTTCTAAACTGCCATTGGTTTGAGGCCTGTATCCTGAAGTTGTAACTTGTTGATCTCCAAAGATTTTAGATAGTTTTCTCATGAGTTTACTTATAAATCCTCCTCCTTTATCAGTTAAAATCGTCTTAGGGGCTCCATATTTGGAATATAATTCTGCAGCTACCGCATGTGCTATTGTTGTGGTTGAAACATCAGGAATTGCTACTGCAATACAATATTTTGATAAATGGTCTTGCATGGTAAGTATGTGACAATTACCATCAGGAGTCGTGGGAAGTTTTCCTACTGTATCCAAGGATACTTTATTAAAGGCGTCTAGTGGAGTGTCCGTAATTAGCATTGGTTCTCTTGTTTTTACTCGAACAAGTTTTTGTTCTTGACAAGTTGGACATTTTCTTATGAATTCGGTTACTTGGTCTTTGAGACCGGTCCAGAAGAACTTTTCACGTATTCTTCGATAGGTTTTTGTGACTCCTTTATGTCCTCCTATTTTGCTGTTATGGTATTCTTTGATAATATCCTCTCGATTTTCTTCTTTAGGAATTGTAACTTGACCATAACATATAGTGACTTTTATGGCGCTATTTTGGAAAATTGTATCTATTATTTGTAAAAAGTCTCCTTTCATTAATTCGTCAGTTAGGTCATTTCTTCTGGAAATTCTAATTTTCTTTAATTTTTCGTTTTAAAGAATGATTTTTAGTTTTTGTAATACATCGAGGACATCCTTCTTTATTAATGGATCAAAATGATTGTGTTTTACTATTAAGGTGTAAATATTGTACTGTCCTCGAGGAGTAATTAGTATTTGTCCTTTTTGAGGATTTTTTAATTTTACTTCTTGAGGATCAATTGCTCCGATGTCAATGAGTAATCTTCCTACAGGAGTTATGAATTCGCAATCAGCAGACAGAAAATGAGCATAGTTATTTCGATAGTAAGTTAGATTTTCTCTACAACTGTTTATGTTTAATGATAAGGATTCTTTTATTTTTGTGTCTTTTATTTTTTGAATTTCTGGAGGGATGCTATCAATGGACGTTTCTAATTTTGACCTAATTGTTGTTTGGTCTTTTTGTGGTTCGTTATCTGATGATTGATTTTCTTTATCTGCTTCTTCAGATTCAGATTATTCTTCTTGTATTGTGGGATGTTTGAAGGGTGTTGATATTGCAAGAGGTTGATTAAAGCTTAAGGGTGTTATAGATCTTCTAGTTTGATCTGCAAAAGTTACATTTTTTCCTTTATTAACATCCTCCATGATTTGTTTCTTTTTACTTATATTATCATTTTCAATATTTTGAATCATGTCGGTTAATTCTTGTATGTCTTTATGAGCGCCTTTTAGAATTTCATTTAACTTTTCTGCAAAATTGAATGACTTCCAGGTATGTATTCGTTTGCTGCTTCATGAATTTCAGGGTCATCATTTCCAACAGAGACATTAAGCCAATCTCTAGGTGCTACTTCTTTTTCCGTTAACCAATCTTCATGTTGAGCCATTGATTCATCGAATTGAGCTATTGATTTTTCTAATTCTTTTGCTATTTCTTTCCTTGTTTTTGGAATTTGTTGTTCTTCTTCTTCTTCTTCTTCTTCTGAACTATTTTCGCTTCCACTTAAAGGCGGGCTAACTATTTTCACTACTTCTTTACTTGTTGTTGGTTCTGTAATAAATTCATATTGTTCGAAAGGTGCAGTGGGGGGTGCGCTTTTTGGTGCATATGGGTCATAGAGCGGTGTAGGTGTGACCAGACTAGGTAGAATACTTTTGCTCTTTTTACGTATAGGTGGTTGTTCTCTTTCATCGGAATCAGAGCTTGAGGACTCGTCTTTCGTGAGTTCTATTTTTAAAGGTCGAGGTTGCAGTTTATTTCGTTAAGCTACGCGTTGTGCAATTGTGCTTTTTTCTAATAATTTTGTATTTGTGGCTATTTTCTTTGTAGGTTTCATAATGCTTTTAATTTTTGTTGGTTGTTTGAGAGTTCTTTCTTTTTGTGTTGAAGTACTAGCAACTCCGGAACTTGTGGATGGGGCTGCAGGTTTAGGATTTGTAGATTGTCTCGTGTTTACAAGGATTCGTGCTTGTTTTATTGTATTTGATTCTTCCACTGTAGTTTCAATGGGATTTCTTGATAGGGCATCTGCATTATGATTTAATTTTCCTGGTTTATACTTAAATTCGTATTCGTAATCTCTTAGTTTTAATCTCCAACGAATTAGTCTTTGTCCGGGGTCTTTAATTGAGTCAATCCATTTTAGGGGTTCGTGGTCGCTAACTAGTGTAAACTTTTTACCGTAAATATATGGTCTAAAGTGGTTAACCGCGTAAAGAACGGCTAAACATTCTTTTTCAGTAGTGGAATAATTTTGTTCGGGAGCATTTAAAACTCTTGAAAGGTATGCTATTGGTAGATCGATGCCATCCTTGTCTTGGCTTAAAACAGCGCCTATTGCGAAATCTGATGCGTCTGTTGTTATTGTGAACATTTTATTGTAATCAGGATACTGAAGTATAGGGCTCTTACATAACATTAATCTAAGTTCCTTAAAACTTTTATCTTCTTCTGGTCCCCATTCAAATTTTACGTTCTTTTTCAATAGATTTGAAAGTGGTTTTGCCTTTGCAGAGAAGTCTTTTATGAATCTTCGATAATAACCTGCAAGACCTAGAAATTGTTTTACATTTCTGGGTGTCTTTGGTGTTGGAAATTGCTCTACTGCTTCTATCTTTTTAGGATTGGGTTTTACACCATCGCTACTAATTATGTGTCCTAAATATGCTACTTCTCTACATAGGAATTCGCATTTCTCAGGTTGCAATGTTAAATTTGCGCCTTTTAGTCTTTCTAATAATCGTTTTACTTTTGTACCATGTTCTTTTAGAGTTTCTGCGTAAATTACTATATCATCTAGATAAACAAATAGTTCTTCACCTTGTAGTCCGAGTAAGACTTTGTCCATTAATCTTTGAAATGTTGCTGGTGAATTTTTCAATCCCATCGGCATTCGTACGTATTCGTAATGTCCATGTACTGTTGAAAATGCTGTTTTTTGTCTATCGTCAGGATCCAATTCTATTTGATGAAATCCACTTGCTAAGTCGAAAACTGAGAAATACTGAGCTTGGCCCAAGGAATCGATTACACTTGTAATATGAGGCAGTGGATAAAAATCTCCTACGGTCTTGTCGTTAAGGGCTCTGAAATCAATAACTATTCTCCATTTCTTCTTTCCGGTTCCATCTATTTTCTTAGGTATAATAAGTAGTGGAGAATTATAAGGTGACGCAGAAGGTTTTATGGCACCTTCTGACGTCATTCGATCTATAGATAACCTTGTCTATTTCTTCTTTTTGGGCAGGAGAGAATCTGTAAGGTCTGGTATGAATTGGAATTTCGTCTACAGTTATAATTTTGTGTTGTACTTTATTGGTTGGTCTTAAAGGTTCTCCTGTTAAGTGAAAACTTTCAGGAAATTCTCGTACTATATCTTTAACATGTTCTTGTTCTTCCTCGTTTAAATGATCTAGTCTTAATTTATCGATAATTGATGAAATTCGATCTATTGGTTCTTCATATTCTTCATCTGATGAGTCTTCATCTATTTCTTCGCCTGGCAATGGATAATATTCGAAAGGTATGAGTTCTTGGGGTGGAACATCTATTTCCACGTCCTCTACTGTGGTATTTATTGCAAAAATGTGGCACAATCCATTATTGTTGCTTACTATGCCTTCTCCTATTATTAGACCTTCTTCTGTTTTTATTAATGGTAAATAACCTTCTTTTACTTCTTTATTTGATACTTCTATTGGTATTACTTGTCGGCCTCTGGCTTTAATGGTTAATCCTCTTCTTTTGTTTTCTTTGTTTTCCATTAGATTTTTTCTACACATGATTGATTCAACGTCTTGAAAAAATATGGGGTTTACTGGATTTGTGTGAGTAACGATAGAATTATGCCAAAAGGAAATTTCGGCCTTTTCTTGTCGAAGATATTCTCGTCCTAATATACCATCAGAATGTAAAGGAAAATCGGAAGACACTACTTGAAAGGTAATAGGTTTTTTATTTACATTAACTTGAACTGTTCCAAGTGTGGGTATTTTTACAGGGGCTATTCCTTTAAGTTGAATGGCTTCATTTATTGTTACGTTCAATTCCGGTTGTAAAATATCCAACTTTATTAAATTTACGTCGGCACCGGTGTCTACTAATAATGATGCCTTTGAATTTAAGAAATCCGGGGATTTTAAGATTATTACTGGGGATTCTTTGCTGCATTGTGTTTGCAGGATTGTTTTTTGTTTTTGTAGTATCCTCACAGTTGCTTGACGCTCTTGTTTTTCCTGACTCGTCGTCGCGTCTGTCCGTCGAGCTGGATAAAAGTTTAAATGTTTCCCATTAGATGGGGCTGGTGATTAAGCGCGTGGGGGCGTTTTAGAGCCTCCATATGAGTTATTGCTATGTCCATCCGATCTTTGTGGTTGTTGATAAAATTGATACGGATTATAAGGCATAAAAGGTGGTTGATTAATTTGAGTAGGATAATAAGGATAGGGTGGATAAAATCCAGCGATTGGTTGTTGAGGTTGAGGCAAAACAGGTTGTTTTAAAATACCTATAGGAGTAGGAGAATGAGAACGTGGTTTCATAGGTTCCTCTTCAGGGTTGAAACGTACTCTAGGGCTGGGACTCCTATTTCTTACCTCAAAATTAGTGTTATAATTCTTATTTTCGCTCGGCTGCTGATATCTTGAGACATGATAAGCATGATTGTAGTTATCTGTTTGATGTTGGTGTCTAATTTCGTATTGTAATGCGATGTCTACCGCATCACTTAATTTGTCGCTTTTACGGGCTTCTATTAAGCTAGAAATTGCATCAGGAACACCGTTAATGAAAGCTTCTAAGGCACAATCGTCTAGAGGTTCTAGCATGTTTTTCATTTTCGTTTCTCTGTATGAACTAAGTAATGCAGCCTTTGCTCCGGCTACTAAAAGTGTTAATCTATCGTAAAATTCGCTTATACTCTCACCTCGAGTCATACGAATTGTGGATATCTCATGAAGATACCATACATAAGATTTTTTAGGGGCATATCTTTGTTTTAAATGTTTAACTAGATCGTCAAGGGTTTCAAAAGTTTTACCATAAGTGCTATCGCGTGCAGCACCTCTTAATTTAGATAATACCAAGTTAACATATTGTTTATCACAATTAATGGGAATAGAAGATTCTCCATTTTTTACATCTTCGAGAAAATCTCTTAAAGGCATGTTTTTACCATCATAAAGAGGAATATGCATAGTTCCTTGTTGTAGTGCAAAGCATTCCGCCATGGTGGTGACCATGAGGTCATTAGTATCAGATTCGTTATCGTCAGGCATTTTGCTTATTTGATTACCAATTTTCATAAACGTTTAATGAATTTACTTTAATAAAATTCGTTAATAATGTCGAAATTAAAAGGTATTCCCAAAATACCGGTTATATCTGTGAACCCTGTATAATTAATAGAGTGAAATTCGAGAACTATATGATTAACGCAAATTTTAGTTTTCCCCAAGGTTTTTATTGTACCTTCTCTTAATGAAAGAGCTTTAGTATAATCAATACCAAAGTAAGAATTTAATTCCTTGTTTTTAATCAAATTTATTGGTAATGATGAGTCAATAATGAATTTGGCTTCGAATTCTTTAAAGAATCTTGATTTTAATAATATTAGTGGGTATAAATTATTGTATCTTTCTATAAAATAGAAATATGAACTCATGAGGGGTTAGATGTGGATGACGCTTAAAGGATTAAGCCTAATAAATGTAGTTGTTTCCGCGGTATGGGCGTCTGACTTGACGCGGCTCGAACTACTGCGAGTATACCGCGCGTGAAGTCAATAAGTGGTTAGAGTCAATGATATGCGTTTTCGCGCTACATTTGAATCTGAATATTGATTGTCAGTTTAATTATGTTTGTTAATCAAATTTTGTACAACTGGACTTTGTACAAATACTTCAAAACCGTTAAGAAGTCTATCTATTACTACTCTATTATTCCAATTTCCGTCCTGATTAATAGTTTGTCTGGCGAAGTGATCAATTTGCAGAATTTGATCAAGAAATTTTGCTCCTAATACTGCTATAACTTCCGAATTGCTTTGACTATCTATTACTCCGAATTCATAAAATTGAGGATCGTTATCTTCACTGCTTACACTTGAATTTAAACTTATGTTAAATGGGATGTTTACTATACCGAGAGTTTGAATTTCTCCGTTAAAAACTGTGTGTGTAATGTTTTTGTTTATATGAACGAAAGGCTGCAATTCGGATTTTTTTATTAAATTAATTGAAACAGTAGGATCAATTACAAATTGTTTATTTTGAGATATAATGTGATGAGATAAGAATCTAGCGATTGGATAATTATAAGGCACTTCGGTATATTTATGCATGAGTTTTATCCTAATTATTCTGATTACTATTTGCCTGAAATTATTTTTCCAATAATTTTATTATTTGATGTATTAAACTATTTTATTAAATATACTTAATGCTGTTGGATTTTTGGCTATTGCTTCGAGACCACTTATAAATCTATTTATTATTATATCTTTATCCCAATTTCCGTTTTGAACAACTGTTTCGTTGACAAAATAATTAAATTGACAAAATTGATCAAGAGAACTAGCTCCTAAAATTGCAATTATATTAGAATTGGTTTGATAATTAACTACACCAAATTTTAACGATACTTTTTCGCTTGATTCGCCTTTTGTATAATATTCGTTTGTTATGTGAACTGGTAAAATTACTTGGCCAATAGTTCTAATTTCTCCTTTAAAAAGTGAGTGAGTTTTATTTTCATTAATATTAACAAAGGATTTTAATTCCGAACGTTTTATTAAGTTTATAGATATGGTAGGATCGATGAGAAATCTTTTATTTTGAGAAATACAGTGATAAGAAATGAAATGTCCACTAGGATAATTAAAAGAAGAATCCAAATATTTATGCATAAGCTTGCCTTGATTTCAATAATTAATTAGTTAATGTAAGCTTTATTATATTTATGAGATTAGAATTTATTTTGTTAGGATAAGATTTTTAATGTATTTCTATATCTATATATATTTACTTGCTGTGAATCGACAGTCCGACCTGAATTAGTTTGAACTACTGTAAGATCGTTACCTAAAGGCGAGATACAGTAGTTTAAGTAAATGCAATTTCTTGTCCAGAAGGGACTCGCGCCTAATTTGAACTGTGTAATTTAAACACTGTCTTATGAAAACCACAAAAAAACGAATAAAACAATTAAAGTTGCAATAGAAACACTTACGTAAACAAAACACATGACAGAATGATTTTTATTTTATAATTCACTCAAAAATAAAAAAAAGCTCGTTATTGTTGTCTTTTTGCTCATCTATTGTTAAGGCTAAATCGATTTCCTCAAGATAAAATGACAGCTTTTCCATAAATTTATTACCTACAATTCCTGATACTGTTGAATTTGATTCCGTATTTATGATACTAAATTTGAATTCTTCGCATAAAATTGGAATAAGAATATTGTCAGTTATAATTTTTTGATTTGATAAAAGGAACCAATTTATTTCGTTCTATTAAATTAAATTCTATAATAGGAACGAAGAGGAAATCTGCAGATCTATTTTGCAAATAATCTGAATAAATTGTTACTATGTTAGTTTTTGGATAAAAGGATAGCATAAGTAATACATTTTGACAAATTAAGTTACAATTAACTCATTTTATTTTTATACTTATGTATAATTTATAATTATAGTTTTTATAATTTAATTTTTGTTATTAATTTATTTTTTATTGTTTAATATATTTTCAGTATTATTTAAGAGTGCTTCGAAGAAGTCTGAAAATTCTTTTTGTGAATTTAAAGTTTTAACTTCTAATAATTTTTCTACTGTTTCCAATGATTTTTCTTTGTGTCTCTTTTCAACTTTTCGTCCTCCTCTATTCCTGGGCTTTTTGAAGACTTGGTCCTCGTTTTGCATGATAGGTTAAACTGAAAGAAAAGACATTTTGTCTTTAATTTAGTTTAACCTGTTGTTTTTGTGTTTAATTAAAAAGAAAATCAACTATTAAAGTGAAACAAAAGAGATTCCCGCCGAACGGCGTAGAATTTCAGCGTATTAAGGTCGAAATTCGCCGAAAAGGCGTAAAATAACCTCAATTATGTTTCAACTTAGTTAATTTTTCTATTGTTATCTTTAAGTTAACAAGTTCGCCGAAAAGGCGTAAAATGTTACTCTCGAAGATTAATTGTTAACGTGTAAAGAAATCGTTTTATTAACAATTTTACTAAAGCAAAACTGCAAGGTCAAAATTCGCCAAAAAGGCGTAAAATCAACCTTTTAAAACGATTTAGTGTGTAGTAAAGTAGTATAATTGTATAATTGTATGAATTTTTGTCAAGCTAATATTTTATCCTAAGTGTAATTGAATTTTAACTTGCACCACGTGAATGGAAAGAAAAGGCTTCGTATAACTCCTAATCGCAAGCAGAAACAACAATTCTAAGTGTTAATATTAATTACTTGCACAATAACCGAGTACAATTCTATCCGCAATTGCCGATTAAAGAAAGGAATAATTTATTAGTTGAACGATGCTAAAAATGAAATTTTAAAGGGTGAATTTAATGAAATTTGTATATTTTTTTGGAATAATTAATAATTATTAACAAAAGTAGCAAATCCCACCGCTGCCACCAAATCAGCTGTTACGACCCGAGCTAAGGTTAGGTTAATTTACTAATTCATTAGTAAAATGGAGACAAGTTGCTGATTAGTCAAGTTGGTAAGACTTGACATTTATTTTTTAGTGTGGATTTGTTTGACTTTAAAGAAACTGCGGGTTTCCGTTAAATAAATTATATGCTTATTCCTCTTTATGTAATTATTTATTAACAACAATTAATTTAAAATATTACAGTTACTTACAATTTTGAAGTGAAGTAGGATTTAACAGTTTATGAGCTGCAACCAGCTATGCTTCGCTGCTTACAGGGATGATTTATGATCTTTTATTTTCAGTTCGTATCTTAGCACTTTTAAAGCACTAAAACGACTATTTCAACAGTTTATTCACAGATTCTAAGTGTTATTTCGAACACCGTACCTTAATACAAAAGAAAACTTGTTTTCTCTATGTTTTGAAATAACTTGCACTAATTTGGTTAAAATTAGAAAGAAAATAGTGAAAAAGACTGTTCAAATGATACGACGATTGTATTAATTAAAAATGCTAATTACTAGTGCAATTTACTTCTTAATAAAGAAGACAAGTTTCCTTTTTAAACACCGAAGTTAACAACTCAATTTAAACTATCGAAGGGCCGACTCACGACACTGTTCGGGCAGAAGCTCATCGGAGTATTTGACGGCTGTTAACATTTAGACAGGGGTTTATATAGTGCAAAAATTGCTTACTCGATTAGGGATGAGACATGAAAAAGTCACGTAGTCTTACTGATTCTTAGAAAGCAAGCCGTTTAGCCGATTCATAGAAATCTTGCATTTCATATCGTTTTTCGTTAATTACAGCTATTTGTGTTCACTTTCATGCATTTTGCTGATTTGTTATAGATGAGCAATGACACTCGTTTTTACAATTAGTTGTGCATTTCTATGTTTCGTCTATTTATTTCTTGCATTCTAAACGATTTCTAAAAGTCACGTATTCTATATCATTTTTCGTTAATTATAGTTATTGGTATTATTTTTCATAAGCTTTATTAACATTGTCATAGACAAGTAATATGACACTCGCTTTATTAATTAATTAGTCATACATTTTATGCTCATTTTCTATGTTACATATAAGTTACGAACAATATTTGAATCTTGAGTCTAGTGTTTAATTTGAGAAGCTTCATATAGTCATATCACTTGTCGCGACTTATGATAAGCGTACGACAGAAGATTAATTACCATGAGTGTAGATAAATAACCGACTGCTACTCACTTATCATATATAGTTCTGGATCACGGTCGATTCGTAATACAATTATCTCAAATGGTAACTTATTTACACACAACTTATTACTTTATCATGCCTGCATTTGCAAACTATATATATATATATATATATATACTCATGCTTTTTATAATTTAAGCAATTATTTACTTCAATTTATAATATTAAAATAATGTAATTACAATTAATGTCTATTTTGGACTTTTTATATCTTGTTTTATTAAATTAAAAATAACGATAAGAAAATTTTAAGAAAAGTTATATCTAGGGATGTAACAAATGTTATAAAATTCTTTTTAAATAATTGATATTTTTGGACAAATTTTTTGAAACTTTTTATATCAAATAATTGAATTCCTGTGAAAAATTTATTATTTATGAAAATAATTGATTTATTTCGAAGAAATTTATTAAAAATTTTGTAAATTATTGAATTCTTGTGCAATTTTGCCAAGAATTTTATTAAAGTTTTTAAAAATAATTGAATTTCAAAAAAGAATAGTATTATTTATAAAGATAATTGAAATTTTGACGAGAATTTTAAAAAAATTTTTGAACATAATTGAATTTTGCAGAAGAATTTTATCATTTTTAAAGATATAATTGAAATGACCAGAATTTTTTTAAATTTTTGAACGCAATTGAAATATTACGAAGAATTTTTATAACTTTTGAAAATAATTGAATTTCTGGAATTATCTGTAACTTTTCCAAAATTCAATTTTTTTAGTATTTTTAACTAAAATTTTTTATCAATCCAGTATTTATGAAAATTGTTAAAATGATTCATTAAATAATTTGTAAGTAAAAATTTTATGATAGTTCTTGTAAAATTAAGTAATTTAAGTAGAAATTATTGTCTGAAATAATAAAAAATAAAGGTTTTGTATTGAAATTCGTGATAGTTTCATAGTTTACAAGGCAAAAAAATCAAAATTCAGTTTTTTCACGAATTTTTAAAATTCAATTTTTTCCAGGACTTTTACTAAAAATCCCTGACTTTTCCCTGTCTTCCCTGACCTGTGGCAACCCTGATTTAGCTTTATTATTTTTGTGCTTTTGGAAATACTTTACTTATTAAATAGTCTAGACTCTTTGGTAAAAAATCTAAAATTATCAAAAATTCTAAAAAATCAAAAAACTTAAATTCTTAAAATTCAACATATTTTTCTCCATTTGTATGGAATGTATCTTACGATGATTTTCTGCGAATGGATCTGCCCGAAGGTGCGGTGATCATCGGCTTTGCGGACGACGCGTTATTCGTGTGCACTGCCGAAAGTGAGGAGGCTCTTGGGACATTGGTGAACGAATGTCTGCGACTAGCTAAAAGCTGGCTGGATACCAGAGGTCTTGAAATGGCCCTGGAAAAGACCGAGGCACTGCTGGTCACAGACAGACGTGGTTATGAGCTCCCACGAATCGTGATAGACGGATTCGAGGTCAAGTGGAGTAAGCAAATTAAATATCTTGGTGTGGAGTTAGATGGAAAATTAAACTTCCACCACCACATGGCTACGGCGTCAAATAAGGCGATCGAGTGTGCGGCTAATCTTTCACGGCTAATGCCAAATGTTGGCGGACCCCGTGAACAAAAAAGAAGACTGGTGGCGAGTGTCGCCCATGCTAAAATGCTCTATGCAGCACCAGCGTGGGCCCCATCCCTGAGGAGTAAAAGATGAGTGACCATCTGTAAAAAGATACTGTCTGCGAAGAGATCGATAACAACGCGTATCATCTCTGCATATAAGACGGTATCTACGAGTGCTGTGCAGGTCCTTGCAAGTGTCCCGCCAGCAGATCTTTTGGCGAGGGAAAGGGAAGAAATGTTTCTCTTTTCTAAAGAAAGCAGTTCCTTGAATAAGGAATTAAGACCAAGCAAGGGCCTGATCCGCAAAGAAGCGAGGCACAGGCTCATAGAAAGATGGCAAGAAAGATGGGATGGTGAGGAAAAAGGTCGATAGACTTATCGCCTTATCCCGGCACTCGCCACCTGGATAAATAGGAAACACGGTCAGGTTTCCTATTACTTGACTCAGGCGTTCACAGGTCACGGGTGTTTTAACTCGTACCTGTGTCGCTTTAAATTACGCGAGAACGAGGTGTGTGCATATTGCCAGTTCCCTGAGGACAACGCGGAGCACACCCTCTTCTCATGCAAGAAATGGGACTTGGAGAGGCGGGCCATGTTCGAAGGTGTAAACAGTCAATTTACACCGGAGAACATGGTATCGCTGATGACCCAGTCAGAGGAGAATTGGCGGCAAGTCGAGAACTTCATAATCTCGGCTATGTCGAGGAAGAATCTCGACGGCCGCCAAAAAGCGTAATTTAAACAGCTTTTAATTTATTCGTTTGTTTTTTATTAATTTATTTTGTGATTTATTTGTCCTTATACAATTTTAATTTATTCCGTTTTATGTTTTTAATATTATATACGCGTTTATTATTTTTTTTTCTTTTTTTTTATATATATATCCGTTTGCAATTTTATCTTTTGACTGTTTACACTTGATTAAACATTTTTTTTTATTATTGTTGTGCTGTTAATTCCGCTTTTATATTGAAATAGTTTTAAATTTTTAACTATTAACGCAGGATAACCGCAGAGAAAAGCAGAAGGTCGCATTATCGACAGAGTCGGAGCGCCACCCTCGAAGGCTAAAGTCTTACGACAGTTCCGAGGGAGGGTAAAGGGCTCCAGAAGAAGGGTTACGGGTTTTAGTGGGTCGGGCTGGTAGTAGGTCGCCAGTTTATTAAATTTATTATAACATTTATGTATTTATCTTTTTTTTAATATTTCCTTTTGTTTTATTGTACCAACCCCACATAACCTTGGAGTGCGGAATCCAAGGTATCTGTAGGCAGATTTCCCAAAAGTCCCTAAGCAAAAAAAAAAATAATAATAATAATAATAATAAAAATAATAATAATGAGGGTAAACTCTGTGAAGAGATACCGGGATGCACTCCCTTTGCGGAAACTTCCTGCTATCTTGGAGAGACACATTGACCTCCACGTCCGAACATACATGTTCACGTGCCCTTGGATATCATAGACGTCGCATCAATGCTCCGGCAATGCTATAACGTCTATGTAACTAACGGAGGCGGTTCAGGGTCCATCTTGGCCAGATGGTAGTACCCTGTTTAGGCTCGATCGTTCCCTCGATACGGGGCAAAGAATAAAAAATGAAATGGATAAAGAATCAAACAAATTACTCCAAGTGGGTACCTCTGTAGAGGGTAATCCCACCACCGATTCTGATCGGGTTGAAGCCCTGGTAGTCGGTGCAGACGGCTCCAAGGATTTTGGAGGGAGCCAAAGCAAAAATTCTGAGGATGTGGGACTTAGCAGATTCGAAGAAAATGTTTTAGAACAGGTCGATCTGATCCCAAAAATACTTGACAGCATGTGGCGTGCTTGCAGGAAACAAAGAAACATTAGCAAGGACGTTCAGGATGGAATGGTGGAATTGGGAAAGGTGCACGAGGTGCTTCGCAGTAACCTGCGTTTTATACCTAGGCCCTTCATTAGCCCAAGCAATCCAAAGTCGAATCCTGAAATTCCTAGATCGATGTCGCACGCCACATCTGGCGAGAGCAAGCCCATCGACCCAAAAAAGCGCCCTAGAGAGTATGAAGGTCCGGAGACTGATTCTACTGTGACCACTCCCAAGGGTAAGAGGGTTAAGAGCAAGGAGACCAAGGCAAACCCTACTGTTATGGAGACGGAGGTGAGTAAGGCTGCTTCGGCCAGGGTTGCTTCTTATTCGGAGGCAACTGTGGTAAATAAGCCTGAAAACGAAAAAGACTTTGAAACCGTCTCCAATAGGAAACGGGAGGCCCGTAAGAGAAAGGCCTTAAAGAAAGCGGAGGAGAGGGAGCGACTTCAGAAGCGCCCCCCCAAAATTAGAACAACGGAGGCAATAAAAATTGTGGCCCGGAATCCAGAGACCTACCATGATCTCATAAAACTGGCAACAACTTCGGTAAAGCCAGAGGAAACTGGCACAGAGATTGTGAAAATTAGGAGAACTCTTAAAAAAGAGGTTCTTGTTGTGGTAAAAAAGGGGGGTGAAACTTCAAAGTTCGCTCAGAATCTTACCTCCGTTCTTCAGGACAAGGCCGAGGTTACGGCCCTTGTCAGCAAAAAGACCCTCGAAATTCGGGAACTTGACGAAACAACTGCAGAGGAGGACGTTTTAACCGTCTTAAAGCAGAAGTTGCAAAAGCCCGAATTGGATGTGACTTGCCGACTTCTGACACGTTTTGGTGGTACAAAAGTGGCACTAGTACGCTTGAGTGAAACCGACAGCGAGAGTCTGCTTAAGCTGGGCAAAGTGCGTATTGGTTGGATAAACGCATCCATCCGAACGCACTTAGAAGTGACAAGATGTCAAAAGTGCCTAGCCTATGGACACGTGACCCGAATTTGCAAGGGCCCCGACAGAACAAAAAACTGTCGGAGATGCGGCGAAGCGGGACACTTCTCCAAAAAGTGTACTAGTGACAAGCCAAAGTGCATAACGTGTACAGATTTGGGAAAAACGGAAGTCAACCATATCCCTAGAAGAATTTCCTGCCCGGTTTACAAGGAGGAACTGGAGAAACTTAAAAGGGCAAATCCCTAAAGCTCCTTCAAGTCAACCTGCATACAAGTAAGGATGCACAGGTGCTCCTGATGCAAACAGCTAGGGAAAATGAGGTCGATATCCTGTTCTGCAGTGAGCAGTATCAAGGAAGCGACCTCGCACCTTGGTATCAGGATAAGGCGAAGAGAGCCGCCATCAAGCTGTGCATCCCAGAATTGCGGGTTGACAAGTTCTTGGAGACAAGCAGCGGGTTTGTGTGGATAGTGGTGGCTAACATACGTATGTATAGCTGCTACTTCTCACCCAACGACCCGCTGACCACCTTTGAAGCCAATATAGAAGACCTAGAATCGAGCCTCACAGAATCCAAGCTGGATGTCATCATCACTGGCGATTTTAATGCAAAGTCGCCAGAGTGGGGTGAGACGAGGCTCGACAAGAGAGGAATTCTGATTAGAGAAATGATCTCCAAGAACGATTTATTAGTTGTAAACCGGGGAAAAACATTGACGTTTAGACGAGGTGCGATCAGATCGATTATAGATCTAACGATCGCATCGTCTAATATATTTAGCCGCATAAGCGACTGGCGGGTCTCTGAGGAATATACCGCAAGTGACCACCAGTATATTGAGTTATCAGTCTTAATGGGAGACACACGAGGAGGAAAAAGACAGGAAGCTCCTAGTCGCAAAACCTCCTCGTGGAACATTAAGAAACTCGACAAGGAGAAGTTCAGCCGGTCCCTAGAAGAATCTATCTTAATTGAGGATTCTGGTTGGGTGAGGAGGCCGAAAAGTCTAAATGGAGAGGTGCGAGCGGTGCGAGATATAATCGTCACCGCTTGCAATGCGTCGATGCCACGTCGCAAAGGCGCCTTTCCAAGGAAAAAATCCTTGCACTGGTGGTCAGAGAAGCTGGCCTCCTTGAGAAAGGAATGCCTCAAAGCAAGAAGGACGTATACCCGATCTAAGGGAGATCCCTTGCTGAAAGAGGATTTCAAGGAGGCGAAAAAGAACCTCAAGAAAGAGATCCGGAAGTCGCGACGCCATAGCTGGAAGGACCTAATCGAAGAAGTCGATAAGGACCCATGGGGTCTGGCTTTTAAAATCGTAACTAAGAAATTAGTGACGAGGCAAAAGACCCCCGGTCTGGACAATTCCGATTGGGTCAGAAAGATAATAAGTTCTTTGTTTCCTCCTGCGGAGCCATACCTTAGAAGGGACTGGAGTTTTTGCAAAGTCGAAGAGGAAGAACTCTTCACACTTAGTGAACTGCAAAAAGCAGGCAAAAGATTGAAAACAGGCAAGGCGCCTGGAATCGATGGGATAAGTAACGAGATCCTAAAGTTGGTAATCGACACTTCACCCCAGATTCTGCTTCGATGCTTCAATCTTTGCCTTGAGAGAGGAGAGTTCCTTCGCGACTGAAAGCGACAGAGGTTAGTCCTCCTAAGGAAAGGTGAAAAACCTCTAGATAAGGTTTCATCGTACAGGCCTATATGCCTGCTAGATACGATGGGTAAACTTCTAGAGGATATGGTTCTGCAGAGAATGCAAAGCCACTTGACCGAAGAAAATCGTCTATCCGATCACCAATTTGGTTTCCGTAAAGGCAAGTCCACGGTTGATGCCATCCAGGCAGTTGTAGACATAGCCAAAGCAGGAAAAAACAAATTGGGACCTGGGAAAAAGAAGAGCTTCTGCGCGTTGGTAGCAATTGACATACGCAACGCGTTTAATTCTGCAAGATGGAAAGATCTCATCGAGTCGATAGAAAAGAAAAACATGCCGCCCTACTTGTTGCGGATAATGGATAATTATCTTAGCGACAGGTGGGTTATATATGAGGGAGACACCTGCACTTTCAAGGAAGAGATGCAGCGTGGGGCTCCTCAAGGCTTGAGGGTGGGTCCATTTGTATGGAATGTATCTTACGATGATTTTCTGCGAATGGATCTGCCCGAAGGTGCGGTGATCATCGGCTTTGCGGACGACGCGTTATTCGTGTGCACTGCCGAAAGTGAGGAGGCTCTTGGGACATTGGTGAACGAATGTCTGCGACTAGCTAAAAGCTGGCTGGATACCAGAGGTCTTGAAATGGCCCTGGAAAAGACCGAGGCACTGCTGGTCACAGACAGACGTGGTTATGAGCTCCCACGAATCGTGATAGACGGATTCGAGGTCAAGTGGAGTAAGCAAATTAAATATCTTGGTGTGGAGTTGGATGGAAGGTTAAACTTCCACCAGCACATGGCTACGGCGTCAAATAAGGCGATCGAGTGTGCGGCTAATCTTTCACGGCTAATGCCAAATGTTGGCGGACCCCGTGAACAAAAAAGAAGACTGGTGGCGAGTGTCGCCCACGCTAAAATGCTCTATGCAGCACCAGCGTGGGCCCCATCCCTGAGGAGTAAAAGATGTGTGACCATCTGTGAAAAGATACTGTCTGCGCAGAGATCGATAACAACGCGTATCATCTCTGCATATAAGACGGTATCTACGAGTGCCGTGCAGGTCCTTGCAAGTGTCCCGCCAGCAGATCTTTTGGCGAGGGAAAGGGAAGAAATGTTTCTCTTTTCTAAAGAAAGCAGTTCCTTGAATGAGGAATTAAGACCAAGCAAGGGCCTGATCCGCAAAGAAGCGAGGCACAGGCTCATAGAAAGATGGCAAGAAAGATGGGATGGTGAGGAAAAAGGTCGATGGACTTATCGCCTTATCCCGGCACTCGCCACCTGGATAAATAGGAAACACGGTCAGGTTTCCTATTACTTGACTCAGGCGTTCACAGGTCACGGGTGTTTTAACTCGTACCTGTGTCGCTTTAAATTACGCGAGAACGAGGTGTGTGCATATTGCCAGTTCCCTGAGGACAACGCGGAGCACACCCTCTTCTCATGCAAGAAATGGGACTTGGAGAGGCGGGCCATGTTCGAAGGTGTAAACAGTCAAGTTACACCGGAGAACATGGTATCGCTGATGACCCAGTCAGAGAAGAATTGGCGGCAAGTCGAGAACTTCATAATCTCGGTTATGTCGAGGAAGGATCTCGACGGCCGCCAAAAAGCGTAATTTAAACAGCTTTTAATTTATTCGTTTGTTTTTTATTAATTTATTTTGTGATTTATTTGTCTTTATACAATTTTAATTTATTCCGTTTTATGTTTTTAATATTATATACGCGTTTATTATTTTTTTTTTTTTTTTTTATATATCCGTTTGCAATTTTATCTTTTGACTGTTTACACTTGATTAAACATTTTTTTTATTATTGTTGTGCTGTTAATTCCGCTTTTATATTGAAATAGTTTTAAATTTTTAACTTTTAACGCAGGATAACCGCAGAGAAAAGCAGAAGGTCGCATTAGCGACAAAGTCGAAGCGCCACCCTCGAAGGCTAAAGTCTTACGACAGTTTCGAGGGAGGGTAAAGGGCTCCAAAAGAAGGGTTACGGGTTTTAGTGGGTCGGGCTGGTAGTAGGTCGCCAGTTTGTTAAATTTATTATAACATTTATTTATTTTTCTTTTTTTTATATTTCTTTTTGTTTTTTTATCATACCAACCCCACATAACCTTGGAGTGCGGAATCCAAGGTATCTGTAGGCAGATTTCCCAAAAGTCCCTAAGCAAAAATAATAATAATAATAATAATAATAAATCCGTGCCCGGTTGGAACTTTTGTTCTAATTGGAACTTTTGTTCTACCCGGGGCGCATTAGAACCTGTTCTTTTGCGCGGGGTTGCTGGTCCTCTATCGGACGCGTGCCAGGTGGCGGATAGGTTAGCTTCCTAGAAATAGGTGGTATCGAGGAAATCAAATACTCGACGCGGACCAAAACCAGTAAACAAGAAACATCCATCATGAGCGATTGTAAAAACGAGGAAGAGTACCTGCGGGGTAATGCTACGGCTAAATCCCTCACTGGTTCCGATCGTCAAGCGCTTTCGAGCGTGAGGGCGGTGGCCAGTGGCCCAAGGATGCAGGAGGGCAACAACGCGTTGGTAGTGCCACAGATTATCGTGGACAGGTCGGAGAGACGAGGGAGTACGAGCAGCGTGACGAGTCAAGCCAGCTGCATTTCTGTCTTCAGTAATGCCTCGGCAAAGGACATTGCAAGCTGCAACCAAGATCGAGATGAATGCGTTAAGCTTCGGGAGGAAGAGGCAGCGAGTATTCTAGAAATGGAGGAGGAGGTCAGCAAGATGCTGAAGTCCTGTGAAGTCCAGAAGAATGTCAATAGGACAATCAAGGATGGACTCAAAAGCTTAACATTGCTCATAAGGGACGTAAAGGAGAAGCACGCAGCAGCTGCGAAAAAGGACGAGAGTTTCTACCAGGGTTTGACCTGGTCTGAAGAAGCTAGACAAGATCGCAGAGCTAGACGAGATCGCTGTAACGCGATCGTGTTGAGAAACGTCGTCTTGGATGCTCAGAAGCGGAAGAGAAGTGATCCTGAGCCTGTGAAGGATCCAAAAAGGAAAAAGGAGGAGAAACCAAAAAAGACTGGAGGCAAGGGGAACAAAACGGTTCAAAAGCCAGACCAGGTCAAGAAGGGAAGAGCCACAGTGATCGTTAAAGTGGCCGAAGGTAAAACTTTTGCTGAAGTTCTGGCGAAGGTTCGAAGGGAGGCTGACCTGGAGGCCAGCCAGACAAGGGTCGTGGGAGCTTTACCCACTAAAAAGGGAGACCTTCTCATTAAAATTGGAGGGTCTTCAAACAAGAAGCTGTTCACCGAGGAGGTGACAAAGGTAATCGGCGATTTGGGTAAGGTGCAGATGGCGGATCGGCGAACTACGCTGGAAATCCGCGACATGGATGCCCTTACTGAGAAGGAAGATGTTGAGGATGCCCTGGAGAAAGTTTCCACAGTTCCAGCTGGAAGCAGAAAGGTGACGGTCCTTGGGCCAAATAAGCGAGGAGTGAAACTCGCTGTTGTGGTCACCAGCCAGGAAGATGCTGATAAGCTGGAGAAGGTGGGTCACGTAAAGATTGGATTCGTGTCCTGCAGGATCAGAAGTAGAGTGATGGTCAAAAGGTGCCATAGGTGTCTCGACTATGGTCATATAGGTCGAGACTGCAATGCAGTAGATAGGTCGGCTGCGTGCTTTAAGTGCGGAGAAGCCGGCCATAAGGCAGCAGACTGTAAGAAGAGCCCATGCTGCTTCTTATGCAAGGCGAAGTTCGGCGAAAAGGAGAACATCCAACATGTAGCCGGATCAGGGAGTTGCAAGGTCTTCAGAACTGCCCTCGAGGAAGCAAAGAAGACTTTGTCAAGGACAAGGAGAAAATAAAGCCAGAACAAGAGCGGCACGGGAGAGTTGCGCCAGCGACTACATGGAACCATTCATCTACGAAGTCTGAAGCCACTAGGTAGTTCCGTAGGTGGATAGAAGGTTCGAAACCCAGGGGAAACAAGAAGAGGTTTCAGTCGGTAGGGTGACTGCCGTTAAAAGCAGGTATGTGAGGTTTCTTTTTTTTCCTTGCATTTTGTACGAGTCCGACATACCCCAGGTAAGTGGGATCTTCCTGGGGATGCGTAAATGCATTTCCTCTTCTCCCCCGTGAATAAAAAAATAATAATAATAATAATAATGAGTCTCTGAGGAGTATACCGCAAGTGACCATCAGTATATCGAGTTTTCGGTCTCAGTGGGAGACACAGGAGGAGGCAAAAGACAGGAAGTTCCGTGTCGAAAGTGCCCCTCATGGAATGTGAAGAAAATCGATAAGGAGAAATTTGTCCGTTCCCTAGAAGAAGCCCGCCTTATTAAGGAATCGGGATGGGTGAAGAGGCCGAATACCCTGGATGCAGAGGTGCGAGCGGTAAGGAAAGTCATCACCACAGCTTGCGATGCATCTATGCCGCGTCGTAAGCAAACCCCTTCACGGAAAAACTCGGTGCACTGGTGGTCTGATGCGCTGGCCTCCTTGCGAAAAGCGTGCTTCAAAGCTAGAAGGAATTATACCCGTTCTAAGGGAGATCCTTTGCTAAAGAAAGTATTTAAGGAGGCCAAGAAAAGCCTGAAAAAAAAGATTCGAGCGTCACAACGCCGTTGCTGGAAAGACCTAATTGATGAAGTCGAGAAGGACCCGTGGGGTCTGACTTTTAAAATCGTTACTAAGAAACTAGGAACGAGGCAAAAGACCCCGGCCTGGACAATCCCGATTGGGTCAGAAGGATTATAAGAGCTCTATTTCCTCCTGCAGAACAGTGGGTTAGGAAGGACTGGAGTACCTGCAAAGTCGGTGAGGAGGAACTCTTCACTCTTACAGAATTGAAAAATGCAGGTACAAGATTGAAAACAGGCAAGGCACCTGGAATCGATGGGATAAGTAACGAGATCCTAAAATTGGTTATCGACACTTCACCCCAGATTCTGCTCCGATGTTTCAATGTTTGCCTTGAAAAAGGAGAGTTCTTCCGCGACTGGAAGCGGCAGAGGCTAGTCCTCCTAAGAAAAGGTGAAAAACCTCTGGATAAAGTCTCGTCGTACAGGCCTATTTGCCTGTTAGATACGATGGGTAAACTTCTAGAGGATATGGTTCTGCAGAGAATGCAAACCCATTTGACAGGAGAGAATAGTCTATCCGATTACCAATTTGGTTTCCGCAAAGGCAGGTCCACAGTTGATGCCATTCAGGCAGTTGTAGACATAGCCAAAGCGGGAAAAAACAAATTGGGACCAAAGAAGAAGAAGGGCTTCTGTGCATTGGTGGCTATTGACATACGTAACGCGTTTAACTCCGCACGATGGAAAGATCTCATCCAGTCGATGATGGAGAAGAGAATACCGCCCTACTTGTTGCGGATAATGAATGATTATCTTAGCGACAGGTGGGTAATATATGAGGGGGACAACTGGACTCTGAAGGAAGAGATGCAAAGTGGTGCCCCCAAGGCTTGAGGGTGGGACCATTCGTGTGGAATGTATCCTATGATAACTTCCTGCGAATGGGTCTACCTGAAGGCGCGGTCATCATCGGCTTTGCGGACGATGCGTTGGTCGTGTGCTCAGCCGAAAGCGAGGAAGCCCTTGGGACATTGGTGAACGAATGTCTGTGGCGAGTTAAAAGCTGGTTGGATGCCAGAGGTCTTCAAATGGCCTTGGAAAAAACCGAAGCTCTGCTCGTCACAGACAGACGTGGTTACAGTTTCCCACGAATCGTGATAGACGAATTCGAGGTCAAGTGGAGTAAACATATTAAGTATTTAGGAGTGGAGCTCGATGGAAGGTTAAACTTCCATTACTATATAGCGACGGCCTTGAATAAGGCGATAAAGTGTGCGTCAGACTTGGCACGACTTATGCCAAACGTTCGCGGACCACGTGAAAGGAAAAGGAGACTGGTGGTTAGTGTTGCCGACGCTAAGCTGTTTTACGCAGCAGCAGCGTGGGCTCCCTCACTTAAAACAAGAAGCAAAACCATTTGCGATAATATGCTGTCTGCGCAGAGATGTGTTACTACCCGTATCGTCTCTGCGTATAAGACGGTCTCGACGAGTGCTGTGCAAGTCCTTGCAAGTGTCCCGCCGGCAGATCTTATGGCAAGGGAAAGGGAGGAAGTATTTCTTCTTTTTAAAAGAAGAAATAATCCCGAGTACCCAGAGGAAGAAAGACCTAGCAAGGACCGCATCCGCAAATACGAGGGAAACAGACTTATCGAGACATGGCAGGACAGATGGGATAGGGAGGAAAAGGGCAGATGGACCTATCGTCTGATTCCAACACTCACCACCTGGATAAACCGAAAGCATGGAGAAGTCTCCTATTATCTGACTCAGGCGCTCACAGGTCACGGGTGTTTTAACTCGTACCTGTGCCGCTTTAAATTACGCGAGGACGAGGTGTGTGCATATTGCCAGTTCCCGGAGGACAACGCGGAGCACACCCTCTTCTCATGCAAAAAATGGGACTTGGAGAGGCAGGCCATGTTCGAAGGTGTAAACAGTCAAGTTACACCGGAGAACATGGTATCGCTGATGACCCAGTCAGAGGAGAATTAGCGGCAAGTCGAGAACTTCATAATCTCGGTTATGTCGAGGAAGGATCTCGACGGCCGCCAGAAAGCGTAATTTAAACAGCTTTTAATTTGTTTTGTTTGTTTTTCATTAATTTATTTTGTGATTTATTTGTCCTTATACATTTTTTAATTGTTTGTGTTTTTTATTCATCTTTGTACAGTTTTATGTTTTCAATATTTTATACGCGTATATTTTTTCTTTTTTTTTTATATATCCGTTTATAATTTTATCTTTTGACTTTTTACACTTAATTACACATTTGTTATTTTTAATTATTGTTGTGCTGTTAATTCCGCTTTTATATTGAAATAGTTTCAAAAAATTTTAACTAGTAACGCAGGATAACCGCAGAGAAAAGCAGAAAGTCGCAATAGCGACAGAGTTGGAGCGCCACCCTCGAAGGCTAAAGTCTTACGACAGTTCCGAGGGAGGGTAAAGGGCTCCAGAAGAAGGGTTACAGGTTTTAGTGGGTCGGGCTGGCAGTAGGTCGCCAGTTTATTAAATTTACTTTTTTTTTTTTTTTTTTAACTTTCATACCAACCCCACATAACCTTGGAGTGCGGAATCCAAGGTATCTGTAAGCAGATTTCCCAAAAGTCCCTTAGCAAATAAAAAAATAATAATAATAATAATAATAATAATAATAATAATAATAATAACTCCGCTTTGAACCGGTCCCAAGCCCGGGACTCCATCTTCTCTGCTCATCTGCACCCATTTGTGTATTATTTTACATAAAATGTGTGTACGTGTGCTGAGTTGTTTGGAGGAGGAGGAGGGTAGTTTAGAGAGCTTTTGAGGTGGGGACCATCTGGATATCAGCATGTTAGGGAATGGTATAAATGGAGGGTATTGCTATAAACGCAATATCCCTCTAAATGGGCAAGAAGAATCTGAACCGGTGGGTTCAGTATGAAATTTTTGTTCTGTTTTCGTCTTGGTGATTGGGAAGACATAGTCTATAAACGGCATCTTCCATGAATGGGCAGTTCCTGTTATCCACTCTCGCCATCTCCGCCAGCACGTCGGACTATATTAAGTCATTAGCGACGAAGATTGGGGGGATTAAGCTTGCGGGATAGCAGGACCTGATGTATGAATCTGAAAGGTTTAAGTCTATAAACGACGCCTTTCATGTTTGTGCGGTGAAAGGGGAACCCTCCGGAGAGGTTTCTTCTTAAGTATGAGTTGGGATGCGCTATAAACGCGTTATTCCCATGGTTGCGGAGAATGTAAGGGGATCTCCGGCTGGTCCCGGCCTCCAAAGCTCCTCAAACAACATATGCATAAATACACTTCTTGCTTACACTGATATGGGCACATTCATTTACATAACAGTACACATATACACTTACACTACTAACTTTCACACTCATATCGAACTTTAAAATTTTTTTTTTATTATGGAAATGTGTGATGTCAACAACGATATCCTCTAACCAGGTACCTCGATAGAGGGTAATCCTGCCGTCGATTCCGATCAGGTGAAAGCCCTGGTGGTCGACGAAAGGCCCACGGATTTTGGAGGGGGCCAACACCACACTGGTTCTTCAGACCGTGAATCTGAAGACAAAATGGAGACAGAGACTGCAGAAACATCTGCAGCGAAGCATCAGTTTCCTTCCACAAGCGAGGAAGAGAAATGCACTGCTGCAATTGGATCAAAACAGGGTGGTCTCTCGGTTCCTCCATGGGCCGAAGTATGAAAAATCATGCTTGGTATCATGGCGGAGCAGAGACTTCAAAATGAAGCTCTGGAAAAAAACTCTTCTCGCTATGGAGAATTCATTTAGGAAGAATACTCCAACAGAAGTGAGAGAGTTTATGGCCGAAGCAAAGGAAATCTTTGGCGGAGTTAGGAGTGCGGGTCTCGCTCTCCGCTCATCAGCAGATAGGCTCCAAAAATCAATGGAGCCATCTATTAGGTACCGAGGAGTTGATCAAGTGGCACGTCCTAAAACGCCATTGACCACTCCGAAACAAAAGAAAGGGGATAAAGCCCCCTCTTCTACCAAAAGCACGAAGAGAGGCGCCTCAACATCCCCAGAGGACCGGCAGACAAAAAAACCGGCCTCTATGTTAACACAGAAGGAGGAAAAAAACTAAATCCACCACGCCGTCAGAGAAACAAGAAAAAAATCCTGACGGCTGGAACGAAGTTGTTTCCAGGAAAGACAAGAAAAATAATGAGAAGAAGAAGAAAGAGAAAAAACAATCGTCCAGTGGACAAGGTCAGAAAAAGAAACGAAATACCGACGCCATCAGAGTATCAATTAAGGACGGAAAAGTTCCTCCAAAGATACTTATTGAAGAGCTTTTCGCCAAGGTCAACCCTGCTGAAACAAAAACAGAGGTTCTGTCCATTAGAAGAACGAAAAGGCAAGATCTGCTTTTCGTTCTTAAAAGGGGGCAGGAGTTCTCAACGTTCAGCAGCAAATTGACCGAGGCCCTCAAAGGCAAAGCAATGGTCTCACCTCTGGTGACAAAGAGATCACTAGAGATTAGAGATTTGGATGAGACAACCAGTATTGAAGATGTCACTAAGGCCTTAAAAGAAGCTTTGGGCAGGACCGATTTAGAGGTGTCCTGCAGACTTTTCACCCTGCATGGAGGAGAAAAGATGTCAGTTATCCAACTACCAGAAGCAGACGCGGATGCTCTGCTTACCGCTGGTAAAGTTAAGGTAGGTTGGATAAACTGCAGGATCCGCAGCAGGGTGGAAGTGGAAAGATGCCATAAATGTTATGGGCATATCGCAAGGGTCTGCAAAGGACCCGATAGGAGCAAAGCTTGCTGGAAGTGTGGCTCCTTAGACCATTCCCACAAGAACTGTGCAGGGGAATCCCATTGCACAACTTGTGAGGACAAAGGGATGAAGGAGACAAAGCACGCTCCAGGAAGCGGGTCCTGCCCCGTCTATAGGGAAGAACTAAAGAAGCTTAAGCAGAAGAGGTAAGATTTCTTCAGGTCAACCTCAGAAAGGGTAGTGTTGCCCAAAATCTCCTGATGCAGTCTGCCAGAGAGAGAGAGGAGTGGATATACTGCTCATTAGTGAGCAGTATAAGAAGCAAGGATTCTCAAACTGGTTTCAAGACTCATCAGGTAGATCAGCAATACATATATGTAATCCGGATATCACCGCCGGTTTATTCCTAGGTACGGACAAGGGGTATGTTTGGGTGGAGATGGCGGGTATTCGCATATACAGCTGCTACTTCTCGCCCAACGACCCACTTGGAAAATTCGACACTGAGATTCACTCGCTTGAAGAGAGCCTGAGAGCTTTCGACGGGGATGTCCTCATTGCGGGAGATTTCAATAGTAAGTCGCCGGAATGGGGGGAGACTCGTCTGGACAGGAGAGGAATCTTGGTTTCCGATATGCTGGCGACGAATGGGCTGGTGGTGTTAAACTGGGGCCACGAGTTCACGTTCAGGAGGGGAGAATCAGGATCTATCCTTGATTTAACAATCGCATCTCCTCGCCTAGCCCGCAGAATAAGAGAATGGAGGGTACTGGATGAGGAAACATTGAGTGACCACCAGTACATAGAGTTTTTAGTCTCTGAGGGAAAACTTCGAGGACGAACCGCACCAAAAAATGGTAGCAAGGGAGCCTCCTGGAACCTCAGGAGACTAAACAGGGAGAAGCTGGCGGAGTCCCTAGAAGAGTCGCGACTTATTCGCGAGTCAAACTGGGTGAGGAAACCAGCTTCTTTAAAGGGTGTGGTGCGAGAGGCGAGGCGGGTGATTGTTCAAGCTTGCAATCACTCTATGCCTCGCCGGCAGAAAAGAAAAACGGGAAAGGGATCTATGTACTGGTGGAGTGAAGAACTGGCCTGCCTTAAGAGAGAGTGCCACGCAGCAAGGAGGCATTTTACCCACTCGAAGGGAAACCTCCAGCTGCGGGAAACATGGCATAAAGCCAGACGTACTTTTAAGCAGGCCATGAAAAGTAGCCAACGCCGTTGCTGGAGGGACCTAATCGGAGATTCCGAGAAGGATCCGTGGGGTTTGGCTTTTAAGATTGTCGTTAAGAAATTAGTGACAAGGCATAAAACCTCTGGTTTGGATGATCCGATTTGGGTCCTGAAAATCATAAAGGCACTGTTTCCCTATGCGGAACCTAGCCCCAGAGAGGACTACTGCGTAGTACGAGACGAGGAGTTCTTCACGATTGAGGAATTGAAAAAGGTGGCAAAGACGTTAAGAAATGGTAAAGCGCCGGGCAATGATGGGATACCGAGCGAAATCTTAAAAGAGATTGTCGCAGTGGATCCTGAGTTGCTTCTTGACGTCTTTAATACGTGCTTAACAGCCGGAGAGTTCTTCGGTGACTGGAAAACGAAGAAGTTGGTCCTTCTCAGGAAAGGCGATAAACCTCTGGATAAGGTCACATCGTTCAGACCAATTTGTTTATTGGATACGATGGGCAAATTTATAGAGGGAATGGTTTTGCAGAGACTTCAGGAAATTCTGATAGGCGAAAATAGCCTATCGGAGAATCAATTTGGCTTTCGTAAAGGCCGGTCAACAGTCGACGCAATACTCACTGTTGTAAACCATGCGAAGAAAGTCAAAGAGGACAAGAAGAAGGGATTCTGCGCGCTTATTTCCATCGACATACGTAATGCATTTAACTCCGCAAAGTGGGACAATTGCATCAAGGCGATGCGTCGTAAAGGGATACCAACCTATCTGTTGCGAATGATAGACAACTATCTCAGCGACAGATGGGTTGAATACAAGAGCGATGCATGTCATCTCAAACATGAAATGACATGCGGAGCTCCCCAAGGATCAAAGGTAGGTCCATTTATATGGAACGTCATGTACGATGACTTCCTTAGAATTGACTTACCTGAAGATACGATAATGGTTGGCTTTGCGGATGACGTCATTATAGTGTGTGGCGCGCGGACTTCTCGGATTCTAGAAATAAGGGTCAACGAAAGCTTGAGACGAGCAAAGCTCTGGTTAGATCTCAACGGCCTACAAATGGCTACAGAGAAGACAGAAGCTTTGCTTGTCACAAGTAAAAGATCCTTTGAGGTTTCGAAGATTCGAATAGGACAGACTGAAGTCTCCTGGGGAAACAGTTTAAAGTACCTGGGAGTGACGTTGGATCGAAAATTAAAGTTCGACCAACATTCTAAGATCACGTCACTGAATGCCGCCGACTGTATGGGAAACCTATCTAGGATGATGCCCAATGTCGGTGGCCCCAGAGAAAAGAAACGCCGATTAGTGGCGACCGTGGTTCAAGCAAAGCAGCTCTACGCTGCCCCTGCATGGGCTGAGTCCCTAAAGAACCGCGGCATCTCTGACGAGCTACTCTCCGCATAGGGTGGTTGTGCGCGGAGAGTGGTTTCAGCCTACAGAACAGTTTCAACGAGCGCTGCTCTAGTTCTTGCGAGTCTCCCGCCAGTGGACTTACTGGTGAGGGAAAGACAGGAAGTCTTTCAGCGTAACAAAGATCTAGTTACCTCGCAAGAGCAGAGTAGAAATCTCGCCAAAGCGGCTATCCGCAAAGAGGCGAGATGTAGACTCCTTGAACAATGGCAAGAGAGATGGGATGGGGATCTTAAAGGAAGGTGGACATATCGCCTGATCCCCAACCTCGCCACTTGGCTAGGAAGAAAGCACGGTGAAGTTGGCTACTACCTGACACAAGTGTTGTCAGGTCACGGATGTTTCCGACAGTACCTTCATAGGTTTAAGATAAGGAGAGTAGCAAAATGCGCCTACTGTGACGCTGCAGTAGATGACGCGGAGCATACTCTCTTTCATTGCGGGCACTGGAGCCATGATAGAATGGCCATGTTTACGGCAGTTGGCTTTGAAATCAACGCCGATAACATGGTGTCTACCATGGTTCAGAACGTGGACTCGTGGAGGCATATTGAATCCTTCATTATTAAAGTAATAAAAGAAAAAGATAGAGACGGAAGACGACGTTGACCGAAGGAATCCAGTGCTCAGCTGTGTGTGAGCGTGGGGGGAGGAAATCACTTAGTTTTCCTCCCACCCACGCTCCCACATGGCTTGAGTGGGTTAATGGAAAGTTAAGGAGTAGGACAAGGGGACCACCTCTTGCGAAGTTGAAGGCCTGACGGTAGTTCCGCAGGTGGATCAAGTGTCCCAATTTAAGACGGGAGTGGTTTTTAGTGGGTAGACCAGAACAAGAGCAGTCACCCCCACATAACCTGGAATTCATTACCCAGGTAT
This sequence comes from Leptopilina syphax, assembly GCA_032872505.1. Taxonomy (NCBI): domain Eukaryota; kingdom Metazoa; phylum Arthropoda; class Insecta; order Hymenoptera; family Figitidae; genus Leptopilina; species Leptopilina syphax. The sequence goes on along the minus strand of CM065472.1, from coordinate 24,989,533 downwards.
CTGAATTCGCAGATTTTTCACTTCCGACTACAAAAAAAAAAAAAAAAAAAATAATAATAATAATAATAATAATAATAATAATAATAATAATAATAAAAATAATAATAATAATAATAATAATAATCGTATCGTCTCTGCGTATAAGACGGTCTCGACGAGTGCTGTGCAAGTCCTTGCAAGTGTCCCGCCGGCAGATCTTATGGCAAGGGAAAGGGAGGAAGTATTTCTTCTTTTTAAAAAAAGAAATAATCCCGAGTACCCAGAGGAATTAAGACCAAGCAAGGGCCTGATCCGCAAAGAAGCAAGGCACAGGCTCATAGAAAGATGGCAAGAAAGATGGGATGGTGAGGAGAAAGGTCGATGGACTTATCGCCTTATCCCGGCACTCGCCACCTGGATAAATAGGAAACACGGTCAGGTTTCCCATTACTTGACTCAGGCGTTCACAGGCCACGGGTGTTTTAACTCGTACCTGTGTCGCTTTAAATTACGCGAGAACGAGGTGTGTGCATATTGCCAGTTCCCTGAGGACAACGCGGAGCACACCCTCTTCTCATGCAAGAAATAGGACTTGGAGAGGCAGGCCTTGTTCGAAGGTGTAAACAGTCAAGTTACACCGGAGAACATGGTATCGCTGATGACCCAGTCAGAGGAGAATTGGCGGCAAGTCGAGAACTTCATAATCTCGGTTATGTCGAGGAAGGATCTCGACGGCCGCCAGAAAGCGTAATTTAATCAGCTTTTAATTTGTTTGTTTGTTTTTTTTTATTAATTTATTTTGTGATTTACTTGTCCTTCTTCATTTTTTAATTTGTTTTATGTTTTCAATATTATATACACGTTTTTTTTCTTTTTTTTATATATCCGTTTGCAATTTTATCTTTTGACTGTTTACACTTAATTCAAAATTTGTTTTTTTTATTACTGTTGTGCTGTTAATTCCGCTTTTATATTAAAATAGTTTTGAATTTTTAACTATGGACGCAGGAAAACCGCAGAGAGAAGAAGAAGGTCGCATTAGCGACAGAGTTGGAGCGCCACCCTCGATGGCTAAAGTCATACGACAGTTCCGAGGGAGGGTAAAGGGCTCTAGAAGAAGGGTTACGGGAAGGTGCGTTTGAGATAATCTGTAAGAATTTACGTTTTATCCCCAAGCCTTTCATAGACCAAGAGCCGCAACACCCAACTGTGGTAGCTCCACAGCAGACGGAGAGCACTACTGCACCTCTGAACGGCGCAAAGACATGTCCTGATAAGGCAAAAGGCGTTAATAAACGCCCCAGGGAAGGTACAAGCCCAGATGCGAGTCCGCGACGGGCGACTCAAGGCGGGAAGAGAATTAAGCGAAAGGAGGCTCCACAGCTTGGTTCTGAGTCGCTAGTTGGAACAAAAGAGGCGCCCTCAAACAGTCCTGGCAAGTCGTATGCTGAGACCGTCTTGAGGGACGGAGCGGACAACGGAGACGGTTTCAAAGTTGTTAAAAACAAAAAGAATCGGAGTCCAAAAGAGAAACCCTCAGGTGAGAAAAAAGAGCTTTCGAAGCCCCCTTTGAAGCTAAGGAGCACGGAAGCTGTTAAAATTACGGCAAGCGACCCAAAGTTTTATGAGGGTATCTTGCCGCTAATAAAAGTAAAGGTAAACCCAGAAGATACGGGTACCGTGATCCGGAAAATCAGGAGAACTTTTAAACAGGAGGTTCTCGTGATAGTGAAAAAGGGCGGAGAGACCTTAAAATTTGCAGATGCACTGTCTTCGGCCCTGCATGGTAAAGCTGAGGTCACACCTCTAGTGAATAAAAGGTCTCTAGAGATTAAGGATTTGGACGAAGCCACCTCAGAGGATGAGGTAAATGCAGCACTAAGAGAAAAGCTGGGTAAACCTGACCTGAAGATGGAGTGTCGACTTTTGCCGCGCTACAGAGGAACTAAGGTTGCTCTAGTACGTCTGACAGAGGCAGAAAGTAATACTCTGCTAAAGCTTAGTAAAATAAAAATCGGATGGATAAATGCTCCAATTCGCGAGCATGTTGAAGTAGCTAGGTGCCAAAAGTGCCTAGCATACGGACACTCAACCCGAACCTGCAAAGGCCCCGACAGAAGTAAAAACTGTCAGAGATGCGGCGGAGAGGGACACCTCGCGAAGAGCTGTAAAGTTAAGCCGAAGTGCCTTACGTGCTTAGACCTGGGGAAGCCAGAGACGGATCACGATTTCGGAAAGAGAGCCTGCCCGGTTTACAGAGAAGAACTGCAAAAGATTAAAAGGGCAAATCCTTAAAATTTTTGCAGGTCAACCTGCATACAAGTAAGGATGCACAGTTGCTCCTAATGCAAAAAGCAAGGGAAAATGAGGTCGATATCCTGTTCTGCAGTGATCAGTATCAAGGAAGCGACCTCGCCCCTTGGTATCAGGATAAAGCGAAGAGAGCCGCCATAAAGCTGTGCAACCCAGAATTGCGGGTTGACAAGTTTCTGGAGACGAGCAGTGGGTTCGTGTGGATAGAGGTAGCTAATATATGTATGTATAGCTGCTACTTTTCACCCAACGACCCACTGACAAACTTCGAAGCCAATATCGAAGACCTAAAAGCGAGCCTCACAGAATCCAGGCTGGATGTCATCATCACTGGCGATTTTAACGCAAAGTCGCCAGAGTGGGGTGAGACGAGACTCGACAAGAGAGGAATTCGTATTGGAGAAATGATCTCCAGAAACGACTTATTGGCTGTAAACCGACGCAATACATGGACTTTTAGAAGAGGTGCGATCGGATCAATTATAGATCTAACGATCGCATCGTCTAAACTATTTAGCCGCATAACCGACTGGCGGGTCTCTGAGGAATATACCGCAAGTGACCACCAGTACATTGAGTTCTCAGTCTTGATGGGAGACACACGAGGAGGAAAAAGACAGGATGTTCCTAGTCGCAAAACCTCCTCGTGGAATATGAAGAGACTCGACAAGGAAAAGTTCGGCCGGTCCCTAAGAGAAGCCCTTTTAATTGAGGACTTGGGCTGGGTGAAGAGGCCGAGCAGTCTGGATGGGGAGGTGCGACCGGTGAGGAACATGATAGTCACCGCTTGCAATGCGTCAATGCCACGCAAAGGCGCCACTCCCGTAAGAAAATCCTTGCACTGGTGGTCAGAGGAGCTAGCCTCCTTGAGAAAGGAATGCCTCAAAGCAAGAAGGACATATACCCGATCTAAGGGAGATCCCTTGCTGAAAGAGGCTTTCAAGGAGGCGGAAAAGGACCTCAAGAAAGAGATCCGCAAGTCGCGACGCCGTAGCTGGAAGGACCTAATCGAGGAAGTCGATAAGGACCCATGGGGTCTGGCTTTTAAAATCGTAACTAAGAAATTAGTGACGAGGCAAAAGACCCCCGGCCTGGACAATCCCGATTGGGTCAGAAAGATAATAAGTTCTTTGTTTCCTCCTGCGGAGCCATACCTTAGAAGGGACTGGAGTTTTTGCAAAGTCGAAGAGGAAGAACTCTTCACACTTAGTGAACTGCAAAAAGCAGGCAAAAGATTGAAAACAAGCAAGGCGCCTGGAATCGATGGGATAAGTAACGAGATCCTAAAGTTGGTAATCGACACTTCACCCCAGATTCTGCTTCGATGCTTCAATCTTTGCCTTGAGAGAGGAGAGTTCTTCCGCGACTGGAAGCGACAGAGGTTAGTCCTCCTAAGGAAAGGTGAAAAACCTCTAGATAAGGTTTCATCGTACAGGCCTATATGCCTGCTAGATACGATGGGTAAACTTCTAAAGGATATGGTTCTGCAGAGAATGCAAGGCCACTTGACCGAAGAGAATCGTCTATCCGATCACCAATTTGGTTTCCGTAAAGGCAAGTCCACAGTTGATGCCATTCAGGCAGTTGTGGACATAGCCAAAGCAGGAAAAAACAAATTGGGACCTGGAAAAAAGAAGAGCTTCTGCGCGTTGGTAGCAATCGACATACGCAACGCGTTTAATTCCGCAAGATGGAAAGATCTCATCGAGTCGATGGAAAAGAAAAACATGCCGCCCTACTTGTTGCGGATAATGGATAATTATCTTAGCAACAGGTGGGTTATATATGAGGGAGACACCTGCACTCTCAAGGAAGAGATGCAGCGTGGGGCTCCTCAAGGCTCGAGGGTGGGTCCATTTGTATGGAATGTATCTTACGATGATTTTCTGCGAATGGATCTGCCCGAAGGTGCGGTGATCATCGGCTTTGCGGACGACGCGTTATTCGTGTGCACTGCCGAAAGTGAGGAGGCTCTTGGGACATTGGTGAACGAATGTCTGCGACTAGCTAAAAGCTGGCTGGATACCATAGGTCTTGAAATGGCCCTGGAAAAGACCGAGGCACTGCTGGTCACAGACAGACGTGGTTATGAGCTCCCACGAATCGTGATAGACGGATTCGAGGTCAAGTGGAGTAAACAAATTAAATACCTTGGTGTGGAGTTGGATGAAAAGTTAAACTTCCACCACCACATGGCTACGGCGTCAAATAAGGCGATCGAGTGTGCGGCTAATCTTTCACGGTTAATGCCAAACGTAGGCGGACCCCGTGAACAAAAAAGAAGACTGGTGGCGAGTGTCGCCCATGCTAAAATGCTTTACGCAGCACCAGCATGGGCCCCATCCCTGAGAAGTAAAAGATGTGTGACCATCTGTGAAAAGATACTGTCGGCGCAGAGATCGATAACAACGCGTATCATCTTTGCATATAAGACGGTATCTACGAGTGCTGTGCAGGTCCTTGCAAGTGTCCCGCCAGCAGATCTTTTGGCGAGGGAAAGGGAAGAAATGTTTCTCTTTTCTAAAGAAAGAAGTTCCTTGGATGAGGAATTAAGACCAAGCAAGGGCCTGATCCGCAAAGAAGCGAGGCACAGGCTCATAGAAAGATGGCAAGAAAGATGGGATGGTGAGGAGAAAGGTCGATGGACTTATCGCCTTATCCCGGCACTCGCCACCTGGATAAATAGGAAACACGGTCAGGTTTCCTATTACTTGACTCAGGCGCTAACAGGTCACGGGTGTTTTAACTCGTACCTGTGTCGCTTTAAATTACGCGAGAACGAGGTGTGTGCATATTGCCAGTTCCCTGAGGACAACGCGGAGCACACCCTCTTCTCATGCAAGAAATGGGACTTGGAGAGGCAGGCCATGTTCGAAGGTGTAAACAGTCAAGTTACACCGGAGAACATGGTATCGCTGATGACCCAGTCAGAGGAGAATTGGCGGCAAGTCGAGAACTTCATAATCTCGGTTATGTCGAGGAAGGATCTCGACGGCCGCCAAATAGCGTAATTTAAACAGCTTTTAATTTAGTTCGTTTGTTTTTTATTAATTTATTTTGTGATTTATTTGTCGTTATAAATTTTTTAATTGTTTGTGTTTTTTATTCATTTTTGTACAGTTTCATATTTTCAATATTTTATAGGCGTTTATTTATTTATTTTATTAATTTTTTTTTTATATATTCGTTTATAATCTTATCTTTTGACTTTTTACACTTAATTACACATTTGTTATTTTAATTATTGTTGTTCTGTTAATTCCGCTTTTATATTGAAATAGTTTCAAAATTTTTAACTATTAACGCAGGATAACCGCAGAGAAAAGCAGAAAGTCGCAATAGCGACAGAGTTGGAGCGCCACCCTCGAAGGCTAAAGTCTTACGACAGTTCCAAGGGGGGGGTAAAGGGCTCCAGAAGAAGGGTTACGGGTTTTAGTGGGTCGGGCTAGCAGTAGGTCGCCAGTTTATTAAATTTACGTTTATTTTTCTTTTTTTTAATTGTCATACCAACCCCACATAACCTTGGAGTGCGGAATCCAAGGTATCTGTAAGCAGATTTCCCAAAAGTCCCTAAGCAAATAATAATAATAATAATAATCCCCGCCGATGGTTGTCCACTACCGAACATCATCGATGTCTTTGACGTGCTGGGAGAAGCGGATCCACTGCCAAATGTCATTGATTTCTTTGATGTACTGGGAGAAGTGGACCTACTGCCGAACATCATTGATTTCTTTGATGGGCTGGGAGAAGTGGGTCCGCTGCCAGACATGATTGATTTCTTTGATGAGTTGGGAGAAGTGGGTTCGCTGCCAGACACGACTGGCATCTTAGATATGTTCGGTAGACCTTGCCGTGGTGGCGGGGCTTTTCACTAAAGGACAACCAACAGGGTGGTTCCCTGATTTTAAAACCAAAAAAATGAATGAAATGGATAAAGAATCACATAAATTACTCCAAGTGGGTACCTCGAAAGAGGGTAATCCCACCACCGATTCTGATACGGTGCAAGCCTCGATAGTCGGTGCAGATGGCTCCAAGGATTTTGGAGGGAGCCAAATAGATAGCCAGGTGACATGCTACGAATCAAATGTCGCAAATCAGTTCCTGGCTATTCCGGGAATTTTTAAAAGCTTGCGCCAAGGATTCAAGCGACAAAAAAACGTCGGTCGTGACATCCAGGATGGCGTGACGGTTTTGGAAAATGCGTTCGATATAATCTGTAAGAATTTACGTTTTATCCCCGAGCCTTTCAAAGACCAAGAGCCGCAATTTCCAACTGTGGAAACTCCACGGCAGACAAAGAGTGTTATTGCAACCCGGGATAGCGCGGCTGCAGGCGCAACTAAGACGAAAAAGGTTAATAAGCGCCCTAGGGAAGGAGTAAGCCCGGATGTGAGTCCACAACGAGCGACTCAAAGTGAAAAGAGGATTAAGCGAAAGGATGCTCCACAGCTTAATCCTGAGTCGCTAGTTGAAGCAAAAGGGGCGTCCTCAAGTAGTCCTAATAAGACGTATGCCGATACCGTCTTGAAAGACGGAGCGGTCATTGAGGATGACTTTAAGGTTGTTGGAAAAAGAAACAAACGGGCTCCAGGCAATACATGGACTTTTAGACGAGGTGCGATCGGATCAATTATAGATCTAACAATCGCATCGTCTAAACTATTTAGCCGCATAACCGACTGGCGGGTCTCTGAGGAATATACCGCAAGTGACCACCAGTATATTGAGTTCTCAGTCTCGATGGGAGACACACGAGGAGGAAAAAGACAGGATGCTCCTAGTCGCAAAACCTCCTCGTGGAATATGAAGAGACTCGACAAGGAAAAGTTCGGCCGGTCCCTAAGAGAAGCCCTTTTAATTGAGGACTTGGGCTGGGTGAAGAGGCCGAGCAGTCTGGATGCGGAGGTGCGAGCGGTGAGGAACATGATAGTCACCGCTTGCAATGCGTCAATGCCACGCAAAGGCGCCACTCCCGTAAGTAAATCCTTGCACTGGTGGTCAGAGGAGCTAGCCTCCTTGAAAAAGGAATGCCTCAAAGCAAGAAGGACATATACCCGATCTAAGGGAGATCCCTTGCTGAAAGAGGCTTTTAAGGAGGCGAAAAAGAACCTCAAGAAAGTAATCGACACTTCACCCCAGATTCTGCTTCGATGCTTCAATCTTTGCCTTGAAAGAGGAGAGTTCTTCCGCGACTGGAAGCGACAGAGGTTAGTCCTCCTAAGGAAAGGTGAAAAACCTCTAGATAAGGTTTCATTGTACAGGCCTATATGCCTGCTAGATACGATGGGTAAACTTCTAGAGGATATGGTTCTGCAGAGAATGCAAAGCCACTTGACCGAAGAGAATCGTCTATCCGATCACCAATTTGGTTTCCGTAAAGGCAAGTCAACGGTTGATGCCATCCAGGCAGTTGTGGACATAGCCAAAGCAGGAAAAAACAAATTGGGACCTGGGAAAAAGAAGAGCTTCTGCGCGTTGGTAGCAATTGACATACGCAACGCGTTTAATTCCGCAAGATGGAAAGATCTCATCGAGTCGATGGAAAAGAAAAACATGCCGCCCTACTTGTTGCGGATAATGGATAATTATCTTAGCGACAGGTGGGTTATATATGAGGGAGACACCTGCACTCTCAAGGAAGAGATGCAGCGTGGGGCTCCTCAAGGCTCGAGGGTGGGTCCATTTGTATGGAATGTATCTTACGATGATTTTCTGCGAATGGATCTGCCCGAAGGTGCGGTGATCATCGGCTTTGCGGACGACGCGTTATTCGTGTGCACTGCCGAAAGTGAGGAGGCTCTTGGGACATTGGTGAACGAATGTCTGCGACTAGCTAAAAGCTGGCTGGATACCAGAGGTCTTGAAATGGCCCTGGAAAAGACCGAGGCACTGCTGGTCACAGACAGACGTGGTTATGAGCTCCCACGAATCGTGATAGACGGATTCGAGGTCAAGTGGAGTAAGCAAATTAAATATCTTGGTGTGGAGTTGGATGGAAGGTTAAACTTCCACCAGCACATGGCTACGGCGTCAAATAAGGCGATCGAGTGTACGGCTAATCTTTCACGGCTAATGCCAAATGTTGGCGGACCACGTAAAAGGAAAAGGAGACTGGTGGTTAGTGTTGCCGACGCTAAGCTGTTTTACGCAGCAGCAGCGTGGGCTTCCTCACTTAAAACAAGAAGCAAAACCATTTGCGATAATATGCTGTCTGCGCAGAGATGTGTTACTACCCGTATCGTCTCTGCGTATAAGACGGTCTCGACGAGTGCTGTGCAAGTCCTTGCAAGTGTCCCGCCGGCAGATCTTATGGCAAGGGAAAGGGAGGAAGTATTTCTTCTTTTTAAAAGAAGAAATAATCCCGAGTACCCAGAGGAAGAAAGACCTAGCAAGGACCGCATCCGCAAATACGCGAGAAACAGACTTATCGAGACATGGCAGGACAGATGGGATAGGGAGGAAAAGGGCAGATGGACCTATCGTCTGATTCCAACACTCACCACCTGGATAAACCGAAAGCATGGAGAAGTCTCCTATTATCTGACTCAGGCGCTCACAGGTCACGGGTGTTTTAACTCGTACCTGTGCCGCTTTAAATTACGCGAGGACGAGGTGTGTGCATATTGCCAGTTCCCGGAGGACAACGCGGAGCACACCCTCTTCTCATGCAAAAAATGGGACTTGGAGAGGCAGGCCATGTTCGAAGGTGTAAACAGTCAAGTTACACCGGAGAACATGGTATCGCTGATGACCCAGTCAGAGGAGAATTGGCGGCAAGTCGAGAACTTCATAATCTCGATTATGTCGAGGAAGGATCTCGACGGCCGCCAGAAAGCGTAATTTAAACAGCTTTTAATTTTGTTTGTTTGTTTTTTATTAATTTATTTTGTGATTTATTTGTCCTTATACATTTTTTAATTGTTTGTGTTTTTTATTCATCTTTGTACAGTTTTATGTTTTCAATTTTTTATACGCGTTTATTTTTTCTTTTTTTTTATATATCCGTTTATAATTTTATCTTCTGACTTTTTACACTTAATTACACATTTGTTATTTTTAATTATTGTTGTGCTGTTAATTCCGCTTTATATTGAAATAGTTTTAAATTTTTAACTATTAACGCAGGATGACCGCAGAGAAAAGCAGAAAGTCGCAGTAGCGACAGAGTTGGAGCGCCACCCTCGAAGGCTAAAGTCTTACGACAGTTCCGAGGGAGGGTAAAGGGCTCCAGAAGAAGGGTTACGGGTTTTAGTGGGTCGGGCTGGCAGTAGGTCGCCAGTTTATTAAATTTACTATTTTATATATCGACACTATACACTTTCACTTTATAATAGAATACAAAATTATTACTTTAATTTATGTTTTTCTTGTTAATATGCAGTAATTAACAAAACTATATAATAAATCAATTACTTTAAATATTAGAGAATATATATTCGCTCTTTTTCTTAACGTTTTAAACTAATTTTCATCGACAATTTGTGAATTTTGCACACTATTTAAACTGACAGATTAACACAAAATATTTTAAATCTTAATTATTCCATAATTACTGTCTCATTAAACATAATTTTCACCCGAATCAATTAAATAATGCCTATTTTGTCCTTATTTATTATTTTTACATCATATTTCACGAGGGGGTATTTTCTTGCGTATTGGAGTGTACACATTCCTGGTAATAGCTATGTAATACCCGTAATAGTGCGTAATGGTGCGTAATAGTCAGTAATATAGCGTATTACTGAGTAATAGCTGTGTAATAGTAAGTAATATCACCGACAGATTGGCTCAGTCGGATAGATGCCTCGCATTGGCGGTCGTTTAAGGACCAAGGGTATAAGTATCCTTGGTTCGCGCCCACTTGGCTTGGTATTTTTCCGGCACGTGAGACAATCTGAGCAGGAGGTTTGACGTCGAGGTATAATGATGTGCACCGTCGATTATTGTCCGGTACACACCATTAGAACTCGACTGTCGATAAACCAGTTGTACTCGGAGAGGTTTTCTACAGTTTCCCTCTCCACTGGCGAGAAAACCCATTGACGGGTGGTCCAGGCGTAATGCGAGTACTCCTAATAAAGTCGGCTGTAGACGCAAAATTAGGTTAATGTATAGAAAATTTATAAAGTAGAATGGTTATGCTTAATCCAAAAAAGTATTTCTCGGGGACTCTTGTCGAAGTGCGTAAGGCCAATAGGGCAGGAGTATAAACAATTAGTAAGTAATATCGTGTAATAGTATTGTTATTTGCATAGTTCAATTTATCAAATAATTAATTAACTACATTGTCAAACACAGAAATTTGACTCTTATAAATATGGATGTTCATAGGTACTATGATATTAAAAATTATATTTGTACAGTACCACGCCCTTAAATAGAGGAAAATAATTTTAAGTTACGATGTACATTAAACTCGATTTTAAATGCTTCAAGTGTTTCATGATTTAATACAATGTTCTCGTTTGCTTTATAATTTTTTATTCTTGTAAATTAATGAAAATTTTTCATTTCGTTTCATGTGCATTCTTTATTTATTTAAAGTAAATATTAGGGTAAGTGTGGGTATTACCGTGGGTGCGTGTGTTACCGTGGTTTCGCTATTTTTGTCAAATTTTACCATTTATATTCCAATTTGTTAATCAAAAAAATTCATATAGTTACTTTCTTATTGTATGTGTTTAATAAGTAAAAAATTATTGTTATTTAACTTACATTTCTCGTTTTAAAAAATTCTAAATTTTGTAGGTGCGGAAAGTTTGATAAATTGCTCATTGTAATGCAAAAACCCAAGTGCGAATTTAAAAACAACCCAAAACTGGCCCAATGACGGCATAGTCAGTGCCTACTCTTGGCAGACAATAGTGGCCCGACTGTCGGGAGGTTAACCGCGGTAGGCCGTCGGCAGCTAATCATCGGCCGATTCTCGGTAAACATTAATGGCCCGTTATTGGCTGCCATTACTCCCCAGTGTTGAAAAAATTTAAAAAAAAATATTTTTTATTTAATTAACTAATTAATTCATTATATTTATACAGTTTATTTCCCTAAATTAATCGCAAACTTAAAAATATTTGAAAAATTCTTACCGCTCGCGGGGATCGATACCTGAACCTGACGCACCACAGCCTAACACTCTGACCACTCTGCTACTCTGACGTGAAGTCGATAATGCAAAAGGGTTCTTATAAGCTACACTGCACTGGCCGATACTGTGCCATTATTGGGCCGAACTACGTCCCAATATTGGCAATTATAATTTTCCATCATAGATACAAAATGATAGACATTAATGTGCCATTATTGAGCTAAGCTACGCCTTAATTCAGGCAATTACAATTTGTCATCAAAGATACAAAATGTTTGCCATTAAAGTGCCACTAATGTGTCATTAATGGGCCGATCTTCGTCACGCATCACTGGCAATTGAATTTTTCCTTTAAAGATTTATCAACTTTGCCAATAATGTGCCGTTATTGGGCCAAGCTAAGTCCCAATTCTGGCAATTATAATTTGCCATCGAAGATACAAAATTTTTGCCATTAAAGTGCCATTAATGGGCCGATGGTCGGCACATCACTGGCAATTGCTTTTTGCCATTAAAGATTGATCAACTTTGCCATGAATGTGCCATTATTGGGCCGAGAGCTGGCCCAGTCTTAAAAAATTTGAAAATCTGACCATCGGCGCCATCATTGGCCCATCAATGGGACGTTTTGAACACCAGTAATGGCCCAGTAACTACTGCCAATTCTCGGCAGACATTACTAGACCAATGATGGGCCGTTTTTGCAGTCTTGGCATTTCGCACTTGGGAATACAGTTTTATATAAAAAATATTTAATTAAATATTATTAGGTATGTATGTACTAAATAAAGGCACTAAATAAAGTTATTAATAGATTTATAACGAATTCTGTGATTATTATTAGTATCTGCTAAAATATAAGAATATTTATTGTTAAATTAATAAACCATTGTTTTAAATTTGCTTAATTTCATTCAACCGTTTGCGAATTCTACAATTTGAAATTTTCGCGGTATAAGGCACACGGTAACTAGATCATCCACGGTATTTGGCACACGGTATTCCGATCATGAAGCTTTGTGCACCACGGTAATACCAGCACTTGCATTACTTTTAAAAATATTTATTATTCCTTTCTTAAAACAGACATGGAGTGGAAAGGTCGAATGTATCGAAAAGTATCGAAGTAAAGAATGGGCAATGAGAATGTAAAATCTTAATAGAAGGGTGTTTTTAAAATTGTTTGTACATGTGAAGGTGGCGCTGCAGTCGTATGTTATTTAAAAAGAGCGCGAATATATAAATTTTATTTTTGTTAAGAGAAAGTACTCATAATAAATCTTATTTTGCATTGTCAAAAAAACGTCAACATTTTAAATATAAATAAGCAAATTATTAACTGAAAAAATTTGAATATTATTATTAATGAAATAATGGACTTGGACAATGGACATATAAAAACTAGCACCGTAGAAGGCCGCTTGCGGCCGTCGGAGGAGCTAGTACCTATAATAAAATATACGCACTACGACATTCTAAATTTTTTCATTATATCAAATAAAGTCAAAGATCAATTTAAAAAAAAATTATACAAATATTTTGTGAGGTTTGTTCACAATCTATTGACTAAGTTTTCATCCAAAATACTCAGAATTATACCTGTAATATTGTGTAATATTCCTGTAATAAAGCGTAATAGTCGGGTAATATAACGTATTGGCGTAATACTAGCGTAATAGGCGTATTAGTCATGTATTAGCCGTAATGTGCGTAATAGGGATTACTGTGTACACCATTGTTCATAGAAAATACCCCCTCGATATTTCACTAAATATTTGCATTATTTTGCCTCAAACCAAACTCTGACCAAACTCGGACCAAACTTGGTCAGAGTTCGGTTCACCACAACCGCCAGGGTAGATAAATGATTTAAGAAATGATTTTACATAAACACGAGGAACAGAAAAATTATTAAAAATTCTCTGCAATATAAGACACACGAATCCGTCGTTTGGGTTGTTCAGATCGGAAATATTGTGTGCATATTCAGACGACTGTAACAACTAGATTTTCTCTTGCAACACTTAATAGTAATAAGTGTAAGAAAGAAAATTAGTTCTAAATCATTTTGATTTGAGTTCAATCAAGTGATTTAAGAGCAAGTTTCTGTTTTACTCTAAATCAAAACGAGGTTAACGAATGGCATTTTTAAGCTAAATAAGTTTTATTTTAAGGTGAAAATACACTAAAAAACGAGTGGGACTCGTTAAAGGCAGAGATACAGAGTCTAGAACAGAAACATAATCCGAACGAAGGCGACGCTGAAAATCATTTCGAAATGGCTAAATCAGTTAATAACGAGAGTAACGAGAATAGTGAATTTTACGAGCATAATGACGAGTGTACTAATGACGAGGCCAAAAATCATTTATCGCAAAGAAGAACCGATGAGACAGAGGACTTTTCGAGACCCTTAGACTACAGTTTAATGTCTTCAAACACAAATAAATCGAAGATCGACGTGCATACAGGTAAACGAAATTTATTTTTTACAATTTTTTCTTCTGATCAGCTGTTAACGAAAACGATGTATTGTAACGAGAGTACGAGCGTTGTCGTCGACGACACAAATAAAACGAATTTTAATCTGGTAGGTGTGTCACCTTCTTCAAACGAGATAAGTTCCAGAAATATCGAGGATCAGAAGACAGCTCTTAACGATGTTCCGAAGTTGGCATTAGCAAGTGATGTCAATAAGCCAGGTTTATCGAGTGATCGTGTGCAGTCGACATTTTCGAATGGTGATATGATGTCAACTTTCGAAATGGATTAGAATCAAATGCAATCCTCAAGTCATGACTCTCTCTAAATGCAAGCTTTACTAAATCAGTTCCATGGAAAATTTGCTAGACAAATAAACCAAATGAAACAAATAATGACTGTAACGATGGGCTTACATACCAAAATGCAAGACAATTTCAAATTTTGGTTAAAGCAGCGTGAGTTGGAAGAGAACAAAGCAAACAAAAAACCTAAAGTTGTCTCGAACGTGGCGCTTTCCTCAAACCAACAAGTCCCAATAACGAAAGTAACTTAAACTTTGGAAAAAGAACCGTCTTATCAAAGCAACGAACATACGAAGTGTTCTTCAATTATTACGACTAAAATGATTTCGGCACCCTCCATTAATGAAACAAACGAACCTCAAATTATTGCAAATCGGGTAAAGGAAGCAATAAAAATAGAATTGATCGGCAAAGACAATGGCGCGAAACGCGATTATAAATTAGAGTCACGGGTAAAATTTGACCACTTTTACGAGTTTCTAGCTTCAGAACTTCGAACTATAGATTTACTATATGTAATAGATACAACTATCAATGCACCGGAAGGTTTAAACGATATTCTAAGGGAAAAACATAAATTTAAGATCCGCGATATCATAATTAATTGAATCGATAAAAATAACCACAGTAGAATTCTTCAAATTAGAGACCCAATAGAAATGATAAATAAATTAAAAGAAATTAAACGTTGTGAGGTTAACGTAACAAGCGTAACTGCCAGAAAGCAATTGTATGCAATACAATACATTGCAAATCGCGAAACCGCTAATAGTTTCTTAGACCGTTTTGAAGAAATAGTTGACAACTATGAAACTATTCCGGGCACAACTCCCCTAGCCGATGACGAAAAAAGAGATGCTCTGTACAATGCAATAATGAACCAGATTCCGGAAGTACAGTCAGTAGAGTTCATTACGAAAAACCAAACGGGTAAAATTCTGACTTACGATTTGCTAAAATCTTTTCTTATGCAACCTAAGGCATTACTAAGAAAGTAATACGAGTGATCATTATGCCTTTTTCAGATTTTGATACAAAACTTACAAAAAGAAAAATAACGAATTTGGATGAACTGACATCAATCGACTTATTAGAAGATGATTTTGTTTTAAATAAATCATTTACAGAATCTGTAAAGACGAGTAAAGCGATGCTTTGGCATGTTAGAATGGGTCATGCGTCAGTCGATTATCTGCGAAAACTTCAAAGCTTATGGAAGGATAATAGAGATTTACAAAGTGTAGTTTTTGACGAGAGTATTCGCGAATGTGAAATTTGTGCTCTAACTAAATTATCAAAGTTATCTTTCAGAAGCCAAAGAAGTAGAGCAGAACGACCTTTGAAAATTATCAGGGACCGCTTCTAAAACGAAACTAAATAGAAATTACTTTCGTTTTAGTGTTTGAGTTGACACGAAACTAAATTAACAAAGTGACTTTAGTTTCAAGTCGACACGAAACTAAGTTAACAAACTGAGTTTAGTTTCGTGTCGACTCAAAACAAAAGACTGAAACACATAATTATTTAGTGTCAATCACAGAAAAATTGTTTCCCTTGTCATCCGTAACTAGAGCAACGTAAGTAATTAATGTAAGTTACGTAACCAGAGTAAATTACGTAACTACAGTAACTTACGAAACCAGAGTAAATTACGTAACTACAGTAACTTACGTAACTAGAGTAAAGTACGTAACTACAGTAACTTGCGTAAATGGTCAAACTTACGTAAGTTACGTAACCAGAATAACTTACGCAATTAATCAAACTTACGCAAGTTACGTAACTTACGTAAGTTTGATTAATTGCGTACGTTATTCTAGTTTTGTAACTTACGTGAGTTTGATTAATTGCGTAAGTTATTCTAGTTACGTAACTTCCTTTAATTATGTAAATTACTATAGTTACGTAATTTACTCTGGTTACATAACTTACATTTATTACTTACGTTGCTCTAGTTACGTAAGTCAGGGGAAACAATTTTTTTTATGATTGACACTAAATAATTATGTTTTTCAATCTTTTGTTTTGAGTCGTCACGAAACTAAATCTAATTTGTTAATTTAGTTTCGGGTCGACACGAAACTAAACTCAGTTTGTTAATTTAGTTTCGTGTCGACTTGAAACTAAAGTCACTTTGTTAATTTAGTTTCGTGTCTACTCAAACACTAAAACGAAACTAAACTTTCGAGACGGTCCCTGAAAATTATACACTCAGATGTTATGGGAAAAATTTCACCTTCTACCCACCCTTTTAGTTATCAATACATCTCTGTGTTTATCGACGATTATTCACGAATGGCCTTAGCATATCCTATGAAAACGAAAGACGCTACTGGTCATTGTTTAGAACGTTTTATTGTAACCGCACGAAACTTATTAGGAACAAATGAGAAAATTTGTTACCTCCGAACTGATCAAGGTACTGAGTATATGGGAGGCTATACTCAAGAGGTATTAAATCGAGAAGGAATTAAAATTCAACCTGCATGTCCAGATACTTCTCAGCATAATGGGACATCTGAAAGGTTTAATCAAACACTTCAGAAAAAGATCAGATCCATTATGTTCGACTCGAAACTTCCTCAAACGATGTGGGATCTGGCTTTAGGAGCAGCTGTGTATGTTTACAACCGAACTCCTCATCGTTCAAATGATTTTAAGGCACCTCTTGAGATTTTTGCACCTAATGTGCATTATGATATTAACCAAATTAAACGCTTTGGATGTCTGGCATATTGGGCCATCCAAAGGAAACCAGATTCAAAATTTTCTGCAAGAGCTGTCAGAGGAATTCTGGTGGGATACACTGCTTTTGGTTACATCTTTTTGAATCCTGAGTCGGGCAAATTTTTCGAATCAAGGTTTAATGAAAAAATGGTCTATGGTGACAAGTATGAAAAAGATGCTATTCGAAACTGGCCTGATGCGGAAAGTTTAACAATTAATAACGAGTGGTTTCTGAAATTTGAGGAAGACAACGTAACAAAGCCAGCAAACGACTGTCAGTTCTCAAGATCGGAGAGAGAATCGAAAAGAAAACGTGGAAGGCCACGTAAACGACTGTTAGAAACGGAGGGAGAAAATTTCTTAGAAACAAATAAACGACAAAAATCAATGCCTACGACAGTTAGAGAAACTTATCAAACTCGCAGCCGAAAAGTCGTTGATACGAGTTTTTTAAACTTTGTAGACATTTCTTGTGTTCCAGAAAAATTCGATTCCGATGCCAGTTTTGCTGATTGCAAATCGTCTGTTTCCACTTGTGGTTATGTTATTAAACTTTATGGAGACACGATTTCATGGCGAGTAACTAAGCAAAAATATGTTGCTCTGTCTACTTGTCAGGCCGAGTACGTGGCCATGAGTCAGACTTGCCAAGAACTTGTTGCTATCCAAAAGTCTCTGATGCGTCTAGATAATGACAGTTTTCTCCCAGCTATTTTACGATGTGACAACAAAGCAGCAGCCATCTGTGCTCAAACGAGTGGAGGTAACAAACTAAGACACATGACAGAAGTCCATATGGATTAGGTTCAAGAGTGTGTAAAATACAATCGAGTTGTTATTGAGTGGGTTCCTTCGAAAAAGCAAGTAGCCGATATAATGACAAAACCTTTGGGTTATGAATCTCACACTGCTTTGCGAGATAAAATTTTAAATAACGATGATTTTTTATTTCCTTATCAAATAATGACTGTTTTCAAATTAAATTAAAACGATTTTTTATAATATACAATTTGAATAAATTTATGAATTAACAGATTTTTTTTATTCTAGGAAGTCAATGACTCGAAGCCTTCCTTGGACTTACGCCAGTTTAACTTTAATTATTATATTATGTTTACCTTTTGTTTAAAACTTCGAGTTTGTTGTTCACAGTAAATTCATGATTTACCAATATACTACGAAAATTATATTGTAATCTTAATGTTAAATTATTTATTGTATTGGAGTTAATCTCGGGAGGGAGTATTGAGTTTAAGTTGAATTTAGCGCCACTACTTTTAAATACTCGCTTGACTCCAGTTAATATGCAATATTCGGTCGCTAGTCAGCGTCTCTTTTCTGTAACTTCCGCCCTCAATCTCTCTTATAAAAACCTCTCTCGTAGAACGAGCGTACTTGACGATTTACGAATAAAGATCTGACATTATCTTCCGAATCTAAAGTGTCTTATTTACTACTCCCTTAATTACAACAAGTAAAGTCAACAGTTTTTTATAACGTAAGTACGATTTTTTCCAGGTTTTAATATTAAACAAAACAAATGTTATATTTTATATTTTTAATTAATTTTTTTTTTATTGTTTATACTCCTGCCCTATTGGCCTTACGCACTTCGACAAGAGTCCCCAAGAAATACTTTTTTGGATTAAGCATAACCATTCTACTTAGAAATTTTTTCTATATATTAACCTAATTTGCGTCTACAGCCGACTTTATTAGGAGTACTCGCATTACGCCTGGACCACCCGTCAATGGGTTTTCTCGCCAGAGAAGAGGGAAACTGTAGAAAACCTCTCTGAGTACAACCGGTTTATCGACAGTCGAGTTCTAATGGTGTGTACCGGACAATAATCGACGGTGCACATCATTATACCTCGACGTCAAACCTCCCGCTCAGATTGTCTCACGTGCCTAAAATCTTATTTTTTTAAATAATGTTGTCGCCGTAAGAAACAAGTATTATTATTTTTTATGAGTTGGTTACTTAACTGAGAGTTAACTCCACTTTATTTATTTAACAAGTAAAAATGCAAAAAACTTAGAGTTAATTAATCCTTCCAATTCTTCACTGAGCCTTATTGGAAGACAATCGTGCTATCACTTTGAGAAGCGACTAATTAATCTGACCACACTTGCTTATGCTTTAGTTTTAAATGACTGAACTCTTTCTTACTCTTTACAATACAAACTCATGCTTCATACTGTCGACACCTCCGCCCTTTAAATTATCGATGATTTTTTAGTTAATACATTTATTTAAAAATTTAATGCAGGTTTCCTTCTAGGAGGTTTCGAATATAATTCAAAATTTAATTCTTACAGATTTTTCTGAATAGTTTCATACTAAGTTGAACCTGTAATATTAGAGTTACAATTTCTGTTACATATCTGAATACAATATTTTATGAAATTTAAAGTACAATGTATAATGTCTGTTTTAGAGATTTTAAGTACAATACTTTTATATCCTATATACTCTAAATTCGTCAAAAACTATTCTGTCGAACTCTCAAATCTTTCATGTTTTTCTAAGTCATCTAGCATCATTTAAATTCTTACTAATTTCTGCTTCTTTCTCTCTGGATATATTGAAAAATCTTAGTAATTTTGGTAATTTATCATTAGTAAATTTTAAATCGTCTTTTTTGAAATCTAATTCTATTCTGATTGTTTCCTCAAAGAAACAATTGAAACAATTGTGAAATATAAATAGATATATTTATATTTCACAATTTTTTATCATTATAATTATTCTTTTCGCATACTATAGCTATAACTATTTCTTTTAAAAATATACGTACATAACCTATGGCTGTTTTTCACAAATGTTTTATCGCTGAGTAATAATGGAGATTTGAAACAATTTTTGTTAAACATTTTAATTAACATTTTAACATTTAATTAAATTTAATTAATTAAATTAATAAAAAATAATAATAATTATAATAATAATAATAATAAATTAATTGATTTAATTAACATTTTTTTAAAAACATTTTTATTACATCCGCGTCACAATTTTCTGTTTGATATATTAAATAGCTCGATTCGTTTCTCTTACAACTTTATATTCTTCTATAGTGCTACATTTTTCTACTTCTGTCCTGGCAATTGGTACGTATTCAGTTTTCGTTTGTAAAATATATTTATAATTTGGTTTGTCATCGTTCATTTTTTCTCAAATTCGCTTAGTAAGTAAGTTAGTATTCAGGTACTAAATTATATAGACATAAGTAAGATTTTTTTGGCATTAAAACTTTTTCATTATGTTGGGCCATTTCGTCATACTTTGTTTCTCTTCTTCCATTAATATTACATCATTTGATCTTTTTAATACACTCGTTTATTCATAATATTCTTGCTCCTTTTAATCTTTTTTAAATCGTGTAAACATATAATTCGCATATTCCCTTAAAGTCTTCAACATTTAAGGCACTTTTCCTATGTGACGGTTTGAAAAAATCGATTTTTTTGCATGTTTCGAAAGTACAATATCTTAGAAATATCGTGTAAAAGTTTTAGACAGATATTTGAAAAACTAACAAAGTTACAGCGCGTAGAATTAAACAGTGCACGGGCGCGAGCTACAGCTACCAAAACTTTAAATGCGTTATTCTCAAAACCACATTTTTCTAACTGGTGACAAGGATTACTTAAAATATATTTAACCGATCGGTCTGCAATTTGGAGGCATTATTCTACACATGAGTGGCTATCGTGTGAACCACGATCATGATTTTACATAAACATTTTCCTATTTTTTTTAAACAATTATTTGCGAAAAACAAGCGATTTGTGAAATTTTTTTAACAGTCCGCCATTTTGTTATTTATTAAGATAAATTGTTTATTAAGGTTCACACGATAACAGTAAGCCTACTGAGTAAAACTACGTTTGAAATAAAAATATTTCAGACAAAACTGAAGAAAGTTATCGTTGCGACCGTTCACCCGTGCATTTTCAAAGGAGTCACCTTTGACTCATAAAAATAATTATTAAATGATTTGAAAAATCACTAAAAAAATTTTTTGTATATTTTTAGACACCAATTACAACATGTAAAATAAATTATAGAATTATATTTTATTTTCTGTGAAAAAAGATTTCCTGAAAAAAGCCTAAAATTTCGGCATATAGGAAAAGTGCCTTAATGTAATGTTGGTCCATTTCGTCATATTTATTTCTTTTGTTTATTAATATCTTATTCGTCGTAATATTCTGCATATCGTGTTGATCCATTTTGTTATATTTGTTTTCTTGATTAATTTATTTTTGGTTTATTGGTTTATACACCTATCTTCAGCCTACATAACTTGGCTATACAAGTGTCTCGTTAAAAATTTTCTCTTATACAATATTTTTTTATTTCTATACTTAATACTAAATTTTGCGCTTACAGAGCGACTTGAAAATTAGGAGTACTCGCATTTGCCTGGACCACCCGTCTAATGGGTTTTCTCGCCAGTGGAGAGGGAAACTGTAGAAAACCTCTCCTGAGTACAACCGGTTTATCTACACTCGAGTTCTAATGATGTGTACCGGATAATAATCGACGGTGCACATCATTATACCTCGACGTCAAACCTCCCGCTCAGATTGTCTCACGTGCCAGAAAAATACCACAAAGTACCTTTGTACTTACTCTTGGTCCTTAAACGACCGCCAAGCGTGGCATATATCCGACTGAGCTAATCTCTCGGTTTTCTTGATTCATTTATATTTCATCATATAGTCCTACTGGAATGTCCTATTCGTCATAATATTCTTGGATACCTTATTGATTCATTTCGTTTTATTTGCTTCCTTTATTGATTCATATTTTATTCTTCAGTCCTGCTTGAATATCCTAGTCGTCATAATATTATTATCTGATTGATTCATTTCGTCATATTTGATATATATTTTATCATTTAATCCTGCTTGAATATCCTAGTCGTCATAATGTTATTATATTATTGATTCATTTTGTCATAATGGTTTCCTTTATTGATTCATAGTTTATCATTCAGTCCTACTTGAATATCCGAGTCGAGTCGAGTTTAATCACTCAGTCCTAATGGAATATTTTATTCGTTATAATGTTATTTATACTTTGTTTTCTTCTATGTTTCTATATTTGTAATAAATATTTCTTTTATCCTTGTACGTTCAAAATTGCGTCGTAAAATTAACTATCCTTTTCTTTGTACTACTTTACATCTCTTTAATCGTATTTCATTCGCGTTATCATTATCTATTTAATTTGGTGAAGATAAATTCGATCAATAGGAAGGTATCAAACATAAAAAAGGCTTATGTCATATTTAAAGTTGCGACGTTTCCATAGTGTGGCTTACCATCCTCTTCAGGCTAATTTACTTAATAAACACCAAAATTAATAAATTACAATAAATAATAAATAACTTAATTCTATAAAAAATTATAGTATCTGAATATTACAATTTAGAATACATTGCAACTAGTCAAGCTTAAAAAAATAAATATAAACATAAAATTAAATAAATAAATAACACGTAAACGTGAATGTAAAACGGACAAGCACACGACGAATGCTGTCATTTCAATACAACGATCAAGTCAAACTAAACTTAAATATTAGAAAAAGCCATCTCTGTTAAAATATGGAGTCAGTGAACTCAAAGATAAACACATCCGATAAACTCGTGGCATTTATTTTGAATTTAATCTCCTAATAAGGGGAAAATAAGTTTTATTTATTTCAGAAATAGATCGTTTTTTATAATTTGGTTCGCGGTCAAGTATAGTGACATTACTCCAGTCAAAATCATGTTTGAAGTTTTATTAAAAATTGGAATAGAAGGAATATTATATGACTTCAAAATTTTTGACTATTTAGTGTAATTAGAATTATTGAAAGGTAAAAAAATTCTAGGGATTTGTTTATATAACTCTGATGATACTGTGTTATATGTTGATGATACAATCTTATGTGTTCACAAAGATTGTGTTGATCTAGTTTTGTCTGTTTTCAATTCGCATAACAAAAATTTACAATTTACTCATGAAGTCCAAGTTGATAAAAAAATTAATTTACTTGATGTAACTTTATGTGTCGAAAGTAATAAAATTATTTAAAACCGCTGTTAAGTCAATTGCGTGGCTGTGAAAAAAGTGTCGAAAATTAATTTTACCAAGTACATACTTACTGGAATCAACTTTTTAAATATTATTATATAATAAATTACATTAAAAAATGGATCCCAGTAAGAATGTACTTGGTATAATTAATTTTCAACACTTTTTTCACAGCGTCGCAATTGACTAAACGGCGATTTAGAGAAAGCGATGATTGAAAAATCTGCTTCGCACGGTCCGACTCTTTTTGTAATTTCTCAGGAACCCGTTAATATTTTTTGCTGTTCTTTGTTTCTATTTAAAGCTTAGGTTTCAAGGAATAGTCTGTAAAAGTAACAATTTTATTCATCAACTTTTCTAAATTTTTCCAGGAGTCAAAGTCGGGGTAAGAAATCCCGAAAAAATAGAATTATTTTTTTGTCTTCATAACATGATATCTCGCTTCCTATTTATGCAATACAACTTAAAATAGTGACATTTCATTGGAAATTTAATAAGCTTTCCAATGCAATTTAAAAAAAGCATCTAGCTTTATTTTTAACCGATTTATCACTCTTTCTGTGCGGGTGTGTTTTTTAATAGCTTGAGATGTTAGCGTTCGCACAACTTCCGACAGTAGTGTACTTCTTTTTTTAGAAAATATATTAAATCTCGAATAAATTAAATTAAATTTTCTAACATAGATCCGATTCCAAAAAAAATCGTTCAGAGTTATATAAACAAATCCCTAGAATTTGTTTACCTTTCAATAATTCTAATTACACTAAATTGTTAAAAATTTTGAAGTCATATAATATTCATTCTATCCCAATTGTTAATAAAAATTTGAAATCAGTTGTATAATTGGGTAAGGATACGACCGAAAAATGGCAAGAAACGAATGTCGTTTATAAATTTAAGTGTAAAGATTGTCCAGCGAATTATATAGGTCAAACTAAGCGTCCACTGAAAGTCCGTATCAACGAACATAAGAATAAAAAAATGACACATCAGTGGTACGTGCACATCAATTAAACTTTAAACATGATTTTGACTGGAGTAATGCCACTATACTCGATTTCAGTTTAACTTGATCGTTGTATCGAAATGACAGCATTCGTCGTGTGCTTGTCCTTTTTACGTTCACGTTTACGTGTTATTTATTTATTTAATTTTATGTTTAAATATATTTTTTTTAATTTTGACTAGTTGCAATGTATTCTAAATTGCAATATTCAGGTACTATAATTTTTTATAGAATTGTGTTATTTATTGTTTATTGTTATTTATTAATTTTGGTGTTTTATTAAATAAATTAGCCTGAAGAGGATGGTAAACCACACCATCGAAACGTCGCAACTTTAATATGACATAAGTCTTTTTTATGTTTGATACCTTCCTATTGATCGAATAGGAACTAAATTACACATTCGGAAGGGAATTTTCTTTTCAATTATCTATTTATGGTATTTCGTTTAATTGTGCTATTCTGGTTTCTTTCATTTTTTTTAAATCGTTGACATAAATCACATGTTTTGATAAAGTCTTCAACATCATTTGTAATGTTGGTCCAGTTTGTCATATATTCTTATCTTCTGTACCATAATATCCTTAGAATAGTGTCCTCCTAATATTCCTTCATGTGCTTCTGCTATAATTTTTCTTCTATTTCTTTCAATGTGTTTCTTTATCTAATATATTTCCTTATCACCACATTTCCATATTTTAAAAAGAATTCTTGATATTTTGCTTTCATCTATAACTTCGTAAATAATTCTTATTCTTTCTTCTATAGTTTATTTTTCTAAAAATTCTGTTAATTGCTCATTTTTCACCTGAGGACGAATTTTTATTCTGTCATCTTCTTCTGTTTCTTCGTTAATTATCCAAACTTCTTTTATCCCTGTCGGTCCAAATTCTTGTCTTATGATTAACTGTCCGGTTTGTTCCATTTTATTTCTTTTCAATCTTCTTTTATTGGCGTTATAATTTTCTATTTGAGGTATATCTCTTATTCATTGTACTTCTGTTTCCTCGTTAAAATCTCTTACATCCTTCCATAAACTAATATTTTCCAAATATAATTTGTGTCTCTTATAGTTTTAAGTATACTTCTCAAGTTACTTATCGGTTCCAAAAGAGAATAATTTCCATATCATTGTCATTTTTCCTTAGTACCTGTAATCAATTTTATAGTATTTATTACTTTAAATTCATCTTTAATTATTGATTGATCACTTTCTTCCGTCTGTGAATCTATTTCCATATTTTCGTTTTTATTTTCGTCATCAACTATTTAACTATTGAAAAGTAGCTTTACGTCCACCCCAAAAAAAAGTGTTGCACATCACCCCAAATATGATATTTTGCGAAAAATTATTTGTACGCAATACAATGCAATGGAAACATAAAATATAAACAGATATTTAAAAACACTTAAAAAACCAACAATAAACATATTCTTATCTATAAAATAAATTAAAACCCTTCACGAAACGACTAGAAATAAAAAGCGCGAGAAATTTAAGTCAACTCACGTACATCAAACCTAGCTGCGAGCTTTCTCGTGAATTTTATATCAAAAACAAGCTATTGAGGACACAAACAAATGGCAATACTTGGCTCTGTTCAATATCGAACTGTAGATCAGAAATCGGCGGTGTTGTACATCCCCCCATGTTTCACAAACCCCACATCACCCTAGTTTAGGGACCTGCATTTAATCAGATTTTTTAAGCTAAAAATATCTTTGTGAAACTTTTAAACGCTTTTATCAACTAACTAATAAATAAATTAAGAAATGTTATAGATTGCAATTTAGCTAACAAGTATTTGCTAATGTTTAAATTGTAGTAAAATAGTTAGATGCATAGTTTGGGGACCAGCAGCAAAGCAAAGTTTTTAACCTTAACATATCTTAGATAAACATTTTAACACTGTCATCAACTAACTAATAAATAAAGTAAGAAATGTTATGGATTGCAATTTAGCTAAAAAGTATTTGTAAACATTTAAATCATATTTAAAATTTATATACATAGTTTGGGGACCTGCATTTGATCAGATTTTTTAAGCTAAAAATATCTTTGTGAAACATTCAAACGCTCTTATCAACTAACTAAGAAATAACGTAAGAAATGTTATAGATTGCAATTTAGCTAAAAAGTATTGTAAATGGGTGATTAAATTTAAAATGTCATTTTCATGTCCTGCCCAAAAATCTGGAATACTAGTTCATATATAAAAGTTTTTGAAGTCAATTAATTTTCTTAATAACTCCTTCTACTTAAATTAATAATTTTTAGTCGCTAGAAATTCTCTGAAAAAATTTGGCAGAAGAATTAGAAGCAAAATGTCAGTGGTGTCCTCTGTCCGCACTTAAGAAATCAGAACTTTACCTAATAATAAAAATTTTGATTCTCACATTTTTAGTACCAGAAAAATTATTTTGTACAGCTAAGAGTCTATAATTCTATATAGTAATTGTGCTAGCAGAATAATTTTGATCCAGTGCTAGAAAAAAAATCAAAATCTCCTGTCCGTAAGTTTCATATTTTTAAGTAATTATCGCAAATTTTGAATATCATGCCTGATATTTAAATAACCTAGTGCAGATAATTGCCTTATTAGGCGTTAATAGTATTGGTGATATGTATAGCTTCTTAAAGAAAAAACATTACAACATTCTATCACATCTATAACTTGTACGGTTGGTGGCAGAAAGCAAGTATCAGTTTGTCGAGCACACCATGTCAGTGGTGTCCCCATCAAAAAATTGTTCATAATATTAATATTTTTTAAATATTATTGTATCTCGTTTTCAGGTATTACACGTACTTTAAAAACCGCACCGACTTTAACTTAAAAATAGTCTTTCTTTTTCGAAAATGAGAAATGAAGCAAAATGTCAGTGGTGTCCCTCAAAATTCTGTTTCTTGCAGCTTATTATTTTATTTTTAATAAATGTGTATTAAATTTACTCCTTATATGCAGTTAATAAAGATTTGATACTAGATTGTAATTTATAAGCTAATTTTATTCTCACTATTCAAAAAAAATTATCAGTGAAATCTTTCAAAAATGTCAGTGGTATCCCTCAATGTTCATATGTCTTTTTGGTCTTCAAAAGTATATTAATTTATGGCAGAACTCATTACAAATATTTTTTAAGTCATGTTAAAACATTCATTATTGTAATTTAAATTATTTTAACTTTTTAAAGTTGTAAGAATTTATTTTAGAAAAGAATAAACGAAAACAGAAAATTTCTTAACATTTCTGCTTATCGTTTTTCACCTGGTGAAAATTAAAATTTGCTTCCACCTGCTCGACCACTATTATTTTTGTCCATCATATATTCTAGTCAACTAAAATAGAGAATCATTTAGTTCAAAATCCAACATCGAAAAATCAAAGTTAGTAGGATCAAAAATGACATTTTAAATTTAATCACCCAAATATTTAAATATTATTTAAAAGTTATATACATAGTTTGGGGACTTGCAGCAAATAAAAGTTTTTAACCTAAAAATATCTTAGATAAACATTACAACACTGTCATCAACTAAGTAATAAATAATGTAAGAAATGTTATGGATTGCAATTTAGCTAAATAGTATTTAGCTAAAATACTATTAGTATATACTATATTAGTATATACTATATATGTATATACTATACATTTTATAAACTAATGTTTAAATTGTATTAATAAAGGTAGATGCATAGTTTAGGGACCTGCATCAAATCAGAATTTTTAAGCTATAAATATCTTTGTAAAACATTTAAATCTTCTTATCAACTAACTAAAAAGTAGAGTAAGAAATGCTAAAGATTGAAATTTAGCTAAAAAGTATTTGCTAATGTTTAAATAGTAAAAATATTTTTTTACCTAGTCCAATATTTTCTGAGAGGGAGAGGGGAAAGTTTTGAGGTTTTTAGTGCATTGCCTAGAATGTTTAAAAACTAAAAAAAGATATTTCTACCAAACGGAGATAAAAACCGGTTTTTGAGCTCTCCGGTCTGTAGAGATCTCTTTTTTCAATGTTTTAACAGGATTTGCCCACCCTATCACAGTTAAAGGTGTTACAAAAAGTTTTATATTTTGATTTCTAATAAAGATATCGAGGTGTGTAAGGTTTTATTTTAAAGCTTATATCATCTTCTTTAACAATATTTAAAAAATAAATTTTAAAAAAATTGTTTTTATTGTTTAATTATTGTTTAAAAAAACAAGATTTTCAATTTTTTTTTTGCTAATTTCAAACAAATGTAGTTTTTTAACAAGTAATCGTAAATTAATTATGTATAACGCATTTTAAAGATGATTTTATCACCTTTAAAATGCATTTTTAAAAATTGTCGTACCATTTTTTTACGAAAGTTATTATCATTTGTTTAAAAAAACAGCCCTTTTTTAAATAATTCGTATTTTGAAAACGGTTTATTTTTTTGGAAAAAGTTTAAGACAAAAAATGTTCATTTATTTATGTAGATTTAAGAAAAAAATATAAAACATTTTTTTGAACAAATTTTTTTTTACCACATTTTTATCATGTACAATATTTTTACAAGTACAAGGTAAAAATGTGGTAAAAAAAATTGTTCAAAAAAATTTTTTATATTTTTTTCTTTAATCTACATAAATAAATGGACATTTTTTGTCTTTAACTTTTTCCAAAAAAATTAACCGTTTTCAAAATACGCATTATTTAAAAAAAGGGCTGTTTTTTTAAACAAATGATAATAACTTTCTTAAAAAAAATGGTACGACAATTTTTAAAAATGCATTTTAAAGGTGATAAAATTATCTTTAAAATGCGTTATACATAATTAATTTACGAATATTATTAAAAAACTACATTTGTTTGAAATTAGCAAAAAAATTGAAAATTTTGTTTTTTTAAAAAGTAATTAAACAAAAAAAATAAATAATATAATAAAAAAATTTAATAAAAAATTTTTTTTTTAATTTATTCTTTAAAGATTGTTAAAGTAGATGATATAAGCTTTAAAATGAGACCTTACAAACCTCCATATCTTTATTAGAAATCAAAATATAAAACTTTCTGTAACACCTTCAACTGTGATAGGGTGGGCAAATCCTGTTAAATTATATCCCAGTAAAAAAAATTCGATACACGGACCGCGGAGTTCGTATACGAGCTCGATAGCTCGTATGAGAAATATGAGAAATCTCTCATACGAGCCTTTTCCGTAATGAGAAGTGTATAGATGCTTGTATACTAGGTGACTTTTAAAGCATTTTTCTTAACATAACACTATTTTAAAGTAAATGTAGATAATAGAAATGAATTTTCAAAGTAAAACAAAGCTAAATTTATAAAGGAAATGAAGTTTTAAGAAGAAAAGGATAATTTTGTTCAAAAAATTTATTCACACTGAAAAAAGGTTAGAATTTGACAATTCCTTGTTACTCTTACTTACCGACATTAGATATTTCTCGGATGCAGTAAGCACGATTTTGTATTAGCGGTGAAATAAATAAGTTTTTCTTCATTACTAATTAATAATATATTATCATTTATTTATTATACGAGACCAACCGCGCGCTTGAGCGCGCGTGTTTATTTTATTTACTAAATTTACTAAATAATAACAAAAATTTAATAATTAAAAAATTTATTAAATAATATTCATATTTATTATTACTCGTACAATTCTTTATATACATAGTTTTTAACAATATTAGATGTTCGCCGACTTCCTAGAAAAATTTTAAGAGATTGCTAAGATCTAACTCGTGAAAACGCAACATACAATTGTCCGTGATTAAATACATCTTTTCGTATATCAATTCCAATTGTAACGAAAGTTTGACCTTGACTTTTATTAATTGTCATTGCAAATGCTAATTTTATTGGAAACTGATTTCTTTTAAAAGTAAATGGATACAAATTTTCACAATATAAATCAATTCGATTTATAATAAATTTAATTTATAATAAAAAATTTAATTATTATATATTAGGGGAGAGTGGGGCAAACCGGACCGGTCTCAATATTTCCGAAATAGCGAAATTGTCAAAAGTGTTGTTTACAAATTTAAAACAACCATGTTTAGTATACCTTACTTTTTCAATCTGACAGTTTTAGCTTGCGTTTGTGCGACGAAGGAAGCAAAAGTTTTTTTTTTAGTTTTTTTCTACACTTTTACGAATTTCTTCTTAAGGAAATTCTGCGGAAATCGTGTAATGTTTCCAAATATTAGATCTTAGGTTTTGAAGGTACACACCTCAAGAATATTTACCACCAAAAACTTTGATGAATTTGCAAAGCGTTTCTTTTTGACAAACATTTATTCTCAAAATAGGCCTGTGGGGCAAACCGGACCATTTTCGGTGGGGCAAACCGGCCATAAGATATTTCCACTAAATTACAGTTTCATAAAAATTATTTTTAAATAAAATGTTTCTTTCATTAAAATATTTACTTACAATGAAAAACAATTGTCTTCCAATGAGAATTGGATCCTTTAATATTGTTTCTCTGATAATGACAAACATTTTTATGTTTTTATTAAAAAAAATATTTATTTAATTAAAATTCAATCCTGTATTATTATTTTCATTACTACAACCATTGTTTACATGATTCTTTATGTTTTTTATTATTGTAGATTATGTAAATGTAATATTATAAATAAAAGACCAAACGGTCAAACAAGCCATCGGAAAATGAAATCGGTTGATTCGTTTAGTCACAAGAGTAAAAAAACCGTTAGGGGGTCCGGTTTGCCCCACTCTCCCCTAATATATATTTATTATTATATATTTATTATATTATATTATTATATTATACATATAATATAATTATATATATAATATAAAATTAATTTAATTTATTAATTATATTTATAAAATATAATAATAATAATAATTTTTTTTATTGTTCTTCATGTATACCCTATTTGGGTTTTTACATATACGACAACCCCTAAATATTCTCCAATTTTCCCCAGATTCCCAATACCCCCTATTTGCGGTCCGTAGCCGGCTTTTATTAGAAGTACTCGTATTCACATGGCCCTCTCTAGCCATAGTCAAGGGAAACTACGGAAAACCTTAACTGAGTACAGCCGATTTATCGACGCCGAGTCTTGGATGTATAAATTCGAAGTCTCGAATATTACACAACCAAGTCCTCGACGTTCAAATCTCCCGCTCAGATTATCTCACGTGACGGAAAAATCCCAGGCTAATGGGCGCGAACCAAGTACCCTTGGTCCTAAGCGTCCGCCGAGCGAGGCATTTATCCGACTGAGCTAATCTGTGGGTTATAATAATAATTTTTATAATATAATAAATAAATTAAATATTATTTAATTATCTAATTAAATTTAACTTTTTTTTAAAAAAAATTTCAAATCGGTTGCGACATCTTAGTTCTACTCAAAACTGCGTAGGAGCTAATACTTTTCGTATTATTATTCCTTATTTAAAAAAAAATTTTGTTTCCTAGATAGGGGAGAGTGGGGCAAAGGCGCTATGCGGGGCAAAGACGTTTTTTAATATATCTCCTTTATTTTCTGTCTATTCCAATTGGTATTAAAAATTAAGTTGCAATGCAATCAGACCAATTGATTAAGAAAAGAAAAACCTAAAAATATCAAATATTTTAAGAAATATAACAGAAAAATTGTTTTGCAAAAATAAAATGATAAGTTTACTGAACAAACTTTTATTTTTTAAAACATAAGTTTAAGTATTTAATTTTTAAAAACGTAACATGTAAATAAATTAAATATTTCTCTACACAACTGGCGTGGTGTTTTAGTTTAATTTTGTATCTAAATATTTTAAATTTAAAGTAAAAAAAAGTTTGTTATGTGGGGCAAAGGCAATATTAAACATAATTTGGTTAAAAACAATTGAAATTTCTAATTTTCTATGTATTAATTCACAATATAAGGTTAAAATCACAAAAAGTTTTTATTTTTTATTTAAATAGTTTAATTCTTTTCATAATATGTTGTTAACCTTATGTTTCGTAAATATTATACTAATAAATATCACTTGTTAATTTTTTTAAGGCTTATAAATGCTTTCTTTTAGAAATATAAGCGAAAACGTCGCTGCTCCAGCGTGTGGGGCAAAGGCATTTTTTGCATTGTTTTTAAATTTCATTAAATAATGTATTTATAATTATAATATACTAAATAACAACTATTAAAATTTCTTGTTGATTAGTTTTAGAATAATGAAAAACAAAGACCGCATAAATTAATTGCTTAATTTAAAAAATATACATCGATAAATGTAAACCTAGCGCCTTTGCCCCACTCTCCCCTACTACTAACGGCAAAACCTACCTCAAAAATATTTTACATACGTTATGTGTGACACACGTGACATGTGACGTACTTCACGTACGACATATGTGACACACGTGACATGTGACGTACTTCACGTACGATATATGTGACACACGTGACATGTGACATACTTCACGTACGACATATGTGACATGTGACATGTGACATGTGACATATGTGACATTCATGTTCTTTTTTAAATAGGATAAATGTTCTTATATAAAATAATTAAATTTAATACAAAATCGTGCTTACCGCATCCGAAAAATATCTAATGTCGGTAAGTAAGAGAAGCAAGGAATTATCAAATTCTAACCTTTTTTCAGTGTGAATAAATTTTTTGAACAAAATTATCCTTTTTTTCTTAAAACTTCATTTCCTTTATGAATTTAGCTTTGTTTTAGATGAGAAAATTCATTTCTATTATCTACATTTACTCTAAAATAGTGTTACATTAATAAAAATGCTTTAAAAGTCACCTCGTATACAAGCATCTATACACTTCTCATTACGGAAAAGGCTCGTATGAGAGATTTCTCATATTTCTCATACGAGCTACCGAGCTCGTATACGAACTCCGCGGTCCGTGTATCGAATTTTTTTACTGGGATGTATAAAGTATACTTTGAGGACAAATTAATTGTCAAAATTGTACTCAAAGTATGCGTTTTACATATGAAATTGTCCTTAAATTATTCGTTCTATATATAACTTAGTCCTCATATAATGCTTTGTACATATGAAAGACGTACAAGTATAACGTATGGTTTGAGGACATTTGCGATATACATATTTTTATGTCCTTAAAGTATGCATTGTCTACTTTATCGTCGATTTAAACTTGGAAATTTTAGAGTATATTACAATTATTTTTTTAGCCTTAATATTTAGTTGATATAAGGAAGCTATATATGCGTGAATTTTGATGTGTAGGCCCTCAAAATTGACCTAAATTTTGAGGGTTGCGGAAATTGTTTGTCAAACTTTCACGTCTAGGTCAAAACTGCCCTCATAATTGACCTAAATTTTGAGGGTAGCGGGAATTCTTTGTCAAATTTTGACGTCTGGGTCAAAACTGCCCTCAAAATTGACCTAAATTTTGAGGGTAGTGGAAATTGTTAGTCAATTTTTGATGCGTAGGTAAAAACTGCCCTTAAAATTGACCTAAATTTTGAGGGTAGCGAGAATTCTTTGTCAAATTTTGACGTCTAGGTCAAAACTGCCCTCAAAGTTGACCTATATTAACGTAATGTGAGGCCGTTATTTATCCTCTTTTTGACCTACAGGCCAAAAAATAGGTCAAATTAGACATAGATTTTGACGTAATGTGAGGCCGTTATTTATCCTCTTTTTGACCTATAGGTCAAAAAATAGGTCAATTTTGACATAAGTTTTGACGGCTCCTTTGGGATAGGACGCCCTTACAGAATCTTGAAACAGCGGCGGCGGCGATATCTTTTTATAAGATAGACAGGCAATTCTACGTGAAATTTTAGTCAACCTCTTAAAATCGGCCAAAAATATTTTTTTTGTATTCTGTATCGAAAAAAAACAGATACGTATTTTTTATTTTTGTTTAATTGTCCAAATTTTCGAGTTATGAATTTTCGAAATTTTGGCTTTGTAATTGTAGACCTATATTTAGTAGTTTATAAGTCCGAAAATATTGAGTTTAGAAAAAATTTGTCAAAGAATGAAAGTTTTAGTTTTCTTTCGACTTTTAAAAAATGTAAACAAAAAATTTTTTTATTAAAAAAAATATTTTTTATATGTAAACAAATTAATTTTTTTTAACTTTGGGCCAGATTTTTTAAAAATTTATTTATACCTTATAATATAGTGTGGAGATTATCCAAAAAGTCCCGAGATGGCCCTGATGTGTTAAATGAGTTTTAAAACATTTTCAAAAATCACTTGCAAGCATCACAGTGGGATTTTTTTACAATTAACTTTTTAAAACTGTTTACAGCGCATAATTTTTAATCTGTTTGATTGTTCTATTTTTAAATTAAAGGATCTACGCTGTATAGACAGTTTTAGAAGTTAATTGTAAAAAAATTCCCACTGTGATGCTTGCAAGTGATTTTTGAAAATGTTTTAAAACTCATTCAACACATCAGTCCCACCTTGGGATTTTTTGGAAAATCTTCTCTATATTATAAGGAATAAATAAATTTTAAAAAAATAAAAAATTCCGGGCCAAAGTTCGAAAAAATTAATTACAGGGTGTCTAGTAATTTAGAAATATAAAATTCCCGGGGTTTTCCCGGTTTTTTCCCGGTATGTAAATAATTTTCCCGGATAATTGAAAACTAAAATTTTACAGTAAATTTAATCGTAATATTTGTAAAACTTATAATAAGAATTGTATTGTGATTTACTTGACGGTAATTTCATGTTTAAAATCAAAAACAGGTGTCGCATCACTGTAAAAAAATGGCACAAGCTTCCCAGTGAGCAAAAAACCATCATTGTTTTAAAAACGTTCCAAAAATGTTTTTAGAACGTTTCATGTCTGCCAAATAACGTCCCAATAACGTTATATGTTTCTAAAACGTTTTAAAAGCAATGGAACGTTTTTGGAACATTATTTGGCAGACATGAAACGTTCTAAAAACATTTTTGGAACGTTTTTAAAACAATGATGGTTTTTTGCCCACTGGATTGTCACATCGAAAATCATTTCCCATATAAGTTAGGTCTTAATTGGACAATAATAAAACATTGTCTAATATACGAAGAGAATCAATATACAATTCGAAATTGAAAAAAAATTAAGTTAAGCGTTGAAAAAATGTAACTATTTTTTCCAACAACATAATAAAGTACTTCATAAAAAAATTCCCGGATTTAAAAGAAAATTCCCGGGGGTTTCCCGGTTTTTCCCGGGAAAAAAAATTCCCAGGGTTTTCCCGGTTTTTTCCCGGATTCCCGGTTCGCTAGACACCCTGTAATTTGTTAATACAAAAAATTCTTTTAATAAAAAATTTTTAAAAAAATTTTTTATTTACATTTTTTAAAAGTCGAAAGAAAACTAAAACTTTCATTCTTTGACAACTTTTTCCTAAACTTAATATTTTCGGACTTATAAAAAATCCAAAAAATCCAAAATTTCGAAAATTCATAACTCGAAAATTTGGACAATTAAACAAAAATGAAAAA
Organism: Leptopilina syphax; assembly: GCA_032872505.1. NCBI lineage: Eukaryota > Metazoa > Arthropoda > Insecta > Hymenoptera > Figitidae > Leptopilina > Leptopilina syphax. Next base: position 24,954,060 of record CM065472.1, on the reverse strand, counting down.
ATACGTATCTGTTTTTTTCGATACAGAAAACAAAAAAAATATTTTTGGACGATTTTAAGAGGTTGACTAAAATCTCACGTGGAATTGCCCATATATATATGTTTTTTTGGTTTTTTTCGAAAAAAGAATCAGCTACGATTTTCGGAAATGAAAATTTGGAATCTTGGACCGATTTCAGATAAAACTGCGTTAGCACAATTTTGACTCATTTTGGGTAAACCTAAAAGTGCTTGAAGACCACTGTGTACAATATACCTAGCATAGTTTATACGAGTTTAAAAAAGTATGTTTTGCAACCAAATTTCAAATTTTCTTCGCTTGTAACTGTGAGAAATATTTATATTTTACATCGATAAAGTGCTGTACTATTTTATCAAGAATGTAATTTCTTCAATCGCTCTATAGAGGGCATTTACTATTTTACTCAGTCCAGTTTGCTTTCGGCAGTCATTAAGTAAAGTCACGTATTGTCCTTTCATATTTATGTATTCTCATTTCTATAATTATATCAATAAATTGAGTTTTGATTTAATATGTTAAATCAAGGAGTTTTCTTGTAAAACCTCTCACAGGTTATGGGCCCAGGAGAGCTCAGTCTAGAATATTGAAAGGTATTTAATTTATTCGTGAACGCGTCTGTTGATTAAAAAAATGGCTGCCATGAACGGTTTCGCGAGCGTAGAAAAGTTGACGGAAACAAACTATGAGATTTGGAAAATCCAAATGAAAGGTGTTTTAATATACAATGAATTGTGGTCATATGTAGATGGTTCGGAACAAAAACCGGCTGTAGAACCAAATGATTGGATAAAAAAGGACTCGAAAGCTTTAGCTTTAATCAATTTGTGTATTTCGAGTAAGCAGCTTAACCATGTGAAAAAGGCGACGACTTCGAAGGAAGCGTGGGATTTGCTAAAAGCTGTCTTTGAATCTACTGGACCTGTCAGAAAAGCTGCATTGTACAAAAGTCTGTTGCGAATGGAAAAGAAACCAAATATAAGTGTAAATGAATATATTTCAGATTTCATGCATAAGTCTGAACAATTGGAAGATGCTGGAATTAAAATACCAGATGAATTACTGTCAATAAAACATTATTGACAGTAATTCATCTGGTATTTTAATTCCAGCATCTTCCAATTGTTCAGACTCATTGCTTAATTATTATCATTGCTTATCTCAATTGCTCAGCTCATTACCGACTGAGTTTGAAAATTTTTGTATAGCGATAGAATCGAGAGACGCGATACCGACGCTTGATAATGTAAAAATCAAGATTATCGAAGAAGATGCTCGACAATGTGACAGAAATTTAAAAACAAATACAAATGATAACACAAGTGATGCTCTTGTAATGAAAAGTCAAAGTAATCCGCAAAAAGAGTTCCACAGTAACAATTATCCCAAACAATCATTTATCAAATTTAAAGGGAAGTGTCATGAATGTGGTAAATTCGGACATAAGAAACAAAATTGTAGGTTAAAATCAGAAAATGAATCTAACCAAGCTTGTGACGCCATGACTGTAATTGCGTGTAATGTTGATCACATCGAAAAATCAAATCAGTGGTATCTCGACAGTGGTGCAACACGTCACATGTGCAACAATAACAATAAATTCGATGATATTATTAAAAATCAGACTTTCAAAGTGTACACAGCTGATGAGCATTTTATAACATCAGCTGGTGTTGGTGAAATAAAATTGAATAGTGTAGTTGACAAAAATACGGAAAATAAGGTTATGTTAAAAAATGCATTATACGTTCCGGGTCTTCGTAATAACCTTCTGTCAGTTTCGAGTGTTACAGAAAACAATTACACAGTGACATTTTCAAAAGATTACGCAACAATAAATCGACAAGATGGTTCAGTGGCTCTGAGAGCAACAAAGCGTGATCAACTATACATAGTGAACGAAAATAAAAATCAGGAAGCTCTAGTGTGTGCCGAAACTAACGCGGATTTAACCAAATGGCATCAAAGATACGGACACTTGAATATCGCAGATTTAAAGTTAATGATAAATAATAATATGGTGAATGGAATGAAATTTCCATCTAAATCTTGTGAATTAAACTGTGTCGTGTGTGCAAAGTGCAAAATTCATGTCAAAGCGTTTGACAGATCAATTAATCGCGAAAAAGAAAAATTAGCATTGGTTCATTCGGACATTTGTGGGCCAATAAATACAGAATCATTAGGAGGTGCCAAATATTTCGTAAGTTTTATTGATGATGCGACAAGATACACGGAAGTCGTCATGCTCAGAAAACGTTCTGACGTTTTAGAGGCTTTTAAAAATTTTAAACGCAGAGTGGAAAACGAGACTGGTCAAAGAATAAAGAAACTTAGGACAGATAATGGCAAGGAATATTTGTCTAATCAATTCAAGGATTTTCTCATCGAGGATGGGGTTTCACGTCAACTAACTGTCGAGTACACGCCTCAACAGAATGGAGTGGCGGAAAGAGCCAATCGAACCCTGGTGGAGATAGCGAGGTGTATCATGTTGGAAGGTAACTTACTAAATTCTCTGTGGGCAGAAGCCTTGAATACAGCAACTTTCTTGCGAAATAGATCTGCAACAAAGTGCCTAAATAGTATGACTCCTTTTGAAGCATGGTCAGGACAAAAACCTTATGTTGGATTCTTTAGAACAATCGGTAGCAAAGTCATCGCTTTAAATAAAAGCAGAAAAGGAGACAAATTTCAAGTGAAGGGCGAAGAATACATTCTTGTAGGATACTCCCAAGAGGCAAAGGCCTATCGATTATGGAAAGCGGGTACAAAACAAATCATCAAAGCACGAGACGTAAAATTCTTCGAGAAAATTCAAACCACCGAAAACATCGAGAAAATAAATAAACTACCAGACGAAATGATAAAAACTACTGAAACCAGATTTCAACTCTTGGATGACAAGGAACAACCGAATGTTGATCAAGAAGATGATGGTGATGATCAACGAGAACATTAAATCCCCGAGTTGCTTCGAGCACCGGGACGACCACATTATGAAAGAACCGGGAGAAAATGCAGACCACGAAAAATCTACCAAACAAGAAATCCTCATCAATCAAGTCCGGAGTGAGCATCTGAAATTTATGAACGTGATGATACAGAAGCATGACTAGCCGCCATGGAGAAAGAAATCGGAATATTAGAAGAACGCGAAGCATGGACGCTGGTACCCAGGCCACCTGGAAAACGAATTCTTTCAAATCGATAGGTGTTCAAGTCTCCAATCAACGATAAGGGAGAAATTAAATATAGAGCAAGATTAGTTGCTCGAGGCAACACTCAAAAATTCGGCATCGATTATGAAGAAGTATTTGCTCCAGTTGCAAGGTACGAGATAATTCGTGCATTGTTAGCCGCTTCAGTCAACGAGGAAATGTACGTGCACCAAATGGACGTAGTGTCAGCATTTATCCAGGGAAATTTAAATGACGAAATTTACATGGAGCAACCCGAGCTGTTTGTCAATGAAAAACATAAGGATAAAGTGTGCAGGTTATTACGTCCTTTATATGGTTTAAGACAGGTAGGCTCCGAATGGTATAAAACGTTCGACGATTTTGTTAACAGTGCGGGAGGTAAACGTACCATAACCGATCCGTGTGTTTACGTTTTTGGTGATGGTGACGATCGTGTAGTTTTGATTGTTTATGTCGATGATCTGATTCTTTCTTCGAAAAGTCTTGAGAGACTTAATGATGTAAAAAGAAAATTAGCTTTAAGATTTCAAATTGTTGACCCTGGTCCTATTAAAGAAATTCTAGGCATTAATGTACAACGCGATGGACAAACAGGTAAAATTCGAATTTCACAAGAAAAATATATAGAAAAATTAACTCAAAAATTCGGTATGGATCTAGCGAAAACAGTTTCTACCCTCATTGATTCAAATTTGAAAATCTCGAAAGAAATGTGTCCGGTAAGTGAAAGTGAAATTAACGAGATGAAACGACGACCATATAGTGAATTAATCGGAAGTCTCATTCATTTGAGCAACGCTACTCGGCCGGATATCGCGTTCGCTGCTAGCACATTAAGTAAGTTTTGTTCAAATCCGGGAAAATCTCATTGGCTCTTAGCCAAACGTGTTTTGAGATATTTAAAAGAAACATCTAACTTCGGAATTACTTACGCTAAAAACAATGACAAGCTGCGAGCTTATTCGGATTCTGATTGGGGTGGAGACATTGATGACCGTAAATCGTGTTCGGGTAATATATTAATGTTAGCCAACGGTCCAATTAGTTGGAAATCAAAAAAGCAGGCCTCAGTAGCCTTATCTACAATGGAGGCAGAATATGTATCACTTTCTGAAGTTGCAAGAGAAACAATTTATATGCGACGACTTTTGTCTCACATGGGTTTTCAGAAATATGTTAATTCGCCAATTGAAGTAATGTGTGACAATCAGAGCGCAATTGAACTATCGAAAAACACTGTGTTCCATAAACGTAGCAAGCATATTCACATTAGCTATCATTTTGTAAGAGAACTAGTTGATCAACAAGAAATTGTAATTCGCTACTTACGTACAGATTTAATGTTAGCAGACATACTTACAAAATCGCTACCAAAATGCAAACACAACAGGCTAATTGAAATGTTAAATTTAAAGTAATCTGAAAATTATTAGTTTCTAGAGCACATATCGATAGGAGGAGTGTGAGAAATATTTATATTTTACATCGATAAAGTGCTATACTATTTTATCAAGAATGTAATTTCTTCAATCGCTCTATAGAGGGCATTTACTATTTTACTCAGTCCAGTTTGCTTTCGGCAGTCATTAAGTAAAGTCACGTATTGTCCTTTCATATTTATGTATTCTCATTTCTATAATTATATCAATAAATTGAGTTTTGATTTAATATGTTAAATCAAGGAGTTTTCTTGTAAAACCTCTCACAGTAACGAATTCTTGAAATAATACAGTTTTCAAGCAAAATTTCAAGCAAATTCTTCAAAAAAGTTTGTAATCTTTTCTAATATTTCCGCAGACGAAAAAAACATTTTAAAGTCTTAGTCACATAAGTGCTTTTATCATTTAATAATTCTAAATTCTTTGTATTATAAGACATTTTATCTATGAGAACAGTTATGTTTCCTTTATCTGCTGAAGTAACATTTATATCTTGATGAGATTTAAAAATGTTTTTTGTTAATTCAATTTTATTTAGTAATGAAATGTGTGAATAATTATTTAAAAAAGAAGAAAATGAATTATTTAAAAATTGTTGAGTATTATAAACTAATTTACTACGTAAAAAATCTTAAGTATATGGTGAAAACTTTAGTAAACCATACTCAAAGTTGGTAATAATCTTTGATACGGGAATATCTTTTTTTTGTTTATATGAAAAAGAAAAATGACCTCCAAGACTCAAAATTTCTTTAACATCAATAATCTTCAATTTAAGTATTTTAAAAGCAAAAAACGTATTGAGTTCTCAATTTTGTTACAAATATTTGAAAAAAAGTTAATATTAATATTAGTGTTATTCGATATGTGATTAGGTATTATATATGAATTGTAACATCTATATAAAAACCTTCTTTGGTTTAGCTTCCTTTGCAAAATGAAAATAAAGCGTTTCCAAGATCTCGTTGTTTCCAATAAATCATTGGATGTAGATATAGATATAAACGAGGATATAGATGTTGATGATGACGACGACATACTCAAAAGAATCTCCTCAATCCATGCGTAAACGTAAATTCATATGTAAATGTAAAATCTCTCTCATCGTTTCTCGTTTCTCCTTTATTAGTTAACCCGTCAGCGGTCGCGCCGTGAGAAAAAGTCTCACGTAACACTACTCGACCTATAGGGCGCTCTTAGAGTGCAAGTGAGACACTAAAAAAGGCGCGACTGCTGACGGGTTAAATAAGATGTTTGTAAATTTTAGGCCATATGTTAATATTGTTGTTATAATTGAACCGTCATAATTTAATTGTTTAAATATTTAAGAGGCCTTGTACGGTTAAGGGGTAACACTACCCTAGAGTCAGAAAAAGAGACCTATATCTTTGATGATTTGTTTTGAGAAAATGGAAACTAGAATAGGATTTCTTTTTGGAGGGTTTATTAAATACATATTGAAGAGTAGAAAAAAAATTTTTATTAAAAATTTTATAACAAAATGGCGGCGGTAAATTGCATAGGAAAAATCGACTATTTTTTTCTTTACCAAAACGGCCGGAAAGGTTTCTTGAAAAGTTTAAGTCCTGGAACAGAAAACAAAGAAATTTTATAATCTATATAATATAAACTTGAAAAGTACATAGGAGTTTTTTTTATATCAATTTTTGTAGAAATGGTGCTCTTTTTTAGTAAAATAATCAATTTTTCGACAAAAAATAAAAAGTAAATTGTTTATAAAAATTAAAGTTTACATAAAATTAAAAAAATCCTATGTACTTTTCAAGATTATATTATATAGATTATAAAATTTCTTTGTTTTGTGTTTTAGGACTTAAAATGTTCAAGAAACCTTTCCGGCCGTAAAAAATAGTCGATTTTTACTATGAAATTTACCGCCGCCATTTTGTTATAAATTTTTTAATAAAATTTTTTTTTCTACTCTTCAATATGTATTTAATAAACCCTCCAAAAAGAAATCCTATTCTAGTTTCCATTTTCTCAAAACAAATCATCAAAGATATAGGTCTCTTTTTCTGACTCTAGGGTAGTGTTACCCCTTAAAGATGTTTATTTGTCATAATTATTATAATTTTTCGCTACATGTTTCGGCTTAAAAAGCCCTCATCAGGCAAAAATTGAGAAAATTATTTACAAAAAAGGAGACCACATTTCCACAAACTAAACGAACGCATGTCTGAAATAAAAAAGATTTCGAATATGCTATTAAGAAAATTATTAAGAAACAATTGATTTGGAAAATGAAGTTCTTAAGTCATTTACTTTTAAAATTTTATTTTATTTTAGATATATCAATGATATTTTGATTTGTACTCCAAAAAATAATATACCAGAAATATTAAATAAATTTAAGGACGCTGCACGGTGGGAAATATTTAAAAGTACGCATAGGCGTAGCGAGCGATTTCTCCTCAACTTCCACTCTTTTCCCCTTGTTTCACCACTCTTGGTGCAATTTTTTGACTTTGATAATTAATTTAAAAAAATCCAGATTGAAAATGAAAAAAAGGGTGTTTTAAGGAAAAATAATATTTAATAGTGAATTTAAAACAAGTTTTCTTATGACGATTAAATGTTTCTATAGGCGTGAATATCAATCCGCGTTTTACAAAACATAGCAAACTGACAGCTCAATATGGGAGGTTAGTCATAGCCGACTATATCAGGTTGCACCGTTTGCGTAGTACAGTAGGAATGAACGTGAGGAACAAAAATATTAAATATCAATTACTCTTATTGTTTTCTATTATATTTATTATTTGTTTATTTATTTATTATTGTTATTATATCTATTATTATTTATTATTATACTTACTTTTTAAAAATATTTTTATGAAAAAGTATTAAAACAATAAAGGAAAATTTTTTATGAAAATATTATTAAACCTAAATTTAGTAAACAAAAAAAAATAAATATTAAAAAATTATGAAGTGCATAATTTTTTAAATTTTTTATTGTTATTTTTATTAATGATATTTTTGAGTGGGTATAAGAAAAATATAATTTAAATATTCCACAAAATTAGTTTTAAAGTAATTTTTTGTAAGGAATTCAACGGTCATAAAATAAAAGCAAACAGAAAATATTTTGACCCTTTTTCAATTTTTATTTTTCTTAAAAATTGGTGGATTTCGAAACACACGCGTAATTTGGTAGAAAATATGTTTTAAAATCCATAAAAAAATTCCAAATGAAATCGATGATTTTCATAATTACCTAAAAAAGTATTGTTTTGAAAAAAATCTTTGTTTTTAAACTAAAAATTCTAAAAACAACATTGTTATTCAATTTTTCTATTGTGACGTTGCAAATTTTTCATAAAAATATTAATAAAATTTCATAATAAGTTTGCATAAAATTTAATTGTAAACAATCATTTTTTTTATAAACAAAAATAATAACTAAAACAAAGCTTAAAATTAAAACTAGTCTGTTATATAAACACTAATTTAATACTATAAATATTATTTATCATTTCGCTTTTGCAAATTTTTGTTTCTCGTATTCCCTGAATATTTCTAATATTTAAAATCATCGAAAACGTCGTTCGTCGGTCAACCTGCAAGCAGAGTTCCCCTCTCGTCGTTGACAATTTCCCCCTTTCTTCGTACGAATCGAGGAGAATTTCCCCATCTCTCTTGAGAAATGACTCCTCGAGACTTGCCGCTCTCTCTATGTTTTCCCCGTTTTCGCTTTCCCCTACCTACCGGAAACTACTAAGTCACCCAAGTTACCTTGTAATAATTTTGAAATTGTTACCTTTTCTTGTACCTAACCCGAGAATTGTTCCAAATAATATTAATACCCTAAAATTTATTAACTTTATTATTATTCCAGAAATTTTATTATTATAGAGGTGTATTATTTATGAAACAAATAAGGGAGAATTTTCTCGTCAAATTTTCTCGTAGTGAAAACCTCTTGTCAATCAGGCCCGAATTAATCGTTGCTAAAGGCCCACTCTGAATTTCGTATTTTTTTGTATTTTGGTTATTTGGATTATTTGGTTGTTTTATTTGGTTTTGGATCAGAGTGAGACCACAAATTAGGAACTAATTCCCTGAAGCAAGTTGATGGCGAGAAAGACACGGGTCAAGATACTGAAATTAGGAAGCTGAAAACTGTTCTTAAAGTGGAAATAGGCCTTGTCACTTTTCCAGCAACTACGCTCCTTTTTCCGGCGTAGCAATACAAGATTCGTAAGGGCTATTAGTGGGGAAAAGCGGAGAAGGACCAGCAGGGTACGAGCCGGCACTCATCGTTATCATCGCTCTCTTTTGATCCTGCCTTGATTAAAGATAGACGCGTTTTTTTTCTTTTCTCGAAGTCGTGATAGAATTTTCTTTTTTTTGATTGTTGAATTAAATTTCAATTTATTTCTACTCGTCAGTGAAAATTGGATATAGCTGTGTGTCTTCTTGTTTGCTGAAAACACTGTAAGTTTCTTAAAAAGAGATTGTAATTAAAAGTTGTATTTGAAATGATTTATTAGGATCATGAAATAATCGAATTTTTGTTCAGTCGGCCACATGGCTGAACAAGAGACTTTTCTTTATGCTTTTGAGTTAAAAATTTATCAATTAATTTGGTTAAAATAATTTTATCGGAAACTTGGATAATAATTAATTGATTATTAAATCATTTTATTTAAATTCTATTATATAGTAGATTATTTCAATGTCTCTTGTTCAACCACGTGTTGCCTTTTGTTACCCCTTTTCCATTTATTTTATAAATTTAATACTAAATTCTTCCCTGTTACCCAAGTTACCAACCCGACAATAATTTATTATTATGAAATTATTGAAATTACCCGCTAGCTTTCCCCAGTTACCATACTCGTTACCCTTTTAGGTGCCCCTTTTTTTGTTAATTATGGCTGAACCTTTCGTTTACTTTATAAAATTTTGTGTGAATATTCATGTATATTTTGTGTATTTATTGTTGTATTTTATAATTGCGAAATTGAAATTCTGTGTGAAATAGTGACTTGTGCTATATGTTATTAATTCGATTTGTTACCCTCGTTTGTACCTTCTTAATGTTTTATTTAAAATATATCTCATAATTTTATTTTAAATTGCTGAGTATATTTTCTTCGAACCACGACGCTTCCTTTGACCTTTTGGTCCTAGCTAACCGGCAAAATCCTTAATATTTTATTCGTTTCTCAACTCAAACCCCCTTTCGCTCTTGTTTTGGAATTTGGTCAATTTTATTTTATTTATTGGAAGCGACGATTAGTAGAGAACAATGGTCTTGTTTCTCTGTAATCTAGGTACTTGTTTTGTTAATAATTTTAGTATTATTAATTTTGAGGATTCAATGGTCTTGTTTCCTTAAAATCTTATTCGTTTTGTTAATTCTCTAATTTTCTTTTTATAAGAAAATGTCCCTAGAAAGGACTGGCGCTCAACAAATTAGTTGAGTTGAGAAACTTATAAAGTATTCCTCTCTCCTTCCTTCCAATTGTATTGGGTATAAAGACTCTGGCTAAGTTTTAATATTTATTTTTGTTATTGTTAATAATTTATTTTATTTATAAATTGGATTTTATTTACTGTTTTCTCTCTTGTTTCTTGAAAACATTAATTTTGTTGTTGTTATTATTATGATTGTTTATAACAAATTGTAATAATAAATTGTTTATAAGTTTTATAAATATTATTAATTGTTGGAAAAACCCATTACAAATTATGGCGCCCAACGTGGGGCAGCCAAAGCAAGAAATTATACTCAAAGCAAAATTGTTTGTGTTGTTAATAAAAATTAAATTGTAAAATAATTATATTATTTGCCCATATAATATTTGAATTTTATTTCAAATTAATAGAATATTTTATTTCGTTGTTTTCGATAAAATCGAAAAAGTCACCAGTTACTAATTACTTTTGTGTTTATATTTTGTGTCTATTGTGTCTATTGTATTCCCCTGTATGAGTCACCAACTATTTGATAATCTCTGTCCCTCAAAATTTCGTTCTTAAGAATTATCTAGAAATTAATAAGTACGAAATTAAAATAAAATTATCACAATTTTTCAAATTTGTTCAAAAGTTAATTATTAATCATAATTTTTTTTGAAACATTTTATTGTTACATTTTTCTTTTTTTTGTTAATTTTTTTTGAAAAGTTTATTAATTGCAATTTTTTTTTGTTACAATTTTCTAATTTGTTAAAAATTTCCTAATTTGTTTAAAAATTATTTTTTTTTGAAATTTATATTTTTTTTATTGCTCAGTGTAGTTTTAATGAAAAATTTATTAATGAATTTTTCTTGAAAATTTATGGTTTTAAAATTTTTTTTTGTTGTTTAAAGACTAAATTTGGTGAAAAATTTGTTATTTGAAATATATTTTGTTGTGAATTGTTTCATTTATAAAAATTTTAATGAAATATTTCTTGCAATTATTAATAGTATTGTTTGGTATAGTAAATTAGAGTATTCATTTATATCGTATTTGAATTTTAATTGTGATTATTTGATCATGTATTTTAGTTGGCTGTTTTCGATAAAATCGAAAAATTCGCTAATTAAATTTAGTGTTTATATTTTCTACCTATGTGTCACCCAATATGAGTCACCCACAATATTTCAATTATAGGTCTTTCAAAATTTCGTTTTTGACAGTTACCTTGAAGTTCAGAACGAAAGAAAATTAATATTCCCCTTTATATTAAAAACCTTAATATAATAATTTTTGTAAGAAAAAAAAAATTATTGAAAATTTATTTCTTTTGAAAAATTTAATTTGTTAAAATTAAAATTTTTTTTTATCGATAAAAGATTTTTTTTTGGTAGAAATTAATTTTGTTAAAATTTTATAATTTTTTTTGGGAAGTTGTTTATTAGAAATTGATTTTTTTTTTTTTGTGTAAAAATATTTGTTAAATTTTTTTTTGTTAACACAAATTTTTTTTTTGAGTGAAATTATTTTGTTAACAATTTATATTTTTTTTACTAATTTTTTTTGGTTAATAATTTTTTTTTGTTATAATTATTTTTTTTTGAATTATGGTATCTAATTAATCGATTTATGCTTTTATTTTTTTTTATTTTTTTGGTATATTGAAGGTTGCAGTAAAATTATATGGACGTTGTCCATGTATCTTCCCTGTCACCCACACACACCTGATAGAAATAGAAGAGATTGTTGCAGAATTTAATTTTTTTTTAATTATTGTTAACTAAACATTGTACTTTATTTATTTTTTTTTACTAAACATTGTACTTTATTTATATTTTTTTTTACTGTAATGAAAATAAATAATTTTTTTTTATCTTGGGTCACATTTCAAGATTTTAAAGGGATATTTTTTTTGTGCCTTTTGTATTCCCTTACTACTTCTATTTATTTTATTTTTTTTTACTAATATGAAATTAAAATTTTACTTTAATTTTAAATCAATTTTTTTTGTACCTGTCCCCGTACAGCTGTTGAATCAACAATGGCAACTAGTGTAAACCCATTTTTTTTTGTGTCACCCTACCCGAGAAAATTTACAACTTCTGCAAATAAATTTACAATATATCCTTGTATAATGATTGTGTCCTTTTATGTATAATATATATATTTTTTGTGTGAATCGGTAGTTATAAACAAGTCATCCATACCAGCTGTTAATGCTATTTTACAAATAGACCTTCCCTCATGGTGTCAGAATGACACTACCTTGTTACCTCACCCTAGATATTTTTTTTTACCCAGTTAATCTCAGGTATCCCGTAATTGGAAAATATTTTATTTTGTACCTGGTTACCCAGTTATCATTACTCATGTGATCACCCAGCCATGGCTGAACTAAAGTTGAATAGTTCACATTTAAAAAAAATGACATTTTCAATTGATATTTGGAAACTTACAATACTCGACAGTAATAGACAATATCGCAGCAACAATCCAAACTAGTCCACTCACAAAAGGGAAAAAGGAACTTTGAATAAGCACGAAACTAAAATTTACATAATTTTGTGAAACATTCGGTATTAGGTCGACACCCCGTTACCTCGTTACCCTCATTTTTTTTCTGAAATTGAATAATATTTAAAAAGATTATCTTCTTACCCCAGTATTTTCTCATAATTAATAATTATCTATTGTTGAATAATAGTTATTATAATTTTTTTTAATGGTAAAATTTTGGATCGCAACATTTCAAGACCTTAAAAAGTGATTGTCACTTAATACACCCTCTACAAAAATTTTTTTTTGTGCTCCTTTTCCATAACAGGTTTTAACAAACAACTGTCTTCATAGAACATTTTTTTTTGATTATAATACTTTGGGTTTCTAAACCCTTCCCTTTCTTCACAGGCAACTATAACTATGGCCCCTAACCTTTTTGTTACCCTTCGGTATTTAAAATAAGATATCAAATCCTGCAGCCATTGCTCATTTGCCAGTGGTCTTTTAGGGTGAAATCGAGTAATATAACCAAGTTACCCCGTTACTCCCCATTCACCCAGTTACCTTTTTATAAACTATGTGCAATAAGTCGGATCGACTGGTACCTAGTTACCCCTATTTTACTCAGTTAACTTTAATACTACCTAATGCTGTTATAATAGTCGCTAAGGTTAATAGCCTGTCACCCCGTCACCTGTTCACTACTTCCTTACATGAAAAACAGCAATCCTGCCAACTTCTCAGATGGTGTCTGATGGATAAATTGACTTGAAATTCAATTTGCACGTTGTAAATGGACTCCATATCAACCCCCTCACCAACTCACTACTTCCTTACAGGAAAGACAACAATTCTGCCAACTTCTCAGAAGGTGTTTGATGGATAAATTGACTTGGAAATCATTTACCCCAAGTAACAAGTTACCCTGTTACCCCATTAGAATTTCATTGACCTTTCTTTTCCTTAGAGGAAAGACAGCAATTCTGCCAACTTCTCAGACGGTGTCTGATGGATAAATTGACTTGAAAATCATTTACCCCAAGTAACAAGTTACCCTGTTACCCCATTAAAATTTCATTGACCTTTCTTTTCCTTAGAGGAAAGACAGCAATTCTGCCAACTTCTCAGACGGTGTCTGATGGATAAATTGACTTGGAAATTATTTACCCCAAGTAACAAGTTACCCTGTTACCCCATTAGAATTTCATTGACCTTTCTATATATATCATTTTCTTTTAATATAGGTTCTACATTAGTTTAACCCCTCTCTTTATGAATTTTTTTTTTTTTTTAGAAATATCAGACGATATGTCGCGTAACGAGAGATCTTGGATAGACAATTTGAATCCGCGAGATCTAGAAATCGAATTAGCAAATAGAGGTTTGCCAGTCCAAGGAACGGTCGACGAAAGGCGTAGGCGCCTCCGCCATTTCGAACGAACGAACCGCCATCTGGAAGAGAACACCGGAATAACACCTCCTACTGAAGTTACCCAGTTACCTCAAAACCCCTTAGGTCCTATCGAAATTAGTACAGTGACTAATTTAAACATGTCACACGACCCAAACACTAGTGCATCCACAGTGTCAGCCTTTAGTCCTCCGACTCAAGAAAACCCTCATCCTCGTAACCACCAAGCAGATGGTGCAACCGCCGTGGTTACCACTGAACCCCTAACCTCCGTAGCAAACATCAACCATGCTAACGACGTTACACGAGCCTCAAACACCGGAACGGTATCTCGAGTGTCTCAAAATAATGTGGTCCATAGCACCCAACAAGAGACACGGGCCACCACTAACAATGCTACAAGAGTTCGCGCGGAAACAACAACCCAAAATACCAACCGTTCGTATCAAGATGAATGGGAGTTACCTCCACCGCAATATGATACTCTTAGTTCGTCTCAACGTGCCCCAGAACCAAGACACCGTTACCAAATGACCCCCAGCAGCGCTCACGAGTTCTTACAACCTCAGCAGAATAGAGGTCACCAAGCCTCTAACCCTCAATATCGCGATCCTCAATATGGCGATCCTCAATATCGTGATCCCCAATATCGTGACCCACATTATTGTGACCCTTATTATCGTCCCTCGGCTCCTGAATACTACGATTATGATCCTGCTGTTGAACGATCAACCCGTCCAACAGATGAGTTCGAAAGAGAATTCGGTAGAATGTCAATTCGAAATAACCGAAGTAGAACACCCACTCGATGTTCGAGACCCAGATCAAAGATACGGCCCAACATCTAATCAGGAAAATAGGAATCACAGACCAGCTGTTAATTCCTTGAACCAACCTCCGGTTATCCCCCGAAATCATGATCACTCTGTAAACAGACAATCATTTCGAGAAGATCTTGAAAATAGAGATCGAAACATACCTATTGAACAAGATCGTCCGCGAGTTCATTTTAATCCGAACACCTCATATGTTCAAGGAAGGCCCTTGAATAGAAATTACGAACCTTATTCCCAGTTACCCCCTATTCCGGACCCCTATAACCGAAGAAATAACTCCAACGGTGCAGCTCAAGCATATCACATTATGCGAAAATGGGACCTTAGGTTTTCAGGTCAACGACAAGATGACCCAGATGTATTTCTGCGTAGAATTTCAGCAGGTAGATCTATGATTTACGTAAGAGATGAAGATCTTTTAAATCTTCTACCCTTCTTCCTATCTGGTATATCTGCCAGATGGTACGAAGTAAATCGCTATCGTTGGCTCAGTTTCGATGAATTCGCAAGAGATTTCAGAAGTCGCTTCAGTGATCCTGATTTTCAATTTGAGTTGATGCAAGATATCCATCGCAGAACTCAGGGAGAACAAGAGTCCGTAGCTGACTACTTAACCTGCATGCTCTCAATGTTCGATAGATTGTCCCCTCGACTCACGGAATACGACGAAAAAAACTTTGCTCATCGAAATCTGTTACCCCGATTGCATCTTACTCTCCCAAGATCTATCATTAGAAACTTTGCCCATTTTGAACAAGTAGCTGTTGCCGCAGAGAAATCCTTTAGGGTTGCTAAATCCTATCAACCCCCACCTAGACCCGAAAGTTCTTTGCTTCCTGACTTGGCTTACAGAGGTTCAATGAGACCGTCACCCCGAAAGAGAGAACAAATTCATTTACTAGAAGAAGATTACGTCTCTGAAGACGAATGCAATGAAACAGAAATTGAAGATTTGCTTATGTTAAATCAAAGCCCTAATAAAAACCCTAAATCGTCTTCAAATCCTTCTAGAAATAGTTCACAAAGGCAAAATTCTTCTCAATCGACTAAGCCCCGTGATCGATCAAAGTTCGAATCCCCTAAGTCACCAGAAACTGCAACAAAAACTAGTCCCGACAAGTCCTTTAAACCCACTTGTTGGAATTGTGAACAGGAAGGACACATGCGCAACGAATGTAAGGAACCTCTAGTGATTCGTTGCTATGGTTGTAAAAAGGAAGGTGTTATCAAGCCCAAATGCCCTAAGTGCTCGGGAAAAGGTGCACAGGATTGTTAAAAGAGGCCCAGACAATCCTGGAGTCATCCTCAAGGCCTCCAGATTCTACCCTTTGCTCATCGTTACCTTTAAATTCTACCCTTTGCCCATCGTTACCTCCAGATTCAATCTCTTGTTCCCCGTTACCTTCAGTTTCTAGTAAAAAGAAACCACTTCCAAAATTGGTTGAAATAGAAATCCTAAATTTAGACACCGACATATCTGAAATTAATGGAATTTATAGTCCTAAAAACTTAGATATATTCATCTTTTGCGAATCCGGTAAATTCTTTGTCAAAGAATGTGAAGTAGAAAAGATTAAAGGTAGTAAAGATTATGTATTGAAAAATAAATCGGCTGAAAGTTCACTCGATTCACAGGATTTTTCCAAACCAGAAGCAGTAAAAACTACCATCGATAGAGATAATCCTAACATTTGCTATAAAATCTCGAGTTTAAGTTACCCTTCAGTAGCACCCTCTGATCCTGAACCACTACTCTATGTCACCGTTTCTATTAATAATCATAGAATAAAAGCCCTAGTAGATTGTGGAGCATCAAGGAGTTTCATTGGCCCTACTGGAATGCAAATTATTGAAAATCTTAAACTTCCTGTCAGCGAAAAGAATGGAACTGTACAAGTAGCTAACGGTCAGTTACTAACTGTTTCAAAAGAAATTATTTTACCCTTAGAATTATGTGGACTAGAAAAACCTTTACGAGTACGAATCCTAGATTCCCTAACAGAACCTTTAGTTCTAGGATTAGACTTTCTCAAACATTTTCGAATTCAAGTAGATTTTGTACAACGTTCCTGGTTCTACAAAAATAAACCCAGGAAAGCTTACAATTTTGAAAGAAAATTGAACGATTCAGCTGAAGACTGTTTTGGTTTAATCGAATTAACGTCCCCGCAAATGAAAAGGTTAGAAACCTTTCTAAAGTTACACTTACCCGATATTCCTGACGAACCTGGCCTAACAACTCTTACAGTGCATTCTATTAATACCGAGGATAATGACCCTATAAAACAACGTTGTTACATGGTATCTCCTAAAGTCATGGAAGCTTTTATCGCCGAAGTGAAAAAGATGTTAAGAGATGGAATAATAGAGCCCTCTTCAAGCGATTGGTCTAATCCGATAGTGATGATTAGGAAACCCAATGGCGAGTATAGATTTTGCCTCGACTTTCGAAAGCTTAATGCCATTACGAAAAAGGACAGTTACCCTATACCCCAAATGGATGCTATATTATCCAAATTGAGAAAAGCTCGTTACATCTCCAAAATTGATTTAGATAAAGGATTCTGGCAGGTGCCACTTTCCGAAGAGAGCAAGGAAAAGACTGCCTTTGCTATACCTGGTCTGGGATTATTTCAATTTACCCGCATGCCCTTCGGATTAACTAACGCCCCCGCTACCTTTCAAAGAATGATGGACAAAGTTATAAAACCCGAAATGGATCCTTATTGTTTTGTCTATCTTGATGACATTATTATCGTTACCGAAACCTTCGAAGAACATCTTAAATGGTTAAAGATCGTCTTGGACAAACTTAAAGAGAACAAGTTAAAAATAAACCCTAACAAATGTGAGTTTGTAGTTCCACAAGTTCAATATCTAGGCTTTCTGGTAGATGAAAGAGGACTATCAGCAGACCCCGAAAAAGTTACCCCAATTCTGACTTACCCTATTCCCACTAACGTCAAAGAATTGCGAAGATTTCTCGGCATGTCTGGCTGGTATCGTAGATTCATTCCTCAATTCGCAACACTAGCTTCACCCCTAAATAAACTACTTCGCAAAAAGCAAAATTGGCTTTGGGAAGAAGAACAACAAACAGCATTTAATAAAATCCGAATTTCCTTAACCAGCGCTCCAGTTCTAACTCGCCCTGATTTTGAAATCCCTTTTGAGTTGCAAACAGACGCAAGCGAAGTAGGCCTTGGCGCTGTGTTGACCCAGAAAATAGACGGAATAGAACATGTTATCGCTTTTGCTAGTAGAACTCTCTCAGATGCCGAGCGAAAATACACTACCACCGAAAAAGAATGCCTTGCCGTTGTGTGGTCTATTCAAAAATTTAGAGCTTACCTAGAAGGTTATGAATTTACGGTAATTACAGACCACAGCAGCCTCAGATGGTTACACAATTTGCGAAATCCTACAGGTCGTCTTGCTCGATGGGCCTTAACTCTGTTGGAATATAATTACAATATAATACATAGAAAGGGAGCCTTGCACCATGTCCCGGATGCCCTTTCTCGAATTCCCACACAAGTTACCAATGACCCTAATTCAAGCCCTGTAGACGCTCTTTATAAAGTTACCGAAACCGATTCTTCTTGGTACACTCGCCGCTACCTTTCAGTTACCGAATTCCCTGGACGCTTTCCAAATTGGAAGATTAAAGATAATAAGCTCTATTATTATCGCCCTGACCCAGTGATATCGACCATCACTACCGATATTAACGCCTGGAAATTAGTCCCAACTGAAAGTGAAAGAGCCACCATATTAAACGAAGCCCATAACGAACCACAGGCAGGACATTTAGGAACCCAGAAAACGTATATGCGAATTGCAAATAACTATTATTGGCCAGGTTGCTATAAAGAAGTAGCCAAATATGTCCGTCGTTGCGATCTTTGTCAAACTTGCAAAGTTGATCAATCCGCACCCGCAGGTCTAATGGGACAAAGAATAGTAGAACAACCCTGGACAGTAGTAGCCGCTGATATCATGGGACCATTTCCCCCTAGCAGGTCAAATTTCAAATATATACTAGTAATTCAAGATGTTTTCACTAAATGGATCGAAGTAAAAGCCCTAAGAAATGCCACTGGAAAATTAATAGCCGAAGCCTTTCGTGAATTAGTGATTAATCGTTGGGGAACCCCTAAAGTGCTGCTAACCGACAATGGAACCGAATTTATTAATAACATTCTTCGTTCTCTAGCCGAAGAATTCGGAATATATCATTCTACCACTCCACCCTATCACCCACAATCCAACCCGGTTGAACGAGTGAATCGTGTCCTGAAAACAATGATAATTTCATTTTTAGATAAAGACCATAGAAATTGGGATAAATATTTAAGCGAATTTCGATTTGCCTATAATACAGCCCACCATGACACACTAAAAACGTCACCAGCATTCCTTAACTTTGGTAGATACCCTAAACCGACAAATGAACTGCGAAGTAAATCAGAAAATCCTACAACAATTGATCCACAATATCCTTCTTCCTGGCGAGAAAGGATGCAAAAACTACAGATCATGAATGATTGGATAATTGAAAACCTAGATAAAGCATTCTTGAAACAATCCCAATATTACAACAAACGTCACCGTCCCGTAAAATATGTTGTAGGAGACTTAGTTCTTACTCGCTGTCGTATTTTGTCTTCCAAGTTTAAAAAGGTCTCGTCTAAACTAAACCCAAAGTTTGTTGGACCTTATAAAGTTTCCAAAATTTTGTCACCCAGTGTTGTAGAATTGTGTGATTTGTCTTTCGTCAAACTAGGAAAATTTCACGTACAAGATATTAAACCCTATTTAAGTGTTGAATGAGCTTGAAAATTCGACAATCCCCTAAGTTACCAAAAAAATAAAAAGTTACCTGAAAATAAAAGTCAGTTACCTGAAAATAAAATTACTTACCTGTAATTCAAATAATTCTCCCCTAAGCTACCTGAAAATAAAAAGTTACCTGAAATTAAAAAGTTACCCGAAAATAAAAGTTAATTGTCTAAAATTAATATTACCTACCTGTAATTAAAATAATTCTCCTTAGCCACCTGAAAATAAAAATTACTTACCTGAAAATAAAAGTTAGTTGAAAATAAAATACGTTACTGAAAATAAAATACGTTACCGAAGATTAAAATACTTACCCTTGAATTCCTGTTACCTTAATTACCTGAAATTAATTTTCTTCATATCGTCTTCCGGAGTTTTGTGAGGTCCTGTCTTCCAGTGCTGTAAAATGTCGTCTTCTCCTATGTGAAATGTCCAAGTCCAAGGTCAAAATAATAGAACCTAACATAAATACTTTTCGATAATCCTATTTTAGCAAACAAACAAACAATGGAGGAAACTTCAGAACTGTACCCGGGAGATTGGGAGTTCGTCGACGCCGACGACATCAGGGATGATGTGGGAAACCTGGACCAACTGGAACCGGAAGAGGAAGCGGAGCTCCTAAGAAGTCCCGAATACTCTTCGACGGAAAACCCCCCAGAACTCCCCAGCGACCAACCCATTATTCTAGAAGCCTCCACATTGTCTCCCAGAGAGCTGTCCCTAATGAAGGAGGTGTCGAAGCTAAGCAACGTTGTGGCGACTCAACAGCAATATATCCTCCAATACCACAATGAGACAAATAGGCTCACTCAAATAATTCTCTACGAACAGGAGAAAGGGAGAAAGTTAAACGACATCCTCACGAAGAAGGGGACTGAACAGGCAGAACTAATCAACAAGTTCCAAGATGCGGGTAAGATCTTGAAAGATCGGAAAGAGGAGAACCGCGAGCTCCTCTTGAAGATAGAAGAACTACAGGAACAGTTGAAAGGTTACCACGAGCCCATACCCGAGGATGAACCCTGGACCCTAGAGGACGAGTTGAGAACTATTGAGCAGCCCAGCTGGCGCTTTTTGAAGCCATATAGAAAAGTTCTCTCCAACATGGAAACCCTTTTCCCCAAGCTGATGCCCGCTCTGTCCCAGGCCTTTCAGGCCGAACGCCGAAACTTCCTGCACTCCAACCGAACCGAAACTGCATCAAAGGTGTTGGATTGGACGCCCTCTGCTTCCAATGTCAGAACCGAAGCCGACGGGAAAAAGATGGAAATCCAGGTCGCGATACCTGAAACCACCAACCAAGAGTTGAACACTTCCCGACCTTCATCGCCACTGCTGGAAATAAATATATCTCATCGAGAAATGGAGAAAATCTCCAAAAATGAGGATCTCGTGAGTAACAACCTCACCACTCTGGTAACTCCTGCAACACCTGATGTTATCACCCCCCTTAATCAATGCTCAGTCCCCGTTACCCCCACCCCAAACTCGGCTTCTACATTTTCACAATTGCCTCCTCGAGATCACCATCCTATTTTGAGGAAAAATTTTTATGGTTCTAATCGCTCCCGAAGAACACCGGAAGTCTCATCACGTCCTAAACGCCCCAATACTCCAACTTACCGACCTCGTACACCCTCCTATTATGCACCCCGACAGAAATCCCCTAAACTCGAAAGCAACACACACAACACACACAACCACACTCGATCTCGATCTCCAACATGTAGAACACCAGGCTGTCCTATCGATCACACGAAACCACAAAAATACACGATAAAACCGAACCCCGAATCTGTTACCCCTACCGAGTATTATAATATCCCTATCGTCACCAATCCGTTATCGAATCCAGCAGACCCGTCACCAAAACCAATCCCATCGCTACTAGACATCGTGGTGGAACCACCTAAGAAGGTTGAACCCGACCTAATAAAATGGCTCCGCCGTAGCAGCAAAAAGGGTTGCTGGACGTGTGGCGACCAAGGTCACTTATGCGAAGATTGCCCCAACCCTACGATCAGCATCAAGGATGTTTGCCAAACCTGCGGAGACATCCTCACCGACAACAAGTGCCTAAACTGCGCACTGACTTCGCGCCTGTAAATAGGAAATAAAAGTTTTTCTTTTTTTTGAATTACGTTGTCCTTCAATTTTATTTTTGTTACCCAACTTACCTTCCCTGAACTAATTTTTTTTGTCTTACAGCGCCCTCCTGGCTTCATCTAAGGATGGGGGTGTTGTGACGTTGCAAATTTTTCATAAAAATATTAATAAAATTTCATAATAAGTTTGCATAAAATTTAATTGTAAACAATCATTTTTTTTATAAACAAAAATAATAACTAAAACAA
The DNA here is from genome assembly GCA_032872505.1 of Leptopilina syphax. Taxonomy (NCBI): domain Eukaryota; kingdom Metazoa; phylum Arthropoda; class Insecta; order Hymenoptera; family Figitidae; genus Leptopilina; species Leptopilina syphax. The sequence continues at coordinate 24,932,024 of CM065472.1, read as the reverse complement.
AGCTTAAAATTAAAACTAGTCTGTTATATAAACACTAATTTAATACTATAAATATTATTTATCATTTCGCTTTTGCAAATTTTTGTTTCTCGTATTCCCTGAATATTTCTAATATTTGAAATCATCGAAAACGTCGTTCGTCGGTCAACCTGCAAGCAGAGTTCCCCTCTCGTCGTTGACAATTTCCCCCTTTCTTTGTACGAATCGAGGAGAATTTCCCCATCTCTCTTGAGAAATGACTCCTCGAGACTTGCCGCTCTCTCTATGTTTTCCCCGTTTTCGCTTTCCCCTACCTACCGGAAACTACTAAGTCACCCAAGTTACCTTGTAATAATTTTGAAATTGTTACCTTTTCTTGTACCTAACCCGAGAATTGTTCCAAATAATATTAATACCCTAAAATTTATTAACTTTATTATTATTCCGGAAATTTTATTATTATAGAGGTGTATTATTTATGAAACAAATAAGGGAGAATTTTCTTGTCAAATTTTCTCGTAGTGAAAACCTCTTGTCAATCAGGCCCGAATTAATCGTTGCTAAAGGCCCACTCTGAATTTCGTATTTTTTTGTATTTTGGTTATTTGGATTATTTGGTTGTTTTATTTGGTTTTGGATCAGAGTGAGACCACAAATTAGGAACTAATTCCCTGAAGCAAGTTGATGGCGAGAAAGACACGGGTCAAGATACTGAAATTAGGAAGCTGAAAACTGTTCTTAAAGTGGAAATAGGCCTTGTCATTTTTCTAGCAACTACGCTCCTTTTTCCGGCGTAGCAATACAAGATTCGTAAGGGCTATTAGTGGGGAAAAGCGGAGAAGGACCAGCAGGGTACGAGCCGGCACTCATCGTTATCATCGCTCTCTTTTGATCCTGCCTTGATTAAAGATAGACGCGTTTTTTTTCTTTTCTCGAAGTCGTGATAGAATTTTCTTTTTTTTGATTGTTGAATTAAATTTCAATTTATTTCTACTCGTCAGTGAAAATTGGATATAGCTGTGTGTCTTCTTGTTTGCTGAAAACACTGTAAGTTTCTTAAAAAGAGATTGTAATTAAAAGTTGTATTTGAAATGATTTATTAGGATCATGAAATAATCGAATTTTTGTTCAGTCGGCCACATGGCTGAACAAGAGACTTTTCTTTATGCTTTTGAGTTAAAAATTTATCAATTAATTTGGTTAAAATAATTTTATCGGAAACTTGGATAATAATTAATTGATTATTAAATCATTTTATTTAAATTCTATTATATAGTAGATTATTTCAATGTCTCTTGTTCAACCACGTGTTGCCTTTTGTTACCCCTTTTCCATTTATTTTATAAATTTAATACTAAATTCTTCCCTGTTACCCAAGTTACCAACCCGACAATAATTTATTATTATGAAATTATTGAAATTACCCGCTAGCTTTCCCCAGTTACCATACTCGTTACCCTTTTAGGTGCCCCTTTTTTTGTTAATTATGGCTGAACCTTTCGTTTACTTTATAAAATTTTGTGTGAATATTCATGTATATTTTGTGTATTTATTGTTGTATTTTATAATTGCGAAATTGAAATTCTGTGTGAAATAGTGACTTGTGCTATATGTTATTAATTCGATTTGTTACCCTCGTTTGTACCTTCTTAATGTTTTATTTAAAATATATCTCATAATTTTATTTTAAATTGCTGAGTATATTTTCTTCGAACCACGACGCTTCCTTTGACCTTTTGGTCCTAGCTAACCGGCAAAATCCTTAATATTTTATTCGTTTCTCAACTCAAACCCCCTTTCGCTCTTGTTTTGGAATTTGGTCAATTTTATTTTATTTATTGGAAGCGACGATTAGTAGAGAACAATGGTCTTGTTTCTCTGTAATCTAGGTACTTGTTTTGTTAATAATTTTAGTATTATTAATTTTGAGGATTCAATGGTCTTGTTTCCTTAAAATCTTATTCGTTTTGTTAATTCTCTAATTTTCTTTTTATAAGAAAATGTCCCTAGAAAGGACTGGCGCTCAACAAATTAGTTGAGTTGAGAAACTTATAAAGTATTCCTCTCTCCTTCCTTCCAATTGTATTGGGTATAAAGACTCTGGCTAAGTTTTAATATTTATTTTTGTTATTGTTAATAATTTATTTTATTTATAAATTGGATTTTATTTACTGTTTTCTCTCTTGTTTCTTGAAAACATTAATTTTGTTGTTGTTATTATTATGATTGTTTATAACAAATTGTAATAATAAATTGTTTATAAGTTTTATAAATATTATTAATTGTTGGAAAAACCCATTACACTATATGGAAAATTATTTGTTTATTTATTTAATTTTTGATCAAAATTTGATCTTAATCTTTCTGTATTTTCTATTTTTCATCAATAAAAATTATGATATGAAATTATTTAGAAAAATAAATTTCAAAAAATGACCTTTTTAATAAAAAAAAGCAGTAATGTGTTGAAAAAAGACGAAAATTTAATAATCGACTTCAAAAATTGTTAGAAAAAATTTGCAAACATTAACGTCGTTTTCTCAAGACAAAAATGGTTTTCGTAATTGGAAATAAATTCTGAGTACCTCTGTGTTTCGGAAAAAGGACTTTTTTCATCAAGAATTTACATTACTTTTTTTTATACTTTTATATGATAACATTTCTAAAAAATAAGAATAATATTAAATAATATTAGATAAATAAACAAATAATTATAATTATTTATATAATATTAAATAATAAAAGTAATGACTTATTATTGTTGTTGATCTTATATGTCCCTACATTACCATAGCGTAAGCACTTTCAACACTAAAACGGTGCAACCTGTTATGGTCGGCCAAGTCCTACTTCGAGCTGTTGCTTTGTTTTCTAAAACGCGGATTCATATTTACGCTCCTAGAAACATCTAATCGTTATAAGTAAGTTTGAATTATATTCTCTATTAAATATTATTTTTCCTTAAATCGCCCTTTTTTTCATTCTCTGTCTGAATTTTTCAAAATTAATTATCAAAGTCGAAAACTTCCCCTCTTTTGGTGTAATTTTTTACTTTGATAATTATAATTTTTAAAAATCAAGACAGAAAATGAAAAAAGGGCGATTTAGGGAAAAATAATATTTAATAGAGAATATAAAACAATCTTTCTTATGACGATTAGATGTTTCTATGGGCGTAAATATCAATCCGCGTTTTACGAAACATATCAAACCGATAGCTCAATAGGGGCCGTACATAAATTACGTAAGTCATTTTTTTGGAAAATTTGACCACCCACCCCCCTTTGTAAGATTTTTCTACATACATTAGCATTTTTCTACGGTTCGTAAGATTAAGCAGACCCACCCCTCCCCCCAAAATGTCTTAAGTAATTTATGGACAACCCCATATGAGAAGTTGGATATGGCGGACCATAACAGGTTGCTCCGTTTGCGTGCTACAGTAGGAATGAACGTGAGGAACAAAAATATCAAATGTCAATTACTCTTATTGTTTACTATTATATTTATTATTTGTTTACTTATTTATTGTTATCATATCTATTATTATTTATTATTATACTTACTTTTTAAAAAAAGTTTTTTATAAAAATTTTTTAAACAAAATTATTTTAAATACCAAGATTACATTTTTTTATAGACAATTTGAAAATTATTATACACTAGGAATAATATTGACACATTTAGAAAAATTACATTTTAATGGATAATTTTTTCTTTATTCTTCATCAACTATAGTTTATTCCTAAAAAGACTATTTTTAGAAAAAAAATTTGGTTTTTTAATTTCTAATGGTTTAAAATTTGATGCTTCTTTTCCCAAATTTTTCACTTTGATAATTTATTTTAAAAAATCCTAACACTTTTTTAAAAGAATTGGCTTTTAGAAATAAACTACAGTCAATAAACATTCTAAGAAAATGTTTTCTTTAATTATTTAATGTTTCTATGACACTCAATATGAATCCGGGTTTTACAAAGCAATACAAATAAATTGCTGTCTCTATATAGAAAACGTCCTTATATTTTAATTATCACTTCAATGTAAACGATAGTAAACAGACATAGGATAAGTGCGCTAATTATTGCTGCGGATGCTTAAATTTCTGCGCGTTTGTGAAATAAGTCATTATTTAATATTAATGTTTTAAAAATGTTGAAAAAATTATTTTGAACAATTCTTAATACAATTTTCTTTAAAGATATACATTTAAAATAAAAGTACTTTATTTTAAGTTGCTGCGGACAAAACGATATATAAATGCATATTATTTTGGCCTCAGAAACTGAAGGCGCTCGCACAGCTCTACTGCCTGCAGGTCGTCATGGTAACACATAAGAGTAAGAGAGTCAGAAAATTCAAATTAAATGTTTTTTCTCCCTTACTCTCATTGCTCCTGCCTGCGCAGGCAGGCAGGCAGTAGAGGTGAGAGAGCAGAGCTGGGTAAAATGGTTCTTCATATCTATTTAAAATACAAAACGCCAAATAGGTTCATAAAACCTATTTAAAATGGAAAATGATTTTGTTTATGTCAAATGAGAATTACGTTAAATGCCATTTATGCCAAATAAAATTGATGTGAAATGAATTTTATAGCAAAGAAAATTTATACGTTAAATGAATTTTATGTCAAAAGAAATTTATGTTAAATGATTTTTATGTCAATAGAAATTTATGTTACATAATTTTTATGTCAAATGGGAATTAAGTTATCTGAGTTTTATGTAACATAATATTTCTGTTTAATGAATTCTATGACAAATGATGATTATGTTAAATGGTTCTTGTGTGCAATGGAATTTATGTCAAATAATGTGCATATTTTATATCAAATAACTATTTGATCAAAAAAGATTTCGGTAATAAGCATGCTTCTTATTTTTTTGTACAAGAAGTATTCTAGAAAATATATAAAACATGATGATATAATGTGATGCTTAAATTTCTGCGCGTTTGTGAAATAAGTCATTATTTAATATTAATGTTTTAAAAATGTTGAAAAAATTATTTTGAACAATTCTTAATACAATTTTCTTTAAAGATATACATTTAAAATAAAAGTACTTTATTCTAAGTTGCTGCAGGCAGGCAGGCAGTAGAGGTGAGAGAGCAGAGCTGGGTAAAATGGTTCTTCATATCTATTTAAAATAGAAAACGCCAAATAGGTTCATAAAACCTATTTAAAATGGAAAATGATTTTGTTTCTTATTTAAAATGAAAAATGCAAAATGTGTATTTAAAATAGATTAACATAAAATGCAAAGTGGTTTTTTTAATTTTTATTATAAAATCTGTATTATGTTGACAGTTTCAAAATAAAATACCGTACCAAGGTCAAAATTGTAAGTCCATCCATTTTCAAGGAAATAAAACAAGTTTTTAAAAATAAAATTTATGAGAACTAAAATTTGTTTCGCCATATGGTTTGAAAGATGATAAAATTTTAAAAATAATAAGACCTTACAGAAGTAATTTGGCCAGTATTTTATTTAAATATTTTTAAAAAATAATAATTTTCAATGGTTTAAAAAAATTTTAATAACTTCTAATGTAATGAACGCTTTTTAATGATATTAAGCTTATTTTAAAGGTCATTTTTTACAAAATGAGGATTATTTATAGTCATTAACGTATAATTTTTTTTTTTTAAATGCAGGTCGTTAAAGTTAGACTAAAATATTTAAAAAATTTGAAACAATCTTTTGAACAGAAAAATAAATTTTAAAATTTAATCATATTTTTTTATTAAATTTTCTTGAAAAATCTACATTATATCATCATGTTTTATATATTTTCTAGAATACTTCTTGTACAAAAAAATAAGAAGCATGCTTATTACCGAAATCTTTTTTGATCAAATAGTTATTTGATATAAAATATGCACATTATTTGACATAAATTCCATTGCACACAAGAACCATTTAACATAATCATCATTTGTCATAGAATTCATTAAACAGAAATATTATGTTACATAAAACTCAGATAACTTAATTCCCATTTGACATAAAAATTATGTAACATAAATTTCTATTGACATAAAAATCATTTAACATAAATTTCTTTTGACATAAAATTCATTTAACGTATAAATTTTCTTTGCTATAAAATTCATTTCACATCAATTTTATTTGGCATAAATGGCATTTAACGTAATTCTCATTTGACATAAACAAAATCATTTTCCATTTTAAATAGGTTTTATGAACCTATTTGGCGTTTTGTATTTTAAATAGATATGAAGAACCATTTTACCCAGCTCTGCTCTCTCACCTCTACTGCCTGCCTGCCTGCGCAGGCAGGAGCAATGAGAGTAAGGGAGAAAAAACATTTAATTTGAATTTTCTGACTCTCTTACTCTTATGTGTTACCATGACGACCTGCAGGCAGTAGAGCTGTGCGAGCGCCTTCAGTTTCTGAGGCCAAAATAATATGCATTTATATATCGTTTTGTCCGCAGCAACTTAAAATAAAGTACTTTTATTTTAAATGTATATCTTTAAAGAAAATTGTATTAAGAATTGTTCAAAATAATTTTTTCAACATTTTTAAAACATTAATATTAAATAATGACTTATTTCACAAACGCGCAGAAATTTAAGCATCCGCAGCAATAATTAGCGCACTTATCCTATGTCTGTTTACTATCGTTTACATTGAAGTGATAATTAAAATATAAGGACGTTTTCTATATAGAGACAGCAATTTATTTGTATTGCTTTGTAAAACCCGGATTCATATTGAGTGTCATAGAAACATTAAATAATTAAAGAAAACATTTTCTTAGAATGTTTATTGACTGTAGTTTATTTCTAAAAGCCAATTCTTTTAAAAAAGTGTTAGGATTTTTTAAAATAAATTATCAAAGTGAAAAATTTGGGAAAAGAAGCATCAAATTTTAAACCATTAGAAATTAAAAAACCAAATTTTTTTTCTAAAAATAGTCTTTTTAAGAATAAACTATAGTTGCACGGAGAAAAAGGAATAGTTGCCCACACAGCACATGATATTTCCTAAATATTTCCTGAATATTTCACTGAAAGATTGAAATATTTCAGTGCAAAGTTCTAGAAATATTTCTGCAAACAGGAAAATGTCCGCTTATGTGGGAATATTGACGCGAAAGTTGAGAAAATATTTCATTGAAATATTTTGGAAATATTCAACTGAAATGATGCGCACTGGTCGAACTCAGTTTCTATGGCCTGTAGAGCTGCGCAGTAGTTTTTAACTTACTATATCCTATGGGTTTTAAAATATTTCAGAAAATTCCTATTGGTTTGAGGTGTTTAACAAATTTTTCCATTTTGTGAAATATTTTCACAATATTGCAGAATCTTTATGTGTAATATTGCAGGAATATTTCAATGAAATATTTTCTCAACTTTCGCGTCAATATTCCCACATAAGCGGACATTTTCCTGTTTGCAGAAATATTTCTAGAACTTTGCACTGAAATATTTCAATCTTTCAGTGAAATATTCAGGAAATATTTAGGAAATATCATGTGCTGTGTGGGTGACACATCCAGATACATGGATATCACAGCCATATTATATTGAAAAATACGGGATATCCATAGTTAAGGTTGCTGCATCCATATTCTATGGCTGGCTGTATATTGTTGGAGCAGCAAAAGATCTATAGTTGGGTGATCCATAGTAATGGAAATGGGAAATAAAAAATTGGAATCACTCAATTAATTAAATTCAATGTCACTTGAGATATTTTATACACATTTTTGTGAATTAATACACACCACTTATTGAAAAACCGCATATTAACGAAATAAATTATTAACCGATGGGGGAGACACGAACCCTAGACCTAACGCATACTAAACACTAACGCTATCCACTACACTATACACACAACTACAATATTTGAGCATATAATATTCCTTATATACTCTACACATATTTCATGAAAATGAATTTACATAAAAACTAATAGACAATAACGATAATAAATAATAAACAATTATAACACTATTAATACACAATAAACTCACAACGTGATTATATAGACGTGATAGGAAACCGACGCGACGGACAAATTGAGACGACCATTTTTAAATAGATGCCATGATAATGAATTGCGCTCAACATGTATCGAAATATTGAACTAACTATGGATCTCCCAACCAAAGTTTATATGGATGAGGCAGCCATATGTGAAAATCCATAGCATGAATTGTAAGCTTAACCATGCCTATGGATGTCACATCCATATTTGATTCAACAATATAATATGGCTTCCTCATCCATTAAATATGGAATGTGCTTCATCTATTCTGAAAGTTGTCTCTTCCATTGAATTGGATAACACAACAATATTCTGCTCAACAATATTTTCATGGATATCTCTTCCAGACCTTTTCTTTCCGTGTGATGAAGAATAAAGAAAAAAAATTATCCATTATAATGTAATTTTTCTAAATGTGTCAATATTATTCCTAGTGTAATAATTTTCAAATTGTCTATAAAAAAATGTAATCTTGGTATTTAAAATAATTTTGTTTAAAAAAATTTTTATAAAAAACTTTTTTTAAAAAGTAAGTATAATAAATAATAATAATAGATATAATAACAACAATAAATAAGTAAACAAATAATAAATATAATAGTAAACAATAAGAGTAATTGACATTTGATATTTTTCTTCCTCACGTTCATTCCTACTGTACCACGCAAACGGAGCAACCTGTTATGGTCCGCCATGTCCAACTTCTCATATTAAGCTATCGGTTTGATATGTTTCGTAAAACGCGGATTGATATTTACGCCCATAGAAACATCTAATCGTCATAAGAAAGATTGTTTTATATTCTCTATTAAATATTATTTTTCCCTAAATCGCCCTTTTTTTCATTTTCTGTCTTGATTTTTAAAAATTAATTATCAAAGTAAAAAATTACACCAAAAGAGGGGAAATTTTCGACTTTGATAATTAATTTTGAAAAATTCAGACAGAAAATGAAAAAAAGGGCGATTTAAGGAAAAATAATATTTAATAAAGAATATAATTTAAACTTATTTATGACGATTAGATGTTTCTAGGAGCATAAATATGAATCCGCGTTTTAAAAAACAAAGCAACAGCTCGAAGTAGGACATGGCTGACCATAACAGGTTGCACCGTTTTCGTGTTGAAAGTGTTTACGCTATGGTAATGTAGGGACATAGATAATCAACAAAAATAATAAGTCATTGCTTTTATTATTTGATATTATATAAATAATTATATTTATTTGTTTATTTATCTATTATTATTTAATATTATTCTTATTTTTTAGAAATGTTGTCATGGAAAAGTATAAAAAAAAGTAATGTAAATTTTTTATGAAAAAAGTCCTTTTTCCGAAACACAGAGGTACTCAGAATTTATTTCTAATTACGAAAACCATTTTTGTCTTGAGAAAACGACGTTAATGTTTGCAAATTTTTTCTAACAATTTTTGAAGTCGATTATTAAATTTTCGTCTTTTTTCAACACATTACTGCTTTTTTTTATTAAAAAGGGCATTTTTTGAAATTTATTTTTCTAAATAATTTCATATCATAATTTTTATTGATGAAAAATAGAAAATACAGAAAAATTAAGATCAAATTTTGATCAAAAATTAAATAAATAAACAAATAATTTTCCATATAGAAAAATTGAATAACAATGTTGTTTTTAGAATTTTCAGTTTAAAAACAAAGATTTTTTTCAAAACAATACTTTTTTAGGTAATTATGAAAATCATCGATTTCATTTGGAATTTTTTTATGGATTTTAAAACATATTTTCTACCAAATTACGCGTTTGTTTCGAAATCCACCAATTTTTAAGAAAAATAAAAATTGAAAAAGGGTCAAAATATTTTCTGTCCGCTTTTATTTTATGACCGTTGAATTCCTTACAAAAAATTACTTTAAATTACTTAAAAATATCATTAATAAAAATAACAATAAAAAATTAAAAAAATTATGCACTTCATAATTTTTTATTATTTATTTTTTTTTTGTTTACTAAATTTAGGTTTAATAATATTTTCATAAAAAATTTTCCTTTATTGTTTTAATACTTTTTCATAAAAATATTTTTAAAAAGTAAGTATAATAATAAATAATAACAGATATAATAACAATAATAAATACATAAACAAATAATAAATATAATAGAAAACAATAAGAGTAATTGATATTTAATATTTTTGTTCCTCACGTTCATTCCTACTGTACTACGCAAACGGTGCAACCTGATATAGTCGGCTATGACTAACCTCCCATATTGAGTTGTCAGTTTACTATGTTTTGTAAAACGCGGATTGATATTCACGCCTATAGAAACATCTAATCGTCATAAGAAAACTTGTTTTATATTCACTATTAAATATTATTTTTCCTTAAATCGCCCTTTTTTCATTTTCAATCTGGATTTTTTTAAAATAACTATCAAAGTCAAAAAATTGCATGTATCCTTTTTTCAACCTCTGAACGTCGGAGTGGGGGTACTCGAAGGAGCGTGATTCTCGCCGCCACAACTTAATTCAGCCGTTCAAATTTGCAAAAATGGTCATAACTTCGTTAATTATTTACCGATTTTAATCATTTTTTTTTAATTTGATGTATTTTTTTACGCTGAATCCAAAAATGATTTTATATTTTTTCAAAATACAATATTTTTAATAATAAAAACGAAAATTTTTTTAACAAAAAGTTTTTAATTATTATTTATAACATTTGACAAAAATTTCTTTTCGTACATATAATTCCATTGAATTCAAAATAATATTATGACATAACAAAATTCAAATTATTTTTATATAAGTGTGTAGCATCGATGTATTGATAGTTGAACAGGCGTGCATATGTAAACCTAATGCTACAAGCTTATATATAATTACATTGAATTTTTTTTGTTATAATATTTTCTTGAATTCAATGGAATTATATGTACAAAAAGAATTTTTTGTCAAATGTTATAAATAATAATTAAAAACTTTTTGTTAAAAAAATTTTCGTTTTTATTATTAAAAACTAGCAGAGCTACGCGCGCTAAGGCGCGCGCGATAATTCTGCTTTTGTCTTATTTTTTTTTTAAATGACTGCAGGCTTAGCCAACTGTCAGAACACACACTCTTATATATACCAACTTGTTTTTGCGTTTCTACAGAACGACTTTGAGGTTAGAAGTACTCGCATTTGCCTGGACCACCCGTCAATGGGTTTTCTCGCCAGTGGAGAGGGAAACTGTAGAAAACCTCTCCGTGTACAACCGGTTTATCGACAGTCGAATTCTAATGGTGTGTACCGGACAATAATCGACGGTGCACATCATTATACTTCGACGTCAAACCTCCCGCTCAGATTATCTCACGTGCAGGAAAAATTCCAGGCTAATGGGCGCGAACCAAGTACCCTTGGTCCGCCCACCGAGCCCAGGCATTTATCCGACCGAGCTAATCTGTCGGTTGCTTTTGTCTTATGATACTTAGGACCTTATTTCATTGTTTGTATATAAAAGTGTGACTAAGACTTTAAGATGTTTTTTTCTTCTGCGAAAATATTAGAAAAGATTACAAATTTTTTTTTAAGAATATTAACAAACATATAACACGAAAACCAAAAATTAAATTTAACATACTGAGCAGTTTCAAGACATAAATATAATAATATTTTTTTATTTTTATAATTATTTCCTTAAATTTTCAGTTTGCTTGTAAACTGTATTATTTCAAGAATTCGTTATAAGCGAAGAAAATTTAAAAGTCGGTTACAAAACATACTTTTTTAAACTCGTATAAACTATGCTATATTGGATGTTAATATATTGAACAGCTCTTTAAACGTCTGGCAACATTGCACATAATTTTCTACTTAAAACTAAATGTAAACAAGTGATACCAAACATTTGCAACCAAGCAAGTCAAATCACAAAATAATGGTTTCTGTTTCGATTAGTTTAGTCAAGCCATAGAAAAACTTTATATATATTCATTCCACATTAGAAGAATTATTTTATTGAAGTATTCTTCCTTCTTTGTCAAAAGATGACACCGAGATTTATTGCTAGTCATGATATAAGCCGCGGTATAAACTTAGGGGCCGTCCATAAACCACGAGGACAATTTTTCACCAATCTTTGACCACCCCCCATCTAATATGGAACACCAATTTTTACTTTATGCAATTGACCTTAATTTTGTCACTTGGTGGTTTCTAAGGTCGCTGATTACGAATTTAATGTAAGTTTTCATAAATTTAAAATGGCGGAATTTTCTTTTTAATTTATGCAATTGACCTTAATTTTGTTACTCGGGAGTTCTAATACCAGTCAGGTAGGTTGCACCGACTCATAACCAGCGAGCGTGCATAGAATTTTTTGTTTAATTTCTCTTCCCTATATTATATTAGCCGCTTTGAATTTTTAAAAACAAACATCGTATTCGTAATCAGCGACCTTAAAAACCACCAAGTGACAAAATTAAGATCAATTGCATAAAGTAAAAATTTTGTTTCATAATGGATCCGCCATTTTGACTTATTGGAAACTAAAATTGAATTCGTAATAAGCGTAATCAAAATTTAAAAATTCAAAATGGTGATCGACAAATTTCAAAGTTTACCGACTTTAAATTTTTTCGTTGGCTATTTTGGAGCCGCTATTTTGAATTTTTAAATTTTGACTAAAGATTTGGATTTAGAAACCTCAAAATCCTCCGAATTGGCATTTTAAGCGACCACAAAACTTTAGAATATTCATATTTCATTTACTACCGAGATTTTCCTTTTAGATGCCACTATAGCGGTCATACACATTAGTGGCACGAACTATTTTTGCCCCTATAGACGTCATACACTGGGAAGGGATTAAAGCGTAAAAAAAATTATTAAACTTAAAAAAATGAAATTTTTTGTGTTTTTGAAATTATAACCGCTATATTTAATTTTTCAAGTTGAACGAAATTCTAATTTTTTAAATTCAATATTTTTAGTGTTTTCAATTACATATATTTCCAAAAATTAATATACATATAAGAATAATATTTCAGAATTATTTTTAAGGGGCACACCTAGTGTGAGCGCCTAAAAAAACGGTGATTTTTAGGAATTTTTTTTGAAGAATGTATTGCGTCAAATGTTTTGAATTTTTTTACCTTTATTTGTCTATAAATCAGTTATTAATTTTTTATTTTTGTAAAGAAAAATACATATTTTTTTAAAAGTTATGTCCCATCTCGCAAGTGTAAAAAAAAGTTGTCCCACTGCTGCAGTGATTGCGGCCTTCTGAGTGATTGAAATAAAAAAAACCAAAAAGATTATTAAACTAGAAGACTTTTGCCGTACTATGACCCTCGAATGGAAAAAAATATTGAATGTTAAAAAAATGTCGGAGTTTTGAAAAAAAATTATAAATTTCGACTAAAAAATTCGATAGTTTTTGGCATCCAAAAATTTTATTTTTCATCCAAAAAAAAATTGGAGCCACATAGTACGTCAAATATCTTCTAGTTTAATAATCTTTTTGGTTTTTTTATTTCAGTTACTCAGAAGGCCGCAATCACTGCAGCAGTGGAGAAACTGTTTTTTTTATATATAGCGAATAACTCTTTAAAAAAAAGATATTTTTCTTTGCAAAAATTAAATTGACCCGTCTCTATTATAAAAAATAATTTTTTTGCCATCATTTCTCCGTCTATACTCCGGATAATTTTTTGATTCATAATTTGTTTTTAGAGAAAATGGTTTAGGATAATTTTTCGTGCATAATTTTGTTTCAGGATTCATACAAGGAGAATATACATTTTGCTTTCCACAAGGTCCATGAACTTGAAACTGCTTCACAATTTTATAAAGTTCTGGATTCTTTTTCTCATCAAGAATTTCTGCACATATTATTTTATCTACAGTTTCTGCATCACGAATAGCAAACTTTTTATCTAAAAAAATTATTGAATGTACATGAGGCAATCCACGCTTTTGAAATTTTATTACATATACATAAGCAATGACTGGACCAAAAATTTGTTTATCTTTTAATTCACACATTAATTCTTTTACTTTCTTTTGGAAAACTCGGGCAACAATATCTGGTCGGTCAGATGCAGTTTCCGAATCCAACAAATTTTCCATAATCTCAGGCCATTTTGGATTACATGTCATTGTAATAAATAAATCTGGTTTTCCAAATTCTTGAACTAATCGCATAGCGTCCATAAAACATTGTTGATAAGCACGTGGTCCTCCAGTAAATGTAGAAGGTAAAATAATCATTTTTCCTGGTTGAATATTTTCTTCTGTTGCTTTATTATTGATATAATCCATTAATTCACAGTACATTTCTGCTCGAAGTTTTTTTTGTTCATAACAAATATATTTTAAACGCTCACCTTCTACTTTTGACCAACTATCAACAATAAATTGTTGAGTTAATTTACCCATTTGTAAACATGGATTCAATGTTCCTCTATAAGACAAGACTTTACATTATAAAATTGTAAAGGAGTAATATTACGAACACCATCAGTATGTTTCATATTTACAGTCCATCCTGGATCACCTGACGGAAACATTAAAGGATATGTCATAGGATCAGCATGTGTGCTAAGACTACTAATTGGAATACTTTTAGAACCCCTTGGGTGAATACATATATCACGTTCAATTAGAGGTTCACCATCTTCGCTAACAAATATGACTGCTACTTCATTGCAAGACGGAACATTATATTTGCTTTGAGAAAATTTTCTATCACGTTTAAACCACATTTGAATACTTCTCGGACACTCATTTATTAATTTTGCCCTTGCTTCTTCTTCCAATTCCAATTCTTTCATCATTTTAAATGACTTTGCATAAATATTAATATCTCTTAGTAAAATATCTATTTCAGTCATTAGTAATTGCAAACACTTATTATTACATTCATTATTCAATCGTTCCATCACCGCTTCGTCAGTATCAAGAATATACAATTGGTCATATTTTCGGTTATCTCCATCATCAGGATGAAGAGTGTATGTATTATGATACACTTGTCCATGTATACGAAAAACATAAGGACCATATCATTTTGTAACTTCTAATTTAGCTTCCATGCTAGCAAATGCACACGAACTATTATAAGAACGAATATTTTCCTTATAATGCTTACTTTTAAAGTTATTATCAAATAATAAATTTTTCAAATACAAAGGATAAGGATTTAAATCATACAATTTTACTTTTCCTTTATGACAAAAACTACTAAATTTTTTATTCGATGGTTTTTCACACAAAAAATGTAAAGCGTCACAAAATATACATTTGACATTCATTAAACCTAAATAATTTTGGGAAACTCTATTTTCATCAAAATTTTCAGACAAGATAATTCCAACTCCTAAAGTTTCCATAATTTTCCCATTTTTTTATCAATTTTACTTGTTAAATCCTTTTTTTGGCGCTGCTCTTTTTCTAATTTTGTTTCCAATAACAATTTCTTTTTTTTACTTTCTAAATTATTATTTTGTCGTTTTTTTATCATCGTCCGTTTCCAAAGATAATTCTTTTCTTTTATGATTTAAATTGTTTTGTTTCATTATTTGTTTTTCATCTATATTTTTCGCTTTTCTGTAATTATGTTTTCTTAATCTATCATTCTCTAGACTATTTTTTTCTGTTCATCTGTTTCTTCAAACCTTGCCTTCCTTTTCCTCTCCTTGTCCTTGTCTGATTCTTTTCTCAGCAATTTTTCAAATTCAGTAATATGATTGTCATTTAACTTTTTTCCTTCAGTATTTAAAATTTTATAATCTTCAACACTTAAATTTTGTGTATCTTTTGTTTCATTTTCTATTTCTAGAGATACTTTAATTTTTTTACCTTTTAAATTGTTTTGCTTCATTACTTTCTCTTTATCTATATTTATAGTTTTTTGGTAATTACGTTTTCTCAGTCTATCATTTTCTTGTCTGATTATTTTCTGTTCATCTGTTTCTTTGAGCCTTTCCTCCCTTTTCCTCTCCTTTTCTTTTATTGCTCGATGTCTCTTTTTCTCATAGTTTTCATTTTTATTAAGCTTCTCCTCTGAATATTCTGTAGATATACCTCTATTCACATTATTATTACTAATACTGTTACTAGTTTCACAAATGGAAGACGAGTTTGGTATTTCTATGAGTTTTGTAGCTCCATCCGTTAAAAGACGTTTCCAATCATACTCAACAAAAAAAGGTCTAATAACATTTGTCAATTCCACGGAAGGAAATGAAATTAAACGATTATTTTCAAACATAAAAATTAGATGTCGTTTCATTTCACTATGAATATAATTAACAGTATTTGGCAATTCATTGTAATACAAAGATGTTGCAAGCGCTATTGCATATATGCCACAGTCAATTCCATTTGGCTGTAGATTAACAGTTGAAAAAACTACCGGTGGTTTGAAAAAATATAATCTAAGTAAATATTTTTTTTGATCTTTATTTAAGTATCCCTTATTAAGACTGTTATAAATATATAGCCTTAATCCATCATAATAAGTACAAATCCAATGACCAGATTTGCAAGCACCACAAAAAAAGTATTTGAATGTGCTTCTGATTTTTATCAATCGGAATAATGAATTAAGGCGTAATTAAATATAAAGTACTTTGCATGTTAAATGCTAAATTTGATTCTTTTCTCAACAACTTTTCAAATTCAGTAATATGATTGTCATTTAACATTTTTCCTTCAGTATGTAGAACTCTATGATCTTTATCACTTAAATAAACCTTTTCTTCTTTGTTAGACATGATTTTTTAATAAAATGAACAAATAATAGAATATTTTTCAAAAACTTATTTTTAGAAAACAGGTTTAAACTTAAAACTTCTAAATCATAACTAAATAAATGAAAATAATGAATGAATATAAATAAATTTTTATAATTTATTTTATATTTTATTTTTTATATAAACATTTTTTTACATTTAAATTTATTTTATTTATTATATATTTTAATTTTAATAATAAATAGTCATCTAACTTCTTATAAATTTTATATTTATCTCATAAATCATAAATTCGAATAAATAACATAAGTCACATAAATCTCATTTTTGTCCCATATAAATCAAATAATTTTCATAATTACTGTAAAAAGAATGGTACTAATTTAGTACAAATTTTGGTACTGAATCTTCATTTGGTTCTATTTTAATACCAAAAATCAGCTCTAATTTAGAACCATTTATTTAAGTCACATAAGCACATATAACTCATGAATCTCAAATGAATCATAAACACATACAATTCATAAAGCTGATATAAATCATAAGCGCATAATCTCATATAAATCATAGGCACATAAGTACAAATTAATATATTAAAAATTGCAATACCTTACCTATTATAATTCCAAAACATTTTAATCAAAACTTATCCAAAACAAAATTAACAAAAATAAATTAATGTATTTACTCAATAACAAAATTATTGAATTCAAATTTTTTTTTAAAAGTAGATTTATTTTCAAAAACATATACCTCGTTCTCAATCGTCCTCTTTTTCACTCATTAATCTATCTGTGAGTGAGAAAAGAAAAATAATTAGCCAATAAGGAAATAAGACGCCCATTTCGTATTTTGGCTTGAAAGTAAAATTCTCCACTTTTCCTTCCTCCATCAAATTCTGTTCCTCTCTTTCTACCTGACCCGAAAAATGGAGAAAACATGATACCCCCTTCTAAACTCAAAAAGTAGGCATTACTTTCTTAACTATTCGTCTCTCTTTCGCTCCCACTCTAAACTAAAAGGAGAGACAATACCTCCCTCCCTCTCTTTCTCTCTCACTGTAAACAGAATATATAAGGAAAGACTAACTTAATATATATAGATATAATAATAATATTCGCCTCTCTTTCGCTCCTACTCTAAACTAAAAGGAGAGGCGATATACTTCTTTCTCTTTCTCTCTATCAACCTTTCTCTCTCACTGTGGACAGAATGTACACGATCTGGACAGACTGAATGAAAGAATACAAAGTTTATTATAGTTAATATTGTATTTTGAAAAAATATAAAATCATTTTTGGATTCAGCGTAAAAAAATACATCAAATTAAAAAAAGAATGATTAAAATCGGTAAATAATTAACGAAGTTATGACCATTTTTGCAAATTTGAACGGCTGAATTGAGTTGTGGCGGCGAGAATCACGCTCCTTCGAGTACCCCTACTCCGACGTTCAGAGGTTGAAAAAAGGATACATTTACTTTTACTTGATATAAATGAAAAATAAATGCACAAAACCTTATGTCCAATTTTTTTTTCATAAAATACATATATTAAACTATAAGTGGTATTAAATGCAATTAAAAATATTGATAATTAACTAGTCAGGAATTTTTTGAAAAAAATAAACTAACTCCCCCCTCCTTGAAGCTAGGTCGGATTTTTTTTTAGAAAAGTTTTGTGAAAACGAATGAAATTAAATTCTCTTTACACCAAATCGATAAAGTGAAAATTGATTGAGTTATTCCATTTGTTTATGTAAAAAAAACATACCCTTTAGTCTATTATTATGCACTTAGATAAAAAAAATCAATTTCCCATTTAAATGGAATGAAAGTTTGACTCCTAAACTGTACTCTCGAAGAAAAAAAAACTAAATTCGCAGGTCCAAAAGTGGGGAAATTTCGTTGAAAAAAATCATGTTTTTAGTTAACAAATGGAATTATGCATAAACTATTTATCCGATCGAGTTAATTTTTTTGTGATTTATTCAGCTTTGCAAGGAGAATATTTCTGGTAAGTTAGAAACAAATTCCATAATTATTAACAAAATTATTAAACAATTAAAAAAGTGCTATTTTTAATGGTTTAAATTCATTTGCAACTAAACTAATTAACTTTTTTTAACGTATGACCAGTCATTTGAAAGGTATTTTCAAGCTCTACTACTTTCAATCACAACTTTTTCCTCTAAAATTTAACCGGAAGCAAGGGTCATCGAAAAACTACGTTTCTCGAACTTTGACGATTGTTTACACTATTTTTTGCAACCGGAAATCGAGAGCAAACCATGGGGCTCTTATATGGAGCCCCCAAACTACAAGAAACTATTGAGACTTTTCAAGTTGCACTTTTGTGCACTTTTTGCACTCACCGACTGGCCTAGCACGCCTTTGGTTCAAAAATGCCAATAAAGGCTTGTGATATTTCAGTTTATTAGCTGATAGTTTTATATTTTAATTTAACAATATTTTATTGTAATTAAAAAAACCAAAGATTTGTAATTTTAGAGCAAAAATTTCAATTCGCTGAACAAAATTAAAAAGTGCATTACCATTTTAGTTTTTAAATCATAGATTAATATTGAAATAATTGTCTAAATTTAAAACTATTTTATTGTAAATAAAATAATAAACCTTTATAATTTTAGAGCGACCATTTTAAATCTGCTTTGAAAAACTTTAATGTTTACATAATATGACTGCTTCCAATGTTCTCTACGTAAAATAAAAAATTTTACTTTTAATTAAATTTAAAAATTATTTCTTTTTTAACCAATAACTTTTAAATAACAATTCAATTATTAATTGTTTTAAATTATTAAATAAAATAAAATATTAATAATTAATTTTTTTGAATCGATTTTTTATACGATTCTTTGCTGTTACATCCCGAGCAGAAGGTGAGGTTATTAGGTTAGGTTATAGAATTTTGGAGGAATGGTAGGCTGATTATGGTCAAGTTGGTAAAGCTTGACCTTTATTTTTAAGTAGGATCGTTTGTACTTGTCAAAACTACGGGTTTTGAGTTACAACAACACAAATATTCCCTTTTTATAATTTATTTAAATATTAAATAGTATGATTACAATAATTATACAATTGTTACTTACTTTTAATTACAGGTTTATTCGTAGATTTCAATAATAGCGCAGGTCGTTATAAGTTTGGTTTTCAACAGTTGTTTAAATTGAATGAAACTTAGAAAGTTTGTTATGTTACACTTATGTAACTTTCACAACTTATTAATGTTTTTGCGTTTGTTTCAAGAGTTAAATACCGTTTCTAAGTGTTACTTATCGTCACTTGCACCTATTTAAGGAAAGAAACTTGTTTCTAAGTGTGAGAAAAGCAACTTGCACAATAATTGAGTACAATTCGGTCTGCAATTGCCAATTAGAGAAAGAATTGGTGAAAAACTACAATTAATGAAACTTGACACGCAAAATACGACAGTTAATTCATTTAAATAATTGATTCTAAGTGTCAAATTGCTTTTCTTGCACCTTTTACGGAAAGAAACTTGTTTCTAAGTGAAAAACAAAATTGACTTGCACAAAAACCGAGTACAACTCGAACTGCAGTTGCCGATTAGAGAAAGAATACAAATTTTAATGAAAAACTGAAGGGTCGCTCTACAATGACTATTGGTCTTATAAACCGCACCGGAACTTTTGACAAGTTTTGTAAAAAAAGCATTGCCTTATATACTCTAAAATTATTAAAAAGTGGGAGAGTTTGTAGACAATTATGGGGGTAAAAGGTGTCAATTCTTTAGAATAATACTTATTCATTATAAGTCTATTTATAATTAAGATTCGAAGAAAAAATCACAACCATCGACAATTGGTCAGTACTTTTGCCCCATATATGGAAAAGTGAAGCTCGAGTTACACGCAGTGATTCCTAGAACTTGGGTTGCGCAAGTAGGTCACAGCATGTGAGTTCGAGCTTACATGACGCAGTGCTGATGCAACGCATTCCTTCCTATTTTGGTCAAGTTTTACCTCTTATATGGAAAAGTGAAGCTTGAGTTACACGCAGTGATTCCTAGAACTCGGGTTGCGCAACTAGGTCACAGCGAGCGAGTTCGAGCTTACATGAGGCAATATCGATGCAACGCATTCCTCTCTATTTTTATCAATTTTACCTCTTGCTTTGTTTTTCTCCATATAAAGTTTCAATTTTGCTTATATCTCAATTTCGGATTTTAAAGTCTTTTTTAACACGCGTATTATATGTCAAATTAAAAGATACATGCATTCCTTTAGCTTTTCGTTACATCGCAGATACACAAAACATATCCTTTACTATCTTATCAAAACAAAAAATGTATCTGGGATGTAACATTTGCGAATCGAATATTTTGAGGTCGATTTTTTAAAGAATCGAATCTACTCGTTTCGATTCCGATTCGATTCAAAAATCGATATTTTTGAAAAAATCGAACATCCCTACAATAAAGTAACTTCAAAATACAGGCTGAAACAGAAAACCGGGAAATAGCCGGGAATTTGGTTTGACCGGGAAAAAATAATAATAAGTTACCATTAACTATTTCATTACGAAAATATTACTATTTTAATCACTGATCGACTTTTTATTATCAAATTTTTTACTTTTAACTAATTCCAATGCAGAAATCAATATTTCTCAATTTGTTGTACTTTAATTTCCTCCAGTTTTTTGAGTTATTAGTAGAGTCTAATTCGAACTAAGTGTTTAGCAAGTAGATCCAGTTTTTCCCCGTTAATACATTAAATTCCCTGATATTTTCCGTCTTTCCTGGTTGGTAGACACCCTGTTAAATGTATTAGTGAAAATAAAAACCCGTCGAATAAACCAGGAAAAATTTGGACCAAGCCGGAAATTGTTTCAAACCAAAATAGACACCGTGTATAACTTTGGTCTTTACATTGCTCAAAATATCTCTAAGATAAAAGTTAAATCAGAGAGCCCACAAATACTAGGGGAAAAGGTTCGGTTGTGGGCATGGTCCGGTTGTGGACACCCCCGCAGAACTTTAGACAGAAATGAGATTTTTCTAATCTGACAAATGTCACGTGTGTGTTATGACCAAACGTAATTATCGATGCAAATACAAAAGTGATTAGACAACTGTGCTTTTTACTATATATAAATTAATTTTTCGACACGTTGAATATAATAAAAATGTATTTTTGAACAATGTTAAATATTCAACAAATCAAAGTGAATTAATTAAGGGGACACCTAAGTGTAAAAATGACAAAAAAATCGATTTTTTTAAATTTGATTTTCTAAAAGTAGACTCAATTAGGAATAGAACAAGACTTTTTAAAACCTTTTCTAAAGAGTAGAAAAAATCTGATTACATGATTCTGAATACCATGAGTTTTTAGTATTTTTTCTTTTTTCGTGTCTCCTGTAAAAATTTTTTTTTTCCAATTCCAAAATTTTGGTACACTTTTTTTCGAAGCTACTAAACCGATTTGTAATTTTCTTTTTACTTTGTTCAGTAAGGTTCCAAGAATACGAATAAGAAGTTTAACATCATTTTGAGTTGTACAAACGGAGATATGAGTCAATGAATCAGAGAAAATGGGATTTTTATTTTGCTTTGGGCATAAATATTCATAAAAAAGTTTCTATTGAAGATAACGTCGTATTACTTCTTATTCATATACTTGATTATATTTGTAATCGAATAAAAAAAGGGCGAACGCAATTGGAATAATAGTTTTCGAGAAAAGTGTACCGAAAGTTGACTCTTTTTGCATTGTTTTTAGGAGACTTGGGTGTCCCCTTAAAATGATAAGTTTAATGCGTATTTACACATTAAATATGTTATATTTTGTGCTCCAATACCAAGTATCACAACCATTTTACAAGCAAATTTTTTTTCATGATGTTTCAAAATGATGGTAAAGTTTGGTTGTAAACACCTAAATTTATTTGGTTGTAGACACCACTCTTATTCTTGACAAATCGTGAAATATCGTTGTCGATATAATCATAAGTAATTCCTTACAACATTTAATAGTGTTTTATGAATTTTAGAAGTTTCGTAGCTTAACACGGAAATTAATATATCAAAACTTTGATTTTTATGCGTCGTTCGTAGCTAGTAACTGTGCTGCTAAGGTTCAGTGTTAGAAATCTTATATGTCCTTACATGGCGAGGAAGTAATGTCACAATTAGATAAAATCATCCTTACGTAGTTAATGAATGGTTACTTAGTTAATTTTTTGCATTTTTATTTGATTTTTCAAGAGTGCCCACAACCGAACCAATAGTATAGCTATGAGGATACTGCCCCAGGTTCTGATCTCAGCTAAGTACCTACAGTCGGTAATTGCTCGGTCGGTAATGCAGATTTCTACTTTATCAGTGGTCGGTAAGGTAAGGATCTGACAGAAATTTTATCTCGATCGATAAAGTAGGAATCTGTTTTACCGACCGAAAAAGTTTTAGGTTAGACTGCTAGATGCGCCGCCTGCAAATTCAAATGTGCTTGGCGGGAAAATTAAATTTTTATTTTCATAGTTTTAAGTGGGTTAAAATGGATGCTCTGTTTTACCGACAGGGTTCAAGGTTAAACCAAAAGATGGCGCCACTTTAATGTTTAAATTTCGCAGGCGTTACTATCCACCATTTTGCTTTACCGACCGAGTTAGTTTGAAGTTAAACCGTTAAATGGCGCCACTAGCAAATTTAAATACGTTTTGCTGGTAATTTAAAATTTTATTTTCATAGTTTTAAGTAGGTTAAAAGGGGCGCTCTGTTTTACCGATTCGTGTCCACTATTTTGTTTTTAGAACATAATAATCCAATAAATGGTGCGTGTTTTTGAGTGTGAAATATAATAATAGTAAGTAAATAAAAATTATATAAATATTTTATACCATTTTAACATCACTTAAGCATGTTTATGTTAAATAAATTATTTTTCTAATTTCTATTTTTCTAGAACCTTTTTTCCGAACTCTGCAATAATATTTTTCTCTTGAATTTCTAGTTTACTAATATTATTTTTTCATAAAATTACTAAACATAACCTTAAAATTTATTGTATTAAACATAACCTTAAAATCTATTTTATTAAACATAACCTTAAAATGTATACCTTATTATCTAACGTAATACTTATAAAGGTATTCAATTAAATACAGTATTAATATCATTTCATACATTTATTATATTCAATATACAATATTTACACTTGTTTTATTTTAAATTCAATATGGTTGTATAGACCACCAATATACTTCAGCCGTAATTGTCCAGAATTAATAGCTTCTTGCATTTGATCCAAGCATATCGAGTCATCAGTGAACATTGGTACAAATCTTGAAGGTAGGAATGTATTGAACTTTTTATCCACCTCAACGACGACCTTGACTCCATACCTGGTATTGACAACCTGGATCTTTGATATAGGATACTTATGTCCAGGAGTCAGCTTGGAAAGCGGCTTCGTAGGTAGGAAAGCATCCATGCGACCAATGGCGTTGATTTTGGTTAGATCCATCTTTTCTTAGAGATAATACTTTGTGAAGTCACAAAACAGAATGACTAAATCGGCTCAGGTGCCTCTATTTATACCAAAATATCACGCATTATCCCACCATTACTTTTACGCATGCGCAGTACCCCTACCACTATGTTACGCATGCGCAATAGCTTTTTATGTTTGTAAAATACCCCCACTTTTTATTATTGAGCCACGCCCACTTTGTGACGTCATAAGACAAGTCTAGACTAGTTTTAACATGTTTAATAGTTTTACACATGTGTAATAAAGATAATAGGATAGGGAAGGGTTAATTAAAGTAAATATTGATAGACATTTTATACATTTATTCATTATATAGGAAATTTTCACAATCATTATAAAAATCTTTCAATGTACAATCATTGTAAACTTCATCATTATTTTCTATATTATTTTGTAGTACATTCGATGGTTGTATCAACCAATTTCGTAGATTACATACATTTTTTACAGCACAGTTGCTAAAGCTACGTGTGTGATTTGTACATGTAGATAAACTATCTACACTTAAACTTTTTAGCGACGGACATTTAAAATCATCTAAATTAAACACATTTAATGTATATTTTTCTAACCATTTTTGTTTTTCTAAACCTCTTACATAAATAGTAGGTGTACCTATTAATACTTCTTTTATTATAGGTTGTAATTGTAATACACCAGCAGCCTAATCGATACCATGATAATTATTTGTAAGCCATCGAATCTCACATTTGTATCTTGCAGGCAATCGACTCCAGGCATATGGCGGCTCGAAGAGGTAGACCAATGGATTATCATCTTGTTGAAGTGGTAGAATCGCCAACTCTTTGATGACAAACTCGTTGTATGGTCTCTTGAAGCACTGAATATCTACGACGTACGCCATGGTATCTGAAATAGAATAATGGCTCAAGCTTCAGAGAGACGCTTTCTTTATAGCCTTTCCACCACCACTCCAAATACCCCCACTACTGATGTCGTCTATGATTGGTCATTATTTCTACCAATCACGTTACTTTTTTAACAACGCCGCTGATTGGTGTATACTGTATAATGCGGTCGTGAATTATAAGGCAATATGCAGCTGTATTGGCTGGAAAATCTTCATTTGCTTCAAATTCCAATCGCACGTCTACAGATGCTTGTTTTAGAAATTCGTTTTGTTTTGAGCAATCAATAACAGCCAATGGTGCATAATCTTTAAAGTTATTTCTAGTTAATAAAGGTTCAGATTCTTTTCCATAGTAGGATGGTTGAAAATTACAATACATTTCATATAGTATGGAAAATTTGTTTTGAGTAAAATTTAAATTTAAATTTCCATAAGGATAGTACTGTGAGTTTAAGAAAAGTTTAACATTAAGAAGATTACAGGCATCAAATAAATTTGCATACCTTCCTTGATCTTCTTTTCGATTTGTTTGAAAACCAAGAATAACATATCGAGGTTTTTCAACTTGTGTTGAAGTTTTTACAGTCCACACATGCTTTTGAGTGTCAGGAATCATAAGATACTCATACAAATCTTATGATCTAAAACTCATTGTTATAAGTGAGTCTTTTTCAATGAATTTCAATAATTCAATTTTTTGTCGATCATTTACCATTAAATATGGAATTAACCATTCAACTTTATTAATTATAATTTTAAATTCTTCACGCTCAGCTGCTCCAATGTTTACTACAGCACTGAGAACAGTACGAGATCTTGTCAGAATAAGTTCATGTTTTGCATTTACTACAATCTTTCGATAGTCTTCAGCAAAACCAATAATCATACTTAGTGGAATATTTACATCAAAATATCCAGCATCATTTGTTACTCTACTATCATCATCATAAGGTAGATAACCAGCATTTTCAGAGTAAATCATTTGATTAGGTGTTTGAGAAATTATATTTTTCATTGTAGTTGTAATATCAACATTTTTAGAGCGATCAATTTCAAATAAAAAGTATGTGAAAAATCAATTTTTTCCCTTGTTTTCTTGATAAACTCTTAGGCCGAGCTGCTTCAGAAATAGTATGTTCTGAGATGTTAGTCTCTTGCGAACTGATTGAGGAATGAATGACTTCTGACATGGCAACTCTTTTTTATAGCTTCCACCAGTTTTTTCTATGAAATACAATTCCCATTACGTTGGTTTAACGTGTAATCGAATTGTTATAGTTTCACCTCTAAAATTTATTAAATCTCCGTCTTGATCAACGATTCTTAGTTGAATATTATGTATTGTCTTCACGGCGATTGGAAGGTAAATGACGTGAGATGGAACTTCCACAATCTTATATCCAGCTGGAACGATTGGAAAAAATTCGTGAATTGTGTGTACCTTTTTATTATTTATGTTTATTCTGATAGCATTTACCTTAAGAATGGCTACTGGTACATCTGACGTATGAGGCTTATTAGCTGTCAATATTCGTGGAGTAAATCTTAACAATTCACAAATTGAATCGTTCTGTTTAAAACTCACTTCAAGGCTGCTTGTTATTTCACTACGTAAAGTATTATTATTAGGTTTGATTCTTACAATTTCAGATCCATTTTCAAAAGAGTTTTGAATATATTTTTCAATATCTTCAATTTCATAACTTCCAAGGGGAATAGTAATCACTTTATCACTAATATAAAATTTATTTTTACCTTGATCAATATTAGGAATTGAATTGAAGGTTAGTAATTTAACTAAGCCAAGTACATAATTTTTGTTAGATAATAATTCTAGCGGAGGAAAATATTCTGCCTCCAGGACAGATGAATTGCCTGAGATAGCCAGAGTAAAAGATTCTTCCATGTTAATGACTTTTTATAAACTGATTAACTGGAATGACTTACAATCACTTATATAGAATATATTTTTGAGTTATTTCAAGCTGTCCACATAAGAATTTTAGACATAAATGACCACAATTAAAGCTATTATAATCTTGATAATTTTGATGATTATACTGTATTAAAGTATTGTAACCTAAGTAATTAAAAAGTTCATAGGATGGTTGAAGATTACCAAAACTATCAAAGTATACTGCTTTATTATTTACTTTTTTATATGCAACCCAATGAGTTCCAGAACCATCTTTATCATCTAAATTAATAATGGCGGATTCATTTTTTCGAGGACCACTTATAGGTAGTTCATTTCGCATAAAAACTCCTCGAAAATGTAAAATTTTCATTTCTTTAGCATATTTAAGTAAATCTAGATCTGTAAATGCTCGTTGAGGCAGCTTTAAACTTTTTTTTCTACATCGTCTTTTAATACCTTGTCCTTTAACGTATGGTTTCAAATGAAGTCCCAAACCTTGTCGGTATGGTTTTAAATGTAGACGTTTACCAAGTGCAACTGCTTCTAACTCTCTATTCTGACGCTGAGCTTCCTTTAACTGCTCTTTTGCTGCACTTGCACCATTAACAGCTTTTGCTACACCAGCAGCTCCCCCAATAATGAATCAACAATGAATCAGCAATGAATCAATAATGAATCAATAATGAATCAACAATGAATCAATAATAAATCAACAATGATTTATTAATGATTCATTATTGATTCATTGTTGATTCATTATCAACAATGAATCAATAATGAATCATTAATAAATCAATAATAAATCAACTATGAATCAATAATAAATCAATAATGAATCAACAATGAATCAGTAATGAATCAATATTAAATCAGTTGGCACTGGCATTGTAAAGGTCTGTTTTTGAAAGTAGTTTTGATTTATAAAGAGATTCTACGCTAACATTAATCTTTGATTGCTTTGCTGGTTGATTGGCATTTGCGTTAAGTTACTGTGGGCGATTTGCACATTTAAATTATATTACATTAATATAAGTTTAATCATATGTTATAATGTATATATGGAAAGATTTTTTAAATAAAAACACATGGAAATTGAATATAATTGCATTATTTATTAACAAACATTTTATTTTTTTACAATCATGTTTTACAAAATCATTCGTCGATTATGGGGATCGCATAATGTCCCCACGGTAGAGTGTCGGTACTACCCGGTAACAAATACCGTTTGTCGTCTTGCGGACTTAAAGCTACTTTTACCTGTTTTACAGTCTCAAGGTTGTGTAGTCGCGATCTTATATTATACTGTGTTCGAGTTTGAATGTCGAAATCTCGCAAACATTTTACATAATCATCAAAGTGAATCGATTTTTTCACAACGCCGGATTTAATGCCTTTAGCTTTTTTAATAATGTCTTCACCTTCAACCCGTACGCTGTACATCTTACTCCGCAAGCCAACAAATTCGGTAACGATCTTGCCGTTACATTCATCTTTCATTAGACCGAGAATCTTTTTGTTGGTTTGCGGAATGCCGTACACGTTGTTGGCGGGATAGTCTGACGAATCGAACTTTTGGATGTCATTTTTCATGTCATTGTAGACATCTTTACATTTAATTTCGTAGATTAGACTGTCTGTATCGGTATACATCAGTTTACAATTGTCGCCGTATTTTTTTAACATATACCCGTAGTAATAAGAGTTTTGGAAACATCGAGCACACTTAACCCCACATAAATCGGTTTGTTGAGTAGTACCTCGGTTTTACGCAGTTCAATGGCAACCATATTTTCATCGAATATCGCTCGACTATGGGAATTCGGGCGAGAAATAAGGGCTTCAGCTCCATAGCGGCCAAACCATTGGGTGACAAGCTTAATGTCGACATGTTTACAGACATTTTCCATTGTTTTGCCGTATACCGCATTGTTCATGAGCTTGAACAAATTTTTCTCGAACTCATTCTTCGCATTGGTTCACATCATCGTATTATAATCGATGTATGGTTTAAGCCATGTTGATTGCTTAAACTGTAAGACTCGATGGATTTTAACAAGTTTAATACCATTAGCAACAACTTGTTTGAGAGTTCGATAGTGGATCACATATTTTTCTTTGGGTAGGAGAGTTGTTAATAATTTCTCCTGTTTCGAGAGGGGGGGTTTCGCATTTTCTGCACAAAATGGCATGTCTTTATGAGTATCGTGAATACTTTCAGGATACTCCAAGTCAACTTCGAGTATGTATCTAACAGGTGAATCGTCAGATACATTAAAATTGAAGGAGTCGTCGACATTTTCAACCCATTTAAAGCCGCCATAAGGGAGCGCTTGAGCCATTGCCTAGCCATATAAATTGTTGGCATCACAGTACATGATGTAGCTAGTATCTTTGCTATCATCGAAATTTTCCATATATGGATTATTCGCTATAGTATATCGGTTGCAACATTGACTTATGCCACCTCTAATACCAGACTCAACAAACATAATCATATCGATATCGGTTATTAGTTGCAATACTATGGTCGTATACTTGAGCATAGCATCCCAAGTTAAACCGGGAGTCGTATAATAGTGGGCAGGATCTAACTTGTACGCTTTAATACATTGTTCTCGGAAATTTTCGAAGACATCCGCAAGTAACAATACATCTGTTTTCATGTACAAATGTACATAGTAGTAGAGATTTTGACAGTCAAACTCGGTCCATATATTCTGCGCATGTACATACTTATCATCAGAAATACCGGCATCATACAGAGTACTATAAAATTTCTCTATCGGGGTCAATTCTGTCTCATCAAGCCTGCTTTTTGAGTCAAAGTACTCGTAAGGGAATACACCTTTACGCGTTAGTAATTTTATTTTATCCGGATCTGTCACCGTACTGGCAAAAACGGAGTTTACAATTTTATACTCGTCTTAGTACGATGCGAGTTTTTCTAGGGATGCTGCCATGAATCGCAATGAGTCAATGAATCTGAATTTGACCTCACTCTCCTTGACATGTTTAGTAAAAGAGATACACTTCTCTTTGTTAATGGGGAGGAGGTCAATTTTTCCTTCAAAGCTCGTTGAGATCGCGTGTATTATAAAATGGGCGTCATAGCCACTTAAGTTGTGGAACACCACGGGAATTGTTTGACAATCTTGGTAGTTTAGATTGCATGATTCATGGGCAGCACCCCTATATTTGCCAGTAAGGTGACAGTGATCGCGGACTTTCTTTTCGCTTGCCGGTATTTTCACATGACAAATGTGACATATTGTCACTCGCTTGAAGTCACTGATTTCTTGAGGAGCTAAGGCATTCATTGGTATCGGATTTTTAAATACATTATCAATTTTTTCAGATAATTGCCTTAATTCCTCAGTAAACCATTTAGCAGGGTCAGATTCATTTTTCGGGCATGGTACATATTTACATAATGATTCATCGTAGCTGCATTTTATATAATAGCCGATGCTTAACAATTTGTGGCGCTGGAATACTTCAGTTTTACTTAAATTGTCTACATCTTCATCGGCAGGAAGAAGTAGACTTTCACAGTCGGCGTAAATTACATATGGCACCTTTTCTTTATTTTTATAATTTTTAAATGTGATCAGACTCTTGTCAGGCGTCGGTAATTTAATTTTACACTCATTCACTTTTTTACAATTTTCAATGTGTGCGTTCAATCTATCTACAGATGAAAAGTAGTGTAAGCATCTATCACAGATGTATTTTTTATTTCTATGATTAGACAACTGCTTAAACACTAGTCGCGATAAATCTTTTATCCAAACATAATGGAAGTTTATGAAATTATCGTTGTCATACAATACAGTATTATCATCACTTTCATCCGCATACATGTCGGCAACATACAAGAGATTTACATGTTTATCTCTTCTTTCCGCAGTGAGATGGAGAGAGTGTACCGTAAAGTTACACCTATACCTTTTTGTAAGGCCGTAGACATTAATCGAAACGTCATTAATTTTTTCAAATTTCGGGACACTTTTTAACGTAACTGGAAATTCAATTCCGTTAAAGTTCAATTCATCTTTGAATTCTTTATAACTGGTAAAGCGCTCAGGATGTGATACATTTGGATGTAGGGCTGACAATACTGCCCACTTGAAACATTGATTATCTTTATTTTCAACATTAATGCATGCATGCTTGTTTTTTATTTGTGGAGGTAAACCGATGTAAGAGCTTGCACGCATTGGATTATATTTATTTACATTTATTTCAAGCCTAATAATCGATTGAAGGTTCCAATTCGAACCTTTCGAATAAAACTCTTCGACGCTGTGCAAAATCGGATGTTTGATGTTCTCATCAAACCAGTCATCTAAAAGGGTTGTAGGGAAGATGCTGTTGGCCTTGGTTCCAAAAGGAATAGGCTTAACAACCTCCACATATAAATTCTCAAACCTTTTAAAATTGCCGATGAGTACACCATACACTACAATAGGTCCATTTTTATTTAAGGCACCTCTAATGTGGTCCTGAAACAGTGTGGACGCGTCGTTTAAAAACGAGCTTACATCGACGTGTACTAGGTTCAAGACCATATTAGTGTACAGTCTACACGCGAAAGCACTCTCACACTCTGCCCAGCGAACACGTTTATTAATGTCTGGGTCACCGATCCCAGCGCCATCTATTACGTGGGATTCAAACAATGCGCGAAACCTTATGATGGATTGTAGAATGCTCACAAATCTTTGCTTTTGATGTGTAAAGTACATCGATTTAAGAATGCTCGATAACACGTTTTCATGTTGTGAGCATTCTACAACCCATCGTTCGATAAAAGAGCGTCTCTCATTTACGTTACTTAAATAAGGTATCAACTCAAGGGCTTCTTTAATGAGAGTAACGGTGACCTCACTCTCGTCAAGAATAGTACCGTAATTCGGATACTTACGTGATGGTCCATCGGTGGTCGTCGCCTTCCGCTTCATCTCTGCAACTGAAATCATAAGAAACACACTTACAAGCTAACACACTTACAAACTAAAAAGAACACACTTACAAACTAAAAAGAACACACTTACAAACCAACAAAAGAACACACTTACAAACTAAAATATTTATAATATTATATTATATTACTTACGTTATACTCCGACACCATCCTCACGACGCAGTGATGGCACCGGCAGCTTGTTTCCATGGTGGACTGCTAACTCCACTGCTATGAGCTGAATGAGCTCTCTACCGTGGACCAGCTACCCTCGTAGGGCACTCTTCCCACCAAGCTGTTCCCCGACTACGCGCTTGAAACTCAGTGTAGCGTGTGGCGTTTGACTTGAACTACTGTTAGCTCACCGCCGGCAACGAGCTCACCGCCAGTAACGCGCGAAATTCAATTAGAATTCAAAACGCTTATTGTAGTTTTAAGTAATAATTTCACTTACCTTAATTATAAATTGTTTATAACTATTAAAATAATAATAATAGTAATAATAATATTAATAAATAAGAAGTTAATAAAACTTACCTTACTTAAATAAATAAATAGTTTTAAGAATAAATAAATATTAATTATAAACAATTGATTATTTTTTATATACAATACATAAATATTAATTATGAACAATTAGTTATTTTATATATATATAATAAACAAATATTTACAAATAATATTTTATAAATAACAATTAAACTTACCTTCATTAATAAAAATTTAGTGGCGCCATCTCAATATATGGCGTTTTTACCCTGTCGGTAAAACAGAGCACCCTTTTAACCCACTTAAAACTATTAAAATAAAAATTTTAATTTCCCGCCAAGCGGATTTAAATTTGCAGGTGGCGCCATCTAGCGGTCTAACCTAAAACTTTCTCAGTCGGTAAAACAGATTCCTACCTTATTGATCGAGTCAAAATTTATGTCGGATGCATACCTTACCGACCACTGATAAAGTAGAAATCTGCATTACCGACCGAGCAGTTACCGACTTAGGTACTTAGCTGAGATCAGAACCTGGGGCAGTATACTCATAGCTATACTACTTGAACCAAAATTTTCTTTGTTCGAAAAATGCCCACTTTATTAAATTTTTAATAAAATTTTTCTAGTCAATAGAATCAATTTAGTTTCTTCATCAGTAGTTAGCTAATGTCCCTAGCGTTAAATACATATACATATGTTTGCTTAATACCTACAAGGACACAAATTATGAGTTTTTATACGGTACTTTTAACCAAAAAAAGTCAATTTTTGAAGTGTCATTTGAAGTGTCATTTGAAGTGTCATTTGCGTAAAAATTTTTTTTTTAAATGGCTTCGTCACTCTGTTCAAAATTTATCACTTTTTAAGAAAAATATTGTTTTACTTGTTTCAGACAAAAATTGAACTGCCAATCATGTACACTATCAAGGAGTGCTCCGGAAAAATTGATCCACGCCAATAGTTATATCTCCGCCATTTTTAATTAAAAACAATTTTTTTAAATATTTATAAAGCTTAATATAGGGGAGACTGGGGTAAACCCGCTCACTTTTTTTCAGATCGGCTAAAATCTAGGAAATTATTCTCTAAATCCAAGTTAATTTATATCATTTGAAAGCTTATGATTTATACTAAAAAAATAAAAAAGATTTTTTGATTTATCTTTTTCAGTTTTACTTAGAGAAACATTTTAATACACATATACCAAATTTAGAAATTACAATTTTCCAGGGTAAACCCGCTCACTTTATCTTTTCAAGACGGAACAGTTTTATTTTTTAAATATTAAAGTTCATCTTATTCTCGTCTTAAGTATGATTTATTATTGATAATTTACGAGTAATATAAACAATTCTATAAACAACAAATTGGTTTAATAAATAATTAACATAGATTTCATGAATTACAACTATGGATTTAAAATAGTGTTATATTTTATTAAGAGAAAGTGAAATGTAGTTACAATTTTGGTTTTAATAAGTCATAAATTGTGTTATTGTTGAAATATAATACGTGAAATTATTTTATTCTAAATTTTAAATTTAAAACTAAGTGAGTGGCTTTACCCCGACTTCACGTGAGCGATTTTACCCCGAATGTATTCCTCACATTTCAGAATAAATTTAATTAAATCTTTTTAAAATAAGACAAAACTATATATGTACTTCGAGGAAGGACATCCAATAGCAACAAAAAAAATTTGCCAGATAAATTAAGACTCAAAAATAATGATCGAAAAACTTAAAAATTCAAAATACGTTTTTTTTCTGACACCTCTAAAAACATTTGATCGTCTTTGATTCTATGTTGAATTCATGAAACTAAGCGAAAGTTCATTAATATAAGTTGAATGTTAAGTACTATTATTCACAGTATCAATCTCTCCATTTTAAGTTGAGTTCATAGCGTTAAATCGCTAGTGAGCGGGTTTACCCCAGTCTCTCCGATGTACTAAAGCATCAATAAATGTAAAGAAGTCCTACCTCAAACAGTTTTGTCAAAAAAACTCCTAAAAAACCATCCGATTTTCATGCGTTCAGGGTGCCCAGTAAAAAAGGATTTTTTAATATAGCATTTTAACCGATTGAGCAAGCCGTCTGCTCAATTGACAAACGGCATTTGGACAATTGGACTGGTTGCTCAATTATCCGATGCATTAGGTCCAATCATCCCAAATGTTTTTCGTGGCTGAAAAACTGCTGAATTAAGAAAAAATGTACTGAAATGTTACAGAAACTTTAGAGAATTCTTAATTTCAGACAAATACAGAAAAATTAGGTATAAAAATACCTCGAGTGAGGAAAAAGAACAAGATTTCTAAAATATCACTTTTTAACTGACAGTGCAATGCTGTACTTGGAATTTAGTTGGCAAAGAAGTGAGGATTCTGATAAAGAGAAACACTTCATTATCCACTCTCAATACTCCTCATGTGGTAATATATTGTGGATTTCGGTTTCTCATTTTAAAAAAGAGATAATTCAGCAAAATAAAATATTATTGTTAATACACTATTATTGAAAATCTACAAATATACCCAGATAACAATCATGCGTCGCACTTTGTCGCACTTCGGGCGCAGGACATGCGAGTCACGCGGTGCGTGCATAATGAGACGCATTTAGCAGTCACTCGTTCTGATTTTGTTGCACTTTAGGCACATGACGTGCGAGTCACACCGTGCTTGCTTAATGAGACACATTTTGCTGTCGCTCGTGCTAATTTTGTAGCATGCGTGAGGGCATAAACGTAATACTTTGAAATGAGGGGTTGATAGTAAAAGTGGTAATTAGGAGCAAAAGTGGGATAAGTGACTTGGGCGCAAATACGGGCTAAAATGATTTTGTAATTTATGGATAAATTAATTATAATTAATAATAAAAAAATATTTAAAATAGTAAAGAAAAACTTTAATATTTTGCAAATCATTCGTGTAATAAACTTATTGATAAATATTTTAATTGTTTTAAACCATTTTTGCTACCAAGTCACTTATCTCCCAATGTTTTTTTCAACCACTTTATATCAACCCCTCAAATAATTTTATATTACATTAAAGTTAATAAAATTTATGATTTTATGAAAATTACTTTAATGATAACTTATAGAAATTTTTAAAATTGAATTATTTAATAATTTACAATTTATATTTTATTAATTTATATAAAATGCATATGAACCATTCCATTATATTTCGACTAAAGTCGTTGCCGACTAATTGTAAAAAATTATAATATTTTGCAGGAATAATTTTAAAGATATTAGGATCATCGAACAAAAAGAATTTTTTAAATATTTTTTATATTTATTGTAAAATAATCATTTTATTATTATTGCCCAATTTTCGTAATTTTTCTTTTTTCTGGGCAGAAGTTATTTACATTTTAAAACAGGCCTGTTTTAAAATCGTGAAAATAAGCAAAGTGCCAGTTTTAATTGCTTATTTTTTAACATTTGTGAAGAAAAAAGGAAGAAAGTGATAAGAAAAACTAAAAGTTATTAAAAGTTTCTTTATATTTCATAAGGTTTTATTCAATTTAATGATTTAGGAGGTTATGTATGTTCAAGACTAAAGAGAAAAATGTTCAATATTAATGCCATGTTTATATTATTGAAATAAAAAATTTTAATGAAATATTTTTAAATTTAACCTTAGTTTTTTGTATTTAATTTTTTACAATATATTTATCATAAATAATCCTTAAAAAACGCACGAGACTCGCATTTCACTCTCATGCATCATGTACCTTTATGACATGCGAGCGTAATCTTTATTTACAGTGAATTTAAAAAATAATTTCTCAATTTTATGATGGTAAACATATTTTTTTTTAAATAATAGAATTTATGAAAAAAATTAATTTTGAAAGATAACCTTCAGAATATTTCAAAACATAATAAGGATTGCTTACTAATAATTTCATAAATTAAAAGTCACTAAGAAATATATTATAACTTTATGTTCATAAAATAAATATATATTCCATTATATATATTATTATATATATTATTATATTATATATATTATATATATTCCATTTCATGTATATGATTTTTTGTACGAATATACCTTTAAAAAATATATAGACAAAACCCTCTGAAATTTTCAAGTATGTGGCGCCTGATCAAATTTCAAATTCGAGGAACACATAAACAAATCTGTCAACATGATAGAGATGTAATGAATAAAATCAGTATTAAAGCGATTTTCAACTGGAATAGTATTTTTCTTTTTTTGATAGGAGAATTATTTATTTTTAAATTCTCGTAAATGTTATTGTATTTAGCATGAAAAATTTATAATTGTTATTAAAAAAATTATTCTTTTATTATTAAAATTAAAAATTATTATAAAAAATTAGAGTTACTATTAAAAAATTAAAAAAATGGAAAGAGCAAAAGTGACTTCGACTGTGACACACACTGTTTTAAAAGATCCAAGAAAATCGGGAAATGGATACAGAGAGGTAATGGATTTACCATTACCAAAATTTACATTTGGTGCTAATGTGTTGTTAATAACAACTTTACAACAAGAATTTCAAAGGAGAGCTCGAGAAGTAAGTATTTAATGATTATTTTTAAAATATTTAGTTATATTTAATGAAAATATTAAAACAAGAAAAAAGTATAAATTATTAAAATTAAAATAATAATAAAAATTATGTTTTAAATTTAAAGTAATATTTTTAAAAATTATTTTTATAGTCTAACAAATTTTAATAAACAAATGAAAATAAAAAATGTATTATTATTTTTTAATAATTTTTTTATAATAATAATTAGATGTAAATATTTTTAAAAATTAATAAAAACATAAATATTATAGATTCCTCAGGAACTGCGACAGGAGGAAATTGGCAGGTATATTTCGAAAGCACCGCGCATACCAGACCTGAGAATATTGCCAGAGCACATAAACTCAGGAGCGAAAGCATTTGCCTACGTCAAAGAAATTGTAAGTAAAAGATTTTTTTTTAAATGTTAAATATATTTTAAAGTTAATAGTATAAATTATTAAAAACAATAATTGGTTTTTCTAAATTCAAATTTTTAAAACATAGATAGTGTAACATGTAGTGAGTAGACTCTTATGTTGTTTGACTTAAGGTGCATTCAGAACTTGGCAACCGCTTGCATGCATGCGTGAGCGGTAACAAGCTGTGGGTGTACCGTAAAGCAGCACGCATTGGTGTGAGAGAGACAGAGATACTCTCTCTTACTCTCGTTGCGGTTGCCTACGCAAGCGGTGTCCAAGCTGTGAACGTAAGACTACGCAATGTGTTAGAGAGAGAAAGAGTAATCTTAAGGTGTTTCCTTCTCTCTCACTCTTATAGAATAATGGTTCTTTTACTGCAATAAAGTTATGAAACCATTTTTTTTCGTTTTTCATACAAAATTTATTTTTTTAACAGGACAAGGACCAATTTCCTCCAGTAGCAGAACCGGTTGCACGATTTCCGCTACCCGTAGAAGGTGAAATTTTTCAACCGATTCCTGAAGAAATGGGTTCATCTTTTGTTTCATCCAACAATCTTTTTCTACATCGTACTTGACTGATTCTACATAATAAAATTGAAACGCCATCTTCATTTTTACTACCAGCACCACCAAAGAAAAAAATTACCACCTTTTCACTATCACCAATGTCGCCACCACTCCACGAACAAATCGGCAATAATTTAGCACCATTACGAGAATCATACGCACCCGACTCACCACCATCACCATTAAATCTAACGCCATCTACATTTTTACTACCAGCACCACTCCACGAACAAATCGGCAATAATTTAGCACCATTACGAGAATCATACGCACCCGACTCACCGCCATCACCATTAAATCCAACGCCATCTACATCCAAATCTACACAAACACCTGATTTTTTTATACAGAAGAGAAAAGAAATATAAAATTAAATTCTAAGAAATTGACTCCTCCACGAACACCAACAACACCAACCAAAGAACAGATAGACGGTTTAATTGCACCAACACACCCTACTCCACCTACAGCTCCAATAAGTCCCTTAAAAAAAACTCCACCAAGACAAAAAACAATTAAAATAAAAAAGACTGAAATCACTGCATTAAAAAACAAAAATAAAAAATTACAATTAAAGAAACCAAAGCCAACCAAAGACGATTTAAAGTGAGACGCTTCTCTTTTCCATTTTTTTTGAAAGCAAAATTAGTATTACTCATGGTATTTTTATATGATAGTTTTTTTTATATGTATTTTTCTATATATTTTTTTTATATTCTATATAGATTTCATAAAGACTTATTTTTTTATACCAAATGTGTACTTATTAGGTTAAGAAATTCTTTTTTTTATATTAATTTTTTCATTATTTACACCAAAGTTATATTTAGATTATAATAAGATTCATTGTTTATATATATTAGTTATTTTATTAAAAAAAACTGTATTATTGTTGTCAAATTCAGACTGAAATTAGGTTAAGATAATTTTTTCCCATTCAAAATGCTGTTTATATAAAGAAAAAAATATTTTATTGAAATAAATTTTTATATTTGAAATGTTTGCTTTTATTATTACTAATATAAGATTATGTTGGGGTAAAATAATAAAAACCCTGTTAAATTAATAGTTTTTGTTTATTAATTGACCAATGTATTGTTCACCGCTGCATCTTGCATTGCTATCCAGGTGGCGCTCTCAACTTCAAATACTTTGTAAAATCTGGCAGGCAGGAAAATGTTGAAACTTTTGTTTAATTCAGCAACAATCCTATCTCCATATTTGGATTGAACTTTTTTAAGTTTTGTGACAGTGAATTCGCTTCCTGCAGATAGCTCGGACAGCGGCTTCGTGGGCAAGAAGTTACTCTCCATCCGTCCAACAGCATTGATTTTTTGGAAGTCCATGTTGTTTCTCAGGCTTGTCCTTGGAGGTGGTTGCCGTTCAGCTTGGATCAGTTGAATGAGAAATCGTCTTTTCGCGTTCCCTTTTAAAGGCTTTCGTGGCGAGATAACCCCACCAATTCATTTTCTCTCCCACTCTTAATTGCGCAGAATTATATGCTCAAGAGAATTGATCCCCACTCATCACGGTTACCCCCACTCTATGAAATATTCCCACTTTACTTTTTTCTCGGTGCTGGCACAGGTTTTGGTGTCCTTGGCGCAGGCTCTGGCTTTGATTGTCTTGGTGCTGGCACTGGTTTTGGCTGCCTTGGTGCTGGCACTGGTTTTTGATGATTTGAAGAATTCATTGTTTTTGTATAAACTGTCTAACGATTAATGAGCATATATACTGAAGACGACTCAATTTATACCCTACTTTTATATTTTGCGCATGAGCAATAGTCTTAAACTAATATAATGGGATAAAATTTATAGACAAATTCTTATAATTTCTTTAAAAAAATTTTTATTAATATAAATGTTTAGAACTTTAATAATATTCTTTAAACGATTCAGTAGAACTCGCAGTAAAATATTCACTGTCATTATCGACTTCATCAACACCTCCATCAACATTTCTTACAAAACATTCCTTTGCAGATTTGAAAAACCAATTTCGTAACATTAATCCATTACTTGCTGCACACCATTTATTACATAGAGTATGATAGGTACATACATATGCCGATGATTCCAATTTAAGTTTTTTAAGCGAAGGACAATTAAAATCTTCAAGGTTTCGTACATTAATTGCTTGAAAGATATGTATCTTACAAGCAATTTCTTTTTCTCCAATCCCTTTACATAAATCGTACGAGCACCAGCTAACAAATCTTGTAGAAGTGATTGTAATTGGTCATATGGCACATCGCCGGCAGTCCATTTTAGTCCATGATAGTTGTGCATCAACCACATATTTTCACTCTTATATCGTCCAGGTAGAGAACTCCAACTGCATGGTGGTTCAAACAGGAATACCATCGGTTGAGCATCTTCTTCGAGAGGAATAATGGCCAGCTCCTTGAAGATGAAGTCGTTGTAGGGTTTCTTGAAGCCTTGGATGTCCACAATGAAGTCCATGGTTGCAGCAGAATGAGAATTTCTGCGTTAATTCTTCACTTTTATACTAGCGGTTTACCCCCACTACTTATGTTACTTTCTTAACCAGACCGCTGATTGGTTTATACTGTATAATACGATCATGAAGAATCAAGCAATATGCCGCTGTATTAGCGGGAAAATTTACACTAGATTCAAATTCCAATCTCACATCTACAGAAGCTTGTTTAAGAAATTCATTTTGCTTTGAGAAATCTATAACAGCCAATGGTGCATAATCTTTAAAATCTTTTCTAGATAATATGGGCTCAGAATCTTTTCCATAATATGACGTTTGAAAATTACAATACATGTCATAGAGTATAGAGAATTTGTTTTGATTAAAATTTAAATTTAAACTACCATATGGATAGTACTGTGAGTTTAGAAAAAGTTTTACGTTCACGAGATTACAGGCATCAAAAAGGTTTGCATATCTTGCATGATTATCTTTTCTATTTGTTTGAAAACCAAGGATAACATATCGAGGTTTCTCAACCTGTGTAGATGTTTTTACAGTCCAGACATGTTTCTGAGTTGCAGGTATAAGTGGATATTCATACAGTTCCCATGATCTAAAACTCATACTTATAAGTGGATCTTTTTCAATAAATTTCAACAATTCAATTTTTTGACGATCACCAACAAACAAATATGGAATCATCCATTCAATTTTATTAATTACAATTTTAAATTCTTCACGTTCTACTCCAAGAATATTAACCACAGCATTAAAATCTGTACGAGATCTTGTTAAAATAAGTTTATGTTTTGCATTTACAACAATTTTTCGATAATCTTCAGCAAATCCAAGAATCATGCTTAATGGTATATTTACATCAAAATATCCAGCATCATCCGTTTCTCTACTAGTATCATCAAAATTTAGATGACCAGCATTCTCAGCATACATAAACTGATTAGGTGTTTGTGAAATGTAAAATTTCATGTTGGTTGAGATACCAACATTTCTGCAACCATCAATTTCAACACCATTAAGTTCATAACGTATATCATTAAATAAATGACAAATTCCATTGCTAGTTATTTTTGTGTTTGTCACATTGGTATTATCAGGTTTTGAAATTCTTCCATGTATATGTAATGTACTTTTACAGGGTAAAATATACAAATCTTGATGTTGTACTGCAATTCTAATCTCATCACTGTTATTAAATGCTGATGAAACATATGGTTGATGAGAATGAATCTCATAATGTGCTAATGAATCATCATATTTTACAGGGCTTAGTATATTCAAAGTCTCTGCCATTTTGATTGCAACAACAGCAAATAAAAAGTGCACTAATAAAAGGTTTTATTTTCTTCTTCTTCTCTCTTGACGAATTTTCAGACCTAGCTGTTTCAGAAAACGTATGTTCTGAGATGTTAATCTCTTGCGAACTGGATCGAGACTGAATGTTTTCTGACATTTTGACTCGTTTATATAACTTCCACCAGATTTTCTGTCAAACACAATGCCCATTACGTTGTTTTCACGTATAGTCTAATTGTTATTGTTTCACCTCTGAAATTTACTAAATCTCCGTCCTGATCAACAATTCTGAGTTGAATATTACGTATTGTCTTCACGGCGACTGGAAGATAAATGACGTGTGAAGGTACTTCTACAATCTTATATCCAGCTGGTACTATTGGAAAAAACTCGTGAATGGTATGGACTTTTTTATTATTAATATATGCACCAGTTGTAATACTACATTCTACTCGGATAGAATTTACCTTGAGTATAGATACTGGTAAATCAGATGTATGAGTTTTATTAGGTTCTAATTGTCGTGGTGCAAATCCTAATAGCTGTCCAATAGAATCTTTTTTTTCAAAATTTATTTTAAGACTGCTTCGTATTTCACTACGTAGGGTATTATTATTAGGTTTTATACTTATAGCTTTAGTTCCATTAGCAACAGAATGTTGAATATATTTTTCAATATCTTCAATTTCATAACTGCCAGGTGGAATAGTGATTACTTGATTACCAATATAAAATTTATTCTTTCCTTCATCAATATTAGGAATTGAATAAAACTTTGTTAAAAGTTCTACAAGTCCAAGAATATAGTTTTTTGTAGGTAATAATTCAATTGGTGGAAAATATTCAGCCTCTAAAATGGATGAACTACCAGATATTGTTATAGTAAACGATTCATCCATGATGAAGTCTTTTTGGAAACTGATTAACAAAACTTTTTTACTTCATTTATATACTTTTTATTCACTTCAATTTGTTTACATAAAAATTTGAGACACAAATGACCACAATTAAAAGTACCATAATCTTGATAATTTTCATAATTATACATTATTAAAATATCATCACCAAAATAGTTGACAAGCTCCAATGGTGGTTAAAGATTTCCAAAACTGTCAAAGTACACTACATTGTTATTAACCTTTTTATACGCTACCCAATGTGTTCCAGGACCATTTTTATCGTCAAGGTTAATAATGGCTGACTCAATCTTTCGAGGTCCTCTTTTTGGTAATTCATTTCGCATAAAAACACCTCGAAAATAAGGAATATTGAACTCCTTAGAGTACTTGAGTAAATCATAGTTTGTTAATGCACGTTGAGGAATTTTTACGTTTTTTTTTTCTCATTCCTTGTCCTCTTTGATAGGGTTTTAAGTTTAGTCCTAACCCTTGTCGATACGGTTTTAAATGCATTCCTTGTCCTCTTTGATAGGGTTTTAAGTGAAGTCCTAACCCTTGTCGATATGGTTTTAAATGAAGCCCTTTTCCAAGTGCAACAGATTCCATTGTTCTATTACGACGTTGAGCTTCTTTCAATTGTTCTCTAGCTGTACTCGCTTCATTTATAGCTTTTTTTATTCCAGCAGCTCCTCCAGCAAGAG
Source organism: Leptopilina syphax (assembly GCA_032872505.1). Taxonomy (NCBI): domain Eukaryota; kingdom Metazoa; phylum Arthropoda; class Insecta; order Hymenoptera; family Figitidae; genus Leptopilina; species Leptopilina syphax. The sequence continues at coordinate 24,888,610 of CM065472.1, read as the reverse complement.
CTCCAAGAGCATTTAAACCAGCAAATATTGGAATTAATGGTAAGATACCACCAACTTTTGAAGGTATTGATAAAATGCGAGGTGGTGAAATTTTCGATTTACCACCTGCTTCCTTGATAGCTTTTCTAGCAGACTTAACAGCAGCAAGAATTGTGGTTCGAGCATCATTTCCAGGAATTATTGATTTTCTAGCAGCAGTAACAATTTTTGTTAATGCAGTTCGTTTTTTACAAATTCCTTTTCTTTTCTTGTTTCTTCTTCTTTCCCCTTCCAATTCCCATACCAAATTTAGATTTTACTTTCATAGCGTTAGTTACTGCGTAAGCTGCAGCTCTCTCACCGTAGCTTGCGTCAGGAGCCCAAACACGTTGCCAAGCTTTATCCGCTAGGACTCTATCAGCAATGTTTCTTGCTTCAACGCTTTCTCGATTCTGAGAATATGAAATATCGTGCTGCTTACAAGCTGCGTCTAAAGGATTTATTCCTAGATCACCAGGTGCTAAACGTTTTGCTAATTTTGTGCCTGGTCCACAGTATTGATAACCAGGCAGATGAAATTCAAATGGCAACTTATTAATCAGACTATTAACTAGACCTTTACCTCGAATTCTGCGATGTACAATCATACTGTACTCTACGGCAGTTGAGATTAGAATGACTTGAAAAGTATATAAACCCAATATTTATACTTTTCCATCAGTCTGCCTCATGATGCGATTCGATAAACAACCTCAAAAACTTCCAGTTGTAAATCTGGATACTATTGTTGAACAACAAGAGAAAAAAATAAAACGTCATGGTAGTTTACTATCGGGTAGTATTCGCGGTATATTCTGTGGACCATCTAATTGTGGAAAAACAAATGTACTTTTATCTCTAATACTAGATCCTAATGGTTTAAGATTTGACAATATTTATCTTTACTCAAAATCACTGCAACAACCAAAATATAAATTTTTGGAGCAAGTTGTGAGTAAAGTTGATGGGGTTGAATATTTACCATTTAGTGAACATGAAGAGGTAATTTCTCCTCAAAATGCAAAGCCAAATTCTATATTTATATTTGATGATGTTGCGTGTGAAAAACAAGATAATATAAGGGCTTTCTTTTGCATGGGTAGACATGTTAGTGTTGATAGTTTCTATCTATGTCAGACTTATGCAAGAATTCCAAAGCATTTGGTGCGAGATAATGTTAATTTGCTAGTTCTTTTCGTCAAGATGAAAAGAATTTAAAGCATGTGTATGATGATCATGTAAATACGGATATGACATTTTCTCAATTTCGAGAATTGTGTTCAGCTTGTTGGAATTCTGACAAATATGGCTTTGTTGTAATTGAAAAGGATAGAAATATGAATGAAGGAAGATATAGGAAAGGTTTTGATTGTTTTGTTTTACTATAAATAAGAACAATTATTAAATTTATTTTAGTTCAAGTTGAGACCTTGTTACTTCAAGATGTATAATAAAGAAAAAGAATATTTACGTCAAATTGCCAAAGCAAGTGAGGCAATAAGACGTAAGCATCGCATGTTTAAATTAGGAAAAGAAGATGCTGAAAATATCTTGACTACACACGGTGGGTTTTAAACTCATTTAACCCAAAGGTCCTGGCACCTGGGATTTTCTTCTTGGTTTCGATTCTGGAGTGTAAACACATGATTTTACAACAAAAATTAAAATAATCGCCGGAGTTGTTTTTGAGAACATCGATTTTTACTTTTAAAAAAAACGAAAATTCAAATTTGCTTAAAAATTTTTTTATTTTAGAAAAAACTTTTTTTATAAAAGTTACAGATAATAAAATAGGGAATATTTTTTATTCAGGTCATTTTCTAATACAATCAATACTTTCCGAGATAATCGGAAAAAATAACATTTTACATATTTTTAAATCTAATTGGTTAAAATTGCGGGTACCTTCAATTTTCTTGTTGATTTTGAAAGTATCATGTAAACATATGATTTTCCAATAAAATAGAAATATTTCCCCAAGCCTGTTATGAGAACTGTCGATTTAAAAGTTTATTTTATGAAAAACAAAATGTTTACGTGAAACAAAATTCATAGAAACTAGCGTCATATTCCTCGCTCGCTCGGAAGACACTGTACTTATTTATTTCCACTAACATAAATTTTTATTATTATACATTATTAGGGGAGACTAGGTGCGGTTGTTACGCTGTGCAGTTGTTACAAATGGAATATCTTAGAAACAGTGAATTATAGAGGTGGGGTTCCTAAGGGAAAAATGTTTTTTTTATGTAAGAACTTGTAATATGTTTAATAATTATATGCAAGCTTTACAAGTAAAAAATAGGCACATAAAGAAGCCAAAAGAATTTTTTCCAAAATTCAGCAGATTTGTTTGAAATGTAAAATATTTGTCAAAAATGTAATCACACTCATTTTTTACCACAACAGGTACATTATTTACAATAAAACACTTTATTAAAAAAGTACAAATTAAATGTGGATAACCAAGGCAGTTTTTTAAAGCTGAATCCTCATAGAATTGATATTTAAAAAATGTACTTTGTTAGGTATAAAGGTCTATTAATTATTTAAAACATACCAGACAGAGAAATATATACTTTTGGCCTCTAAAAATCAATGTGCCTATTTTTTTATTTGTTAAGCTTGCATATAATTTTTAAACATATTACAACAAGTTCTTACATAAAAAAAACATTTTTTCCTTAGGAACCCCACCTCTATAATTCACTGTTTCTAAGATATTCCATTTGTAACAACTGCACAGCGAAACAACCGCACCTAGTCTCCCCTAATAATGTATAATAATAAAAATTTATGTAAGTGGAAATAAATAAGTAAAGTGTCTTCCGAGCGGGCGAGGAATATGACGCTAGTTTCTATGAATTTTGTTTCACGTAAACATTTTGTTTTTTATAAAATAAACTTTTAAATCGACAATTCTCAAAACAGGCTTGGGGAAATATTTCTATTTTATTGGAAAATCATATGTTTACATGATACTATCAAAATCAACCAGAAAATTGAAGGTACCCGCAATTTTGAGCCAATTAGATTTAAAAATATGTAAAATGTTATTATTTCTGATTATCTCGGAAAGTATTGATTGTATTAGAAAATGACGTCAATAAAAAATATTCCCTATTTTATTATCTGTAACTTTTATAAAAAAAGTTTTTTCTAAAATAAAAAATTTTTTAAGCAAATTTGAATTTTCGTTTTTTTAAAAGTAAAAATCGATGTTCTCAAAAACGGCTCCGGCGATTATTTTAATTTTTGTTGTAAAATCATGTGTTTACACTCCAGAATCGAAACCAAGAAGAAAATCCCAGGTGCCAGGACCTTTGGGTTAAATGAGTTTAAAACCCACCGTGTACAACATTCAAACCTATAGTTGAACCTTTACAAAAAATTATTTCTATAAATGATATTAAACTTGAAAATGCCGACATTGAAAAGAGAGAAAAGAGAGAAAAGAAAGTTAAAGAGGAATATAATGGTGAAAATGATTATGATGATGTTGAAGATGATTTTATGGGTTTTATGAATGCTAATAAGATTGATAAAAAAATAATTCCAGACTTTGAATATGATAAAGTACTAGGAAAATATACAGTCAACTCTCGATAAGACAAATTCGAAGGGAGACCGAAAAAACTTTGAGTTATCGAAAAGTTTGAGTTATCAAATGTTAATAATGCTTATAAGGAATGAACGGGACCCAAGAATTACTTTGACTTACCGAAAAATTTGAGTTATCGCGCTTTGTCTTATCGAGAGTTGACTGTATTTACTTGATAAATCACAATAGAAAGCAATGTTTGGATCAAATTTATAGAGTATACAAAAATGAAAATGGATCGCTTATGATGGGTGATACACCAATATATTTTAAAGATAATTTTGTAAATGTTGGAAACAAACGTTTTAATATTACCACTGGATTGTTGGAACTTTTATTTAAAAATAAAACAAAAGACGCATACATTAGTGAAGATGACATGAACAAATTCTTATTATGTCAAATGCACACAAAAGAAAATATAAATCTTCTGAACCCATCAATATAAGTAAAAGTTTAAAGTACAGTAATATTATATCCAAACTTTTTCCTAATAATGGAACTTCTAAAGAGCAATTAAAAACTGGTACATCTCTTCCAAAGTTTATGATTACAAAGCAAAATTTTCAACCAGACTACATTTATTGGGATGATCCAAATGAGTTAGTTGAGCGTTTAAAATTGCTTACTGCATCTCAAGAAGCTGGTAATCCAAGTCACAATAATGAATTTATGTCCATTATTGAGGAGTTACGGGAAGCTAAAATTATATATTAGTAATTGTTTCTCGAGTTGAGATCAGTTTCAAAATGAGCATCGATGTATTCGGACATCCTCTTAATCGAGGAGGAACAACTGTAGCAAAAAGAGGACCACCTGGACCACCAGGAGTTGGCTTTAAGATTAATTCACAAGGTGACTACGAAGTTGAAGGAAGAAGAATTTGCAGCGTTGCAAATGCTGAAGAGGAGGGAGACGTAGTTAATTTATTTCTTGCTCGGAGTATGATAGAAAACGAAGTAAGACCAGTGCATGATATCACATCTTCATTACGATCAGATATTGATAGGAGTAACGTTTTGTTAAAAATTATTGAATCGTCTACAGTAGAAAATTTACAAAATATTCAAAAACAAATAAATCAATATTTATCCTATCGAAACGCTGAAATTATTGGTGAATTAGATACTCGTTTAAGAGCTCTCGAAAGTGACATCAGAATCCTTGAAAAACAATTAAATAAAAATATTTTAATTGTTGACGACAGTCAAAGACGTTTGGGGACTCTGTAGCAGAGAAATTAAAAAATATTGAAAGACAAATAAGTCCAGATTTGTCATATCGAAACGCTGAAATAATTAGTGAATTGGATGCTCGTTTAAGAACTTTGGAAAATGAATGATAAAAAATTAACAGTAGTGCATGAGCTTTATACACAAGCTCGAAAAATTTATCCTCGACGTCGAGTAGAAATGCGTGGTATTGATGATACTTGGCAAGCTGATTTAGTAGAAATGATACCCTACTCTAAAGTAAATAAAGGATTTAAGTACTTACTTACAGTTATAGATATTTTCTCAAAGTATGCTTGGGCTGTTCCAGTAAAGAGTAAAAGTGGAAAAGATGTTGTTGAAGCAATGAAATCTATATTTGCAAAGAAACGTATTCCAAAAAACCTGCATTCAGATAAGGGAAAAGAATTCTACAATTCCCAATTTGAAGCATTAATGAAAATGCATAAAATTAATTTTTATTCAACATACAGTAATCTGAAAGCGTCCATTGTTGAACGATTTAATCGAACACTCAAGAGAAAAATGTGGATGCAGTTTAGTTTACGAGGCAATTACAAGTGGTATGATATATTATCAAATCTGATTGCTAATTATAATGATTCCAAACATCGAACAATTGGAATGAAACCGAAAGATGTAACTTCAGATGATGTTGATACTTTAAAAGGAAGATTTTTAAAATTAAGGAAAATACCGCAGCGAAGACCAAAGTTTAAAATTGGTGATAACGTACGAGTCAGCAAATTCAAAAACGTCTTTGAATAAGGTTATACTCCAAATTGGACAACTGAAATATTTACCATTGACAAAATTGCATCAACTACACCTGTGACTTACAAACTCAAGGATTACCAAGATCAACCAATCAGTGGTGGATTCTATGAAGAGGAACTTCTTAAAGTAAAATATGTGGATATATATCTTGTAGAAAAAGTTTTAAAGACTCGTGGAAATAAAATATTTGTAAAATGGTTAGGCTTTGATAATTCTCATAATAGTTGGATAGATAAAGCAAATCAACAATGAATCATTAATGAATCAACAATGAATCAACAATGAATTATTAATGAATCATTAATGAATCAATAATGAATCAATAATGAATCAACAATGAATCATTAATGAATCAATAATGAATCAACAATGAATCATTAATGAATCAATAATGAATCAATAATGAACCAACAATGAATCAATAATGAATCAACAATGAATCAATAATGAATCATTAATGAATCAATAATGAATCAACAATGAATTAATAATGAATCAATAATGAATCAACAATGAATTAATAATGAATTAATTATACATCAATGTTAAATTAATAAAATAAATGTAAAACTTTTAAGGTAATAAATAAATAAAACCAATTATACATATTACAAGTATATGTTTATTTAATATTATTATTTACATTTGAACACACAAACACATACACACATTGACAAGTCGTTGACATTCATACTTCATCATTTCTCTTTATTTTATAATGTCCCCAAGCGAGAGTGTCGCTACTTTCTGGTAACAAATAACGCTTGTTATCCATCGGACTTAAAGCTACCTTAATTTGTTTAACAGTTTCAACTTTGTGCAATCGTGATCTGATAACATGTTGAGTTCTCATTTGGATTGAATAGTTATGTAAACAATCAGTATAATCATCAAATTCTATATTTTTTTCACAACTGACGCTTTTACACCTTTTGCTTTCTTCGTAAAATCTTGACCATTTACACGAATGCTATACATTTTACTCCGCAAGCCAACAAATTCAGTAATAATTTTTCCACTACACTCATCTTTCATGAGTCCAAGAATTTTATTGTTGGCTTGCGGAATATTATAAATATTATCCTTTGGATAGTCTGACGTATCAAATTTGTGAATATCTTCCCTCATATCCGCAAAAATGTTATCGCATTTTAATTTGTAAATTAAGCTATCCGTATCTGTGTACATCAATTTGCAAGATTTACTATACTTTTTTAACATATAATCATAATGAAAGTCATAAATAAGCGTCTTTGACAAATTAAGTACCGAAAAAACCAATGTAAATTGGTTTGTTCATTAAAATTTTTGTTTTTCTAAGTTCAATCGCTACTAAATTTTCATTAAATATTGACCGACTGTGAAAGTTGGGTTTGGAAATAAGAGCTTCAGCACCATAGCGACCATTCCATTTAGTTACAAGTTTAACGTCGACATGTTTCCGAACATTTTCCATCGTTTTTCCATATACAGCATTATTCATGAGTTTAAAAAGGTTCTTTTCAAATTCGTTTTTTGCCTTAGCTCTCATCGAAGTATTGAAATCTATATATGACTTAAGCCATGTTGATTGATTGAATTTCATGATTCTATGAATTTTTACTAACTTTAACCCATTAGCTATAACCTGTTTTAATACCCTGCAATAAATAATATATTTCCGCTTATGATTCAAAGTTGTCAAAAGTTTCGCTTGCTTTAAATCTGATGGTGGATTTGTGTGTTCAGAACAAAATGGGAAATCACTGTGACTGTCATGCAAATCTTGCGGATAATCTAAATCAACTTCTAAAATGTAGCTAAAAGCTTCATCATCTTGAATATTAAAATCAAAATCATCTGAAACCGAAATCCACTCAAATCCACCATAAGGCAGTGGTTGAACCATACCCCACCCATACAAATTGTTTGCATCAAAATACATAATATACTTGATTTCCTCATTCTCATTAAAATTTTCCATAAAAGGGTTATTAGCACAAGCATAACGATTGCTACATTGACTAATACCTCCTCGCACACCACGTTCAAAAAACATTGATAAGCTAATGCTTATCAATGTCTGTAAGCAGTTCTAACCTCACTTTAGTAAATTTTAACATCGCGTCCCACGTCAATCCTGGTGTTGTATAGTAGTGAGCAGGATCAAGTCCATAAGCGAGTAGGCATTGATCTCTGAAATTTTCAAAGATATCCGTTAATAACAAGACATCAGTTTTCATGTATAAATCTACATATTCTCCGAGATTAGAACAATTAAATGTAGACCATACACGTTGAGCATGTATTTGATCAGAAATCCCACTATCATTTAATGTACTATAAAAATGTTCTTTATCTGGTAATTTAGTTTCTTTCAACTTTACTAGATTATCTAAATATTCGTAAGGTAAAACTCCTTTACGCGTTAATAAATTTATTTCCTCTAAAGTGAAGTTAGAAAAAGCTTGTTTGACAGTTTTATATTCTGTAAGGTATGATGCTAATTTTTCTAAAGATGATGCCATGAATTTGAAAGAGTCGATAAATCGAAATTTAATTTTAGTTCCTTTTACATGCTTGCTAAATGAAATATACTTTTCTTTATTTAACGGTAATAGTTCAATTCTTCCTTCAAATTCTAAGCAAATATCTTCAATTATAAAATGAGCATCATACCCACTTAAATTATGAAATACAAAAGGTATTACTCGTGAATCTTGATAATTTAAATTACATGCTTCATGTGCAGGGCCTCGATATTTACCTGTTAAATGTGAATGATCTCGAACTTTCTTGTCAAGTGAAGAAATTTGCCCATCACAAATGTGACATGTTGTTGATACTGCAAATTTCTCAATTTCCTCTGCTGTCAATCTATCCATTGGAATTGGATTTTTCATAATTGCGTCAACGTTTTGAGCAATTTTCTGCAACACCTGGGAGAACCACTTGGCAGGATTCACTCCTTCTGGACTTGAATTATAACCGGAAAGTGAGTCATCATAGCTGCATTTAATATAGTATCCAATGCTCAACATTTCATGTCGTTGAATAATTTCTGTATTAGTATTATTTTCCTCATCTCTAACAGGTTTTAGAAGGCACTCACAATCTGCGTAGATTACAAATGGAACTTTTTCTTTATTTCCATGATTTTTAAAATAAATAAAATTCTTTCCGGGTTTGGGTAGGTTAATTCTGCATTCACTTAATGTTCGACACTCGTCTATGTGTTTTGTTAGTGTTTTCTCTGTGATAAAGTAATGAAGACATCGGTCGCAAATGTATTTTTTACTTCTGTTTTTAGAGACTTGAGAACTCACGAGACGAGACAAATTCTTGATCCACACGTAGTGATAATCTAGTGAGATGACTTCATTATTATCATTATCATTATCACTAGAACCCTCATCTTCATAATGACTTTCAACTCTTAACAAATTAACATGCTTCTCCTTTTTCTCAGCAGTCAAGTGCAATGGAACAGTAATAAAATTCTTGCCTTTTAATCGTAGTCCATATAAATTGATTGAGATTTCATTATTTTGTTTTTCAAATTTCGAAATATCCTTTAGTTTTACAGGAAAATCTATTCCATCAAAGTTTAATTCATTTTCAAATTGATAATAATTGTAGAGATATGTTGGATTATTATCTTGTTGGTGAAGTGCTGATAACACGGCCCACTTGAAACACTTTTGATCATAATTTTTAACGTTGATGCAAGCCTTTTTTGATTTTATTTGACGTGGTAAATCGATGTATGAACCTACACGTATCGCATTATACTTATTTATATTAATTTCTAATTTCATTATGGAATGTAATGTCCATTGTGATTCCTTCTCTGCAAACTCCTCCACTTTCTGCAATATTGGCTCCTTAATATTCTTGTTGTACCAATCATTTAAAACTGTTGTTGGGAAAATTGGTTCATTTTTTACGTTGAAATATTTTGATTCAATTTTTTCTTCATCATTTGCAACTTTCCTAAATTTTGCAGCAAGAACAGCATAAACTTTTAGTGGTCCATGTCTCTTTATAATATCTGGGATATGTTCTTCGAAAAGTATGAAAGCATCATCTAAAAATGCTTTTACATCTATGTGTACCAAGTTAATAATGAAACTAGTTTGAAGACGACATTTGAAAGCACTTTCGCAATTGCTCCAACGAACACGATCCGTAATGTTATCCACTTCTGCCGCTGGAGATTTTGATTTTTTTGAATTTTCTTCCATTCCAAATCCTTGTTTCAAATAAAATTCAAACTTTGTATTTAGACAAATAAATTGCTGAATTAGGTTAAGACATTTTTGGCTTCCTGCTGAAGCCATTTAATATTTCCCTTAAATTCGCAATATATTTTTCACATGTAGTCATCCATCCTGCGATGTTTTGAGTCCAGTCGATTTCCGTTTTAGTTAAGTCTTAACAAATTTTGATATAAAATCTTACTCTGAAAATTGTATTTAAAAGCTGTTAAATTGAACGGTGCTGCCACCTAAAATTTCAACGATCCTGCCTACTGCTGCGCGTCACCTAAGCATTCAAGGAGTCTCCCTTCTACACGCCACAGCTAGTGCCGACTTGTAGCGGTGGAGCCTTTCTCTTTCTGCTGCGCTGAGACTCTATCTCCCTCTCACTCTCTCTCTCACGGCAACTCCTTCTGACGGTGCTCTCCACTCCTCTCTCTCTCTCGCTCGCTCTCTCCTTCTCTCTCACGCCAAGGTACTCTCCTCTCTCCTACGCTAGGTCTATCTCTCGCTCGCTCTCTCCTTCTCTCTCACGCCAAGGTACTCTCCTCTCTCCTACGCTAGGTCTATCTCTCGCTCGCTCTCTCCTTCTCTCTCACGCCAAGGTGCTCTCCTCTCCTCTCTCCTACGCTAAGACTCTCTCTCTCTCTCGCTCTCTCTCCTTCTCTCCAACTTTGCATATAATATTCTTCTTCTGCTGGTTGACCCTCTCTGCTTCTGCTGGTTGATCCGGTTGACTCGAAGACGCTGCTACGAATGCGAACTCCATTGAATTCCTGATATTTATACCCAAATCACAGATTCACACATAGCAAATTGCACTAACACATATGCATATGTGATAACACAGATTCACACATAGCAAATTGCACTAACACATATGCAACTGATAACACAGACGAGGGTTGAAGCATGTTGGTAAAACAGTTCCCTACTTTACCGATCGAGTTAACATTTATGGTAGGAATCTGCATTACTATCAATTGATACTGATGGAATCTGCAATACCGACTGTGGGTTGGTAACCGACACAACGTTGGTGGCTGTCGCATGAACTATAATGTACAAATTTGAAATGCGCGCCATTTACCGACTGCAGCGCTAGTGGCGCCTCTAGCGGCGGCCTTGCGAACTATCACCGAGAACTCACATTGTCTAACTACTATTAACATTAAATTCTTGCAATTAAATTAAAATTTAAAACCTACGGGGATCGAAACCCAGTCACACTTACCTACTAAGACCTCTAAAGGCGCTCGCACAGCTCTACTGCCAGCATGAGAGTAAGAGAGAAAAAACATGAAATTTGAATTTTCTGACTTACTTACTCTCATGTGTTACCATGACAACTATGCATGCATTGGCATGCATGCAGAGCTGTGAGAGCGTCTTTACTCTGCCGTACTAAGGAAATAGAAAAAATGAACTACATCATCGACGGAACTGACTTATTTTATCTAAATGTTTTTTTTATTTGCATTAAATAAATTATTATACTTGAAGCCATAAGATGAATTGTGTGAAATAATTTTTATTTATACCGAATATTCAATTAATTGGTTGAAATAAATAAATTCCTCTTTTTAAATACATAAGTTACTTATTTGATTAAAATAATTTTTATTTATTAATTTATTATTTATTATTATTTATTAATTATGGCAAATAATTTTTATTTACGTCAAATATCCAATTAACTAAGTGAAATAAATAATTTGTTTTAAAATAACTCATTATTTGTGTTAAATAAATTCATTTATTAGATTCAAGTAATTATTTAATTAATCCAATTAAGCTTTATTTGATTAAACTAATTAAAATTATTTAAAGGAAATAAATTCTTATTAGATCGAAATAAAAGCTTTTTAAATAAGATATTATTTTTTAAATAATTATAATTACTTGAATCATATAACTTTTTTTCAGTGTAGCTATAGTAAAGTAAAAGTTATGAATGTGAACGAACATTATGCTATATTTTCAAAATTTTCAAAATTCAAAATTAATGTTTTGAAATAATTATTGTCATTAATTTTACTCAAATTTGAAACAGGGTTAATTATTAGGGTTTTTTTATTAGAATTTAGTCATCAGAATAGAATTTGAGATTTTTATTTTTTGATCATTAATTAATATAAAATAATAGGAAATGAGATTTAGTTTTAATAAAATAGAATTTTTTCAAAAACGGCTAAGGGGATTATATTTAATTTTGTAGCAAAATCATTCAGAATTGTCACAGGATCAAACCCAGCAAGAAAATTGGAGGTGCTTTTTATCTTCATTTAAAATGGGTTCAGGACCCCCCGTTACATAGGAAATTTTAAAAAAAGTTACCACATTATGGAGAATCACCCATAAGTATTATTGCAATATAAAAACGTATAATAGTAATACATCTGGAAAAGGTAAATGATTGACATTAAAAAAGAGCAAATTTTCTTATTCACGTTTATATTTATTTCATAATTATTTAGACGGAAGTCATCATACTTGAAAATTTAATAAAAATATTCACAGTGAGCACTCTTTCTGACCCTTACAATCTCTTGCAAACACTCTTTTATTACATTCACGTTAATTTTTTTACTTTCACACATATTAGCTTCACATATTCGTTCAACATTCTTTTCATATATTTCATACACTCATTCCTTTCGTTCTGTAAAACGAATGGTGACTTTCGCATAAGTCATTGACACTTAAAAGTTTTCAATCAATTTTAAGAATTGACTTAACTTCGAAAGGACGCGTTTTTGTGTTGTTACTTGGGCTATGCGTTTATGAATTAAATTGTTTTGGAGAAGTATGTATGCAATTATGTATATGTACATTCATTTCCTAATAATTATTATTAACAAGAATAATTAATACAAATAGAAAATTATAATTCAAGATGAATGCTTCAATTCATTAAGTTGGATTAACATGAAATTTCAAAGGAGTCTTTATCTCATTCATTCGTTAACAGCTAAAGAAATATTCAGAAAAAGTTTACGATTTCTCAAAATTTTCTTATATTCATCGCCAGAATACACTTCAAATTCTCACTATTAGATAACAAATAGTTTTATTATTCTCCTGCAGAATATTATCCTTATGCTTTTCAAAATTCTTCATTTATTCACTATTACTTTGACGTATTCTCACATTCCCCTTACTATTTTCTATTTAATTATAATTAATTATTCAGTCGAGAATAACCACCATATCTTCGCCTCGAACTGATCTTTGAGAATGAGTAACATGAACAGGAGCCGACAATCTACGCCATGGTTTTCGTGCTGCTCTTCGTATCTCAATGGAGGACAGTGTTCTTCGAAGTCTTCTACAACATGAAAATTGGCAACATAAAATAAATATTTACTTCTTTTTAATCATCTGGACTGCTTAAATTTTAATATTTTTTAGAAAAATTATTCGCCTCAGATTACTAAAGAATCGTCAAGTAATATATAATGGGATACAAAAAATAGATTTATAATTTCTAACTGCAAGGAAAAAAACTTTATTGAAAATATTATTTTGAATGAATTTATAAAAGACTTAAATTTGTGACAAAAGTTTTTAATATAATTCATTCTAACTATTTTAAATTTAGTTTAATCGTTGAAAAAGGAATTATAAAGAATGTATGAACTCTTTCTTAGTTAATTAAATTTTTCTTAACAATGAAAGGACTAAATTTCTTCCTGAAAACTAAATAAGAAGAAATCTTTATCAAAGTTCGTTTCTATCTCTTTGGCCTTACAGTGAATTCGGTAATAACTAATAACGATCACCAAGATTACAAAGATTTTTAAAATCCCATTATTGATTCTGTAGCCTTTTATCATCACGGGCGAGTACAACTGTTAAAATGTATTCTCATTTTCATTAAATTTTGAAATAAAATGTCTTTCCGTGTGTGATGAAAGTGCTTCAACCTTTTATAGCAGTTGACTTTGTTTACCTATTAATTTAAAAAATATTAATTTAACTTTAGAATTAAATACGTCCATGATAAATAAGTATAATTATTATACTAGTAATTACTAGTAATTATATTCTTCTACTAGAAATGACATACCGTCAATCGGGGCTATTTCGTGCACCAAATAGCTATTTTTTGACTCAACGATTTATTAAAATTCAGAATTAAAAGAAAAAAGAAAATCAACTGTCGATATATGTTGTGGACATTGAAGTCATTTCTTTTTTAAATTATTTATTAAAAAACACACTTTCCACTAAATAACACCGGCACACAAAAAAAATTTGGATTGCCAGGACTTCCATGTGGTAGGTTTTCTTCCTTAAGGTGTATCTAAAGAGAAAAACATTGTCCGACCTAAAAGTTAGTTCGTGTTCTCTTTTTACAGGCTTGGTGGGGGGGGGGGTGAAGTTTGAGAAACTGATTTTTATGGGAATTTACTTAATTTCTATAAAATAAAGCTGAATTTTTGCTTCTTCTGAATGTTTTTTTGAATTCAGTGACTTTAATAACATAAGAATTGATTACGAATCTGACATCAGATTTTCAAAATTCAAAATGGCGGATCCAATATGGCGGACGAAATTTTTAAAAATTCCTCGCATTTACTTGAAACTCGTTACTCGGGGGTCTTCGGGGTTGCTGATTAAGAATATAGTGTTAGTTTATAAAAATTCAATATGGTGGATCCAATATGGAGGACAAAATATATTTAAACCAGCCCTATCCGTCTCCCACAATTTGTTTGGAAAATATATGACCACCACTTGAGTAGTGATAGCATTTATCGCCAGTTGGCGTTGCTGCGCATCGGCCTTAGTTTATCACAGTATTGTATACAAAAATTATTAATTTATTTATTTTTTAAAATTGTTTGATATTTTTAATGGCCAATATTAGTGTTAAAGGTACAAAAAGACATTTATAAAAAGTTAATTATTTTACTAAAGTGAAGAATAAAGTGTGAAATTTATAAACTTTAAAAAATGCACAAGACCTGTCATTATTTGTTTTGTTGTTATTATATCTTTTATATAGACTATACAAGTGCGTTTGTATTTATTTTAGTTTTGGTTTATTATTTTTTAGTAGATTTATTTGGATTCATTTTTATTCAAGTGTTTTTACAAACAATTAAATTATATCTCATAATATAAGTGTGACAAGTGTCATTGTCCCATATAGTTCACATATGTGTATTAATTTTAGGTTATATGCGAAATAAAATGAGTAAAATACTAAATAGACAGTGAATATTTGTGCAAATTGTTGAAAAATCATATACCGTGTATTTACAAAATATTTGAATTAATAATTATAAATAATAAGCAGCCTGTCACAGAAAGATATAAGATATACATATCACACTGCACTGACAGGGATTATTACATGATTCTAAAAATTTTTAATAAAGAGAAATTTACTTTTATTTTTCAGTTACTTTTATCAATTTTATTACAGTTATTCAAAAAAATTTTTTCTTATAATATTGTCAATCAAATACAGTATAGTGTGATATTTTCTAGGCTTACAGTTAAAATTTGAAAATATTGAGTCTGAACCTTTTACAACATTTATGCTTTATTTTTAGGTAAATTTAATTTCAAATAGTGTTTTAGTTTACTATTATAAAAGTATTTTTGAAAAAGAATTACTAGTATTTGTTTAATTAATTTATAATATTTATAAATTAATTAGTACAGCTATAACTAATATGCGTTTGATTACTTTTGTTTATCTTTTCGAAATGTCATTAATTTTATTTTAAAGTCTGTTAAATTCTTATTATATTATTTAATTATTGTATTATTAAATTTATAGTGTAAAATTGCCATTTTTTGTATCAAAATCTTTTTATTTAAACAATTTTCTTGTATGTTTATTATTAATATCAACGAAAAGGACAGGCCGAAGCGCAGCGGCGCAGTCTGGTGGTAGAAGTTAGTACTACTCAAGTAGTGGTCATATATTTGCCGAGACGTCCTATAGAAAATTGAGAGAGTCGGACGGGGCTGATTTAAACGAATGAAATCGATTGAAACTTGCTACTCCGTGGGGATTTTCGAGGTCGCCGAATACGAATCTGATGTTGGATTTTAAAAATTCAAAATGGTGTATCCAATACGACTTACGATGAAATTGTTCTCAGATTTTCTTGGTACTTAGGTGTTTCCTCTAGTCGCTAATTTTAAATCTAAATTTTTCATAATCCAGAAATGGTTTACTGTAAATGTTTTACTAAAATTTAATCGCATTTCTGTGATACTACAATCTCAAAAAGTTTTTGACCTATGTAAAATTAGTTTCTGTGTTTATTTATTTTCTTTTTTTCTATTTTTGCGACTAGGAAATTGTTTAAGAAAAGCCCATTAGCTTATCAAGATTTATTTAAGATATTTAATTTATTTGTGTAGATTGATTCGGGAAGATTGTTAACTTCTTCAAATTTAATATTTAATCACCGAATGATAAATTCACTTCCTTCAATTATTGTTTAAGAAAAGTTTGTTAATCAGTGTCATTTGTAAAGAAATTTACTGATGAATCTTCTTATTGAACTCTAGGAATAGTATATTAACAAATTCCAAAGATTGGAAGGGTAATAGAAAGATGAGGAAAAAGTTATTTTTGATACATTAGTTATCCAGATATCAACTGTGAAAATTTAGATGATCAACTAGACAAGAATAACATGTACGTGAAATATAATAATCTAACCGGAATGGAAAATTGTGATATGTAAGAAATAGTTTTGTAATTTATTTGTATTAATAAAGATTTTTTAAATATACATAATATGTATGTTCATTATTATTAACGTATATAAATATTCAAATTCCAACCTTTATAGGAACGGTATATTTTAATATCGTGGATTTGTCCAGAAACGTTCAATTTTAATAGAAGAAAGAGACTAGACAGCCAGCCTGTATATATTCTAGATGTTTCTAGCGTCACATTCCTAGTTCGCTTCTGCCCAGATTTCCCTTCAAGTTCATAGACAGAATCTAGCGCAAGTAGGCAGTTTCTCATATACTTACACGATAAATTTCTACACGGGATTGACTCTATAAATTCTCATACATTATACTTTTTTTATCCCACAAGCACAAAAATGGCGCTTTCTGATAGCAGACGACAGGGAGGAAAGTCATTCATTTCTTCGACCGTATGAAAATGGCGGCCGTGTTCTCCCATGGGCAAGAAAATTAGCTGTTCACATGCATTTTTCTTGCCCAAGGGAGAAAACGGCCGCCATTTTCATACAAATCGAACAAGTGAATGACTTTTACTCCCTGTCGTCTGCTATCTGTAATCGCCACTTTTGTGCATTAGGAATAAAAAATATCGTAAGTAACACGAGAATAAAGGCAGCCAATTTCTTTACGATGATTTTTGTGACACGAGTAAATAATCGAGGGCGCCGTAGGCGCCCCGAGACCGGAACAAGTAAAGAAATCACCGTAAAGAAATGGCTGCCTTTATCCTCTTGTTGCTTAATATACTATTATATTATATACCAATCGATTCGTCTTGATGCAAAGAATAAGATTTTATTATATATTAACTTCAATAACCAACTTAAAAATTTTTTTTAGAAGAAAGTAAAAAAAAAATTTTTTTCTGAGAATTTTTTAAAGTTTATCAATCCATTTCGGGATATTTTTATGATAAATATACCTGGTAAATTTTAGCCAAATTCATTAAAACCTCTTCGAATTATCGTGTTCACAAAAATCGGGATCCACACACACATACATATATCCGGACAATTGTTCAGGGTCTTATATAACATAGTCCCATATAGAAGAAAATTTGTTAAAAGGGTTTTTAAAAATTTTGTAAATTAAACGACTACAAAGCTTCCTCACGAGGAAGCAAAAAGACTGAATGAACCAAAATATTTTTAAAAAAATTTTTTAATTTAAAAGATGTACCTATACAAATTTTAATTATCCAATTGAAAAAAATAAAAAACTGTAAGAAATACTATAAGTGTTTTGTAAATAGCTTTAAAAAGCCGACTTATTTTAAACACGCTCAATAAATTTCTGACATTAAAATACAGCATGTATTTGCATAATAAAGCATGTAATTGAATAAATTAATATTGAAACACGTGTTCATGTGCGCAGAATGCTGAAATTTGTCAACCGGTCATTGTACTTTTTCAAAGCCAACTCCCATTCAACCTGCACTTGTGGCCCCCACCATTATTGCCAAGCTATCTCTCCTGTTTCTAGTCTTCTTGGCGCAAAATTTTTAAGTTCTACTCCACTGCATTATTTCTGAAAGCTCTGAAATTTGTTATTTCAAATAGTGAAATAATAAAATAATAAAAAATAATTTCTGAAAAATGCATGACTTCTCGCATTTTTCTTATTGGTCAATAGAGCAGGAAACTTTTGGAGTCCAAAACGGGAGGTCCGTTTTTTTGAAAATGTTAAGATCTGAAATAAAAAACCAAGAAATTTGGGTTTTTATATCAATTTTTATAGAAAAATTACACTTTTTGAGTAACTTAATCAATTTTTAGCCAAAAAGACGCACATGTACTTCTCTAATGTTCATAGTCACAGGTCTCCTCAGAGGTGGGCAGGTTATTCTAAAATGTAACGCTACAAACTTGGTAGGGATTGGTTCGCGCCCATTAGCCTGGGATTTTTCCGGCACGTGAGATAATCTGAGCGGGAGGTTTGACGTCGAGGTATAATGATGTGCACTGTCGATTATTGTCCAGTACACACCGTTAAAACTCGGCTGTCGATAAACCTCTCGGTTTTCTACAGTTCTCTGGGTTTTCTCTGGCGAGAAAACCCATTGACGGGTGGTCCAAATTTTTAAACCGATAAATCGTACCTGATCCTCTTTTCGAATTATCTCTTTTACAGATAGTCGGAATCTTGAAAAATGTATTATCTTAATGTGGAAGCTTTGATTCAGAAGACTGCTGATTTTTCGTTATTAAAAACTTTTTAGACAAAGATTTTATAGATAATTATGTTTATGATTTTGAGAAAAGTGGGGGTAGGGGAGAGTGAGGCAAGACGGGGTACTTAAGGTTTAAAGCGCAAAAAAATGAAAATTATCGAATATATATTTTATTTAACAACCATCTTTGGGAATCAGTCTTTACTAATAAAGGCGTACAAAGGCCATCTGTTTTTAAAAAATTAAAAAAATTAATAATATGGAAAAAATGGCAAATCTCCTCATCTTGCCCCACCGGCGCGGTACTAAAAAAGCAACTTATTTCTGTCGACAAATTTTACAAGTAAAGGTTGCATCTTCATCTTCGTCATCGACACCAGCACAACTGCACAAAGCCCATTGGCCGCAGACAGAACAAGCATCCCAGCCTTCATTTGAGTCTAAATAATAACCATTACAATTTATAGAGACAAGGTGTATTTTCCACTTTATCATCGCTTATTAATGATTTAACCTGACAAGCTTTTTTCTTTTTGGTCACTCTTATTTTATTCAGTCTTGATTTAAGTAGTTTTCTTAATTTCCCTTATTTCTCTTTTCTTTTGCTTCATTTGTGTACTCCGTCTTGCCCCACTCTCCCCTACCCTATCTTGCCCGCACCTACGAAATTGAATAAAACTATTAATTACTATAATTTACGATTCAACAAAGAAAAAAACATATTTTTGTAACCCTTCTTCTGTAACCCTTGCCAGTTATAAAAAATTTTATATAGTTCATTAACTGTTATTATTAAATAAAAAAAAACCTTTTTTCACCTTCTAAAAAAAGTGAAAAAATCATAAGAAAATCGTCGAAAACAGTTTTTTTAGTAAAACAGATAAATGATTTGTTCTTATGGCTTTTAGGTTTTGTAAACAAGAAACTATCGTCTCGGTGCAGTATTATGTAAAATATAATCGCGATGGGTTAATTCGTTTGTTAAATAGGGCCGGTACCCCGTCTTGCCCCACTTACCCCTATAAGTCCCAAAAATGGGACGCATGAATAATTTATTTATTTAGTAAATGTATACGGGCTTACAAAAAAATGCCCTTTAGTACAAATAGTACTTAGAATTAAATATAAGTATATAAAAAAAAGAGAATGTCCAATGAGACAATAAAAATAACAATAAGTGTAAGTTTTGAGCTAGGTAGCTAATTGTTTACAATTCCTTAACCAACAAACGCAAAGCAGTAATGAAAGAAAATAATGATAAGTTAAAGAAATCTAAGTCAGTACAAAAAGAATTAGCTTCACTGCAAATTCTATGGTAAATTGAATTTTCACCATAGTTTGTTCTATGAAAATTGAGTTTAAACAATTGTGTATTTCTAGATAATCTTAAAGGTCCAGAAAAATTTATGTTCGCAAGAATCTCAGGACAGTCCACATAACCATTAAGTACTCGATACAAAAAAATTAAATCCGAATACAGAAAAGTAGATGAAATTTTTGGTATATTAAACAATTGCCTCAGGTCAGAATAGTCATGATTTGTTATATCTCTAGTTATTTTTAATTGTTTCGCGAGGAAGCGAAGAAATTTGTTTTGTACACGTTCGAGACGAAGTAGATCATCCTCCTGATAAGGCCACCATAAGATTGAATTACATATTAAGTTAGAACGTACAAGAGAATAATACAAAGTCCTAAACGTTGACAGTCTAAAGAAAGGATTCGCATTTCTAGTGACAAAACCAAGAGATCTAAGTGTTGTGCTAACTACTTTAGAAACATGATCATTCATTGAAAAATCGCATGTAAACGTAATGCCAAGATCATCAATCGATTCTACCCTCGTGAGTTCAACATTATTAATTTTGTAAACAAATGATGTTGGATTTTTTTTTTCGTAAAAGTAACAGTTGAACATTTTTTGATATTAAGAGGAAGACCATTGTTAATTGACCATTTATAAAATTTATCCAAATCTGCTTGAATATTGTCAAAATCTTTAATATCAGTTATAGATTTATAAAGTTTAAGATCATCAGCAAATAAGCTAAATAAGCAGTTTTCAAAAACAGAAGAGACATCATTTATAAAATCTCTAGAAATCATTAGTTAGAAGTTTTAAATGATTGAATTTCATTTCTTAGAATTTTCTTTTAGAAGAATTTCATTTTTTTCGAATTTTTGTTCAATCGATTTTAAATTGACCCGAATATTTACATTAACAGATTTATAAATACTCGAATTTTTATTTATGAGAATTATCATTTAACACAATTTCCATTAATGGTACTTTCCATTAAAATGAATTTTTATTTATACGAATTATTATTTACAACAACTCTTATTTTACATTATTTCTACTTAGTATAATTTTGAAAAGACAAAATTTCCATTTCGGCGAATCTTTATTTGTCCAAATGTTTATTTTCATATTACCATTTGACAGAATTCTTAAAAGAACGAATGCTCATTTGTGCGAATTTGCAAATGGCCGACATAACAACATGCCGAAATATTTCGGCGCCAGTTTCAAAACTGACCAATCACAATTTTCTTAACATTTTCTAATTGGTCAGTTGTGAAACTGGCGCCGAAATCTTTCGGCATGTTGTTATGTCAGCCATTTGCAAATTCGCACAAATGAGCATTCGTTCTTTTAAGAATTCTGTCAAATGATAATATGAAAATAAACATTTGGACAAATAAAGATTCGCCGAAATGAAAATTATGTCTTTTCAAAATTAGACTAAGTAGAAATAATGTAAAATAAGAGTTGTTGTAAATAAAAATTCGTATAAATAAGAATTCATTTTAATGGAAAGTACCATTAATGGAAATTGTGTTAAATGATAATTCTCATAAATAAAAATTCGAGTATTTATAAATCTGTTAATGTAAATATTCGGGTGAATTTAAAATCGATTAAACAAAAATTCGAAAAAAATGAAATTCTGCTAAAAGAAAATTCTAATAAATGAAATTCAATCATTTAAAACTTCTAACTAATGATTTCTAGAGATTATTCATGCGTCCCCCAAAAACCACTTTTTAGTTTTTGTAAATACAACTGTTTTAAAAAATGATTGGATTGGTTTAAAATTTGTTACTCAGGGGTTTCGGGGTCGCTGATTGCGAATATGATGTCAAAATAAAAAAAACTGTGGACAGATTCCTAATCAGCGACCCCGAATCCCCTCGAGTAACGAGTTTCAGTCAAATTGAATCGATTTTTAAAAGTCGATCGCCATATTGGATCCAACATTTTGAGTTTTGAAAATCTGACGTCATATTCGTAATCAGCGATCCCGAAAACCCCTGAGTAACAAATTCTTACCAAATCCAATCATTTTTTAAAATTTTCAAAAACTACTAAAATTTTTTTGGGTATTTTACCTGACGTGATGAGAGGTTTTTGTTAAATGTTAATTCGGATTTAGCGCACCAAAAGCTACGGTAAATGATTTCTCGATCTCAGACAACGGAAATTTTTGTTTTTTTGCAAGCTTCTGAAATTATATATATACAGTAGGATCTTTCAATAGTGCAGTCGTCGGGAATATTGTGCACTGTTCGAAGCGTGCAATAACTAAAACATTCAGGTCCGTGTCAAGAAAATTAAGGGTCCCCCACTACTAAATACCGGGCACCACTAAATGATACTAAATAATCAAATGAGCGACGGCACTGTATTTGACGTCACAGATTCCCTTTCCCTTTACCCCCCGAATCCCCTTGTCTACTCAACTCACTAATGACTGCACTGTTCAGAACTGCACTATTGAAAGATCCTACTGTATATTCATATATATAGCACTTCAACATGTGACAGACGTGTCCAAATTGAAAAAATCAAAAAGTTTCTTGAAGAAGAGACAATTCGGAACCTTAATTATCTACAAAATCTTTGTCTAAAAAATTTTTAGTAACGAAAAATCAGCAGTCTTCTGAATCAAAGCTTCCACATCAAGATAATAAATTTTTCAAGTTGCCGACTATCTGTATAAGAGATAATTCAAAAAGAGGATCAGGTACGATTTATCGGTTTAAAAATTTGGAATCTGGAAGTCATTTGGAACAACTCCCCACCAAGTTTGTAGCGTTACATTTTAGAATAACCTGCCCACCTCTGAAGAGACCTGTGTAGTATGTAGATTATGAAATTTCTTTGTTTTTATGTTCCAGGTCAATACCTGGAATTTTTATTATTTTAAAACTTTGTTTAAAATAATTTAAAACTTACTTTGTCTGATCGGTGGCTCTGAAATAAACATCATCTGGAGCATCCATCCACGAAATTACTTGTTTCCGAGCATTACTTCTAGAGAGAGGTGGGTCATGAGGTATAGCGTGGGCGTGTGCAGCTCGTCCATTTAGAGGTGGCACAACGGACAATGTCGTTGGAGTCGCATGCTCGATCAAGTGTTTTGCGTGTAACGTCTGCGAATGGTGAATTCTTTTTGGTGGTGGTCCACCAGGTATTCCTACGTTTAGTGCAATACCTTCAAAAAACAAAAATTATTTTTTCTTTTATTTTTAATTTTGTCAATCAAATTAAACGATACACTCCGCAGTTGTTTATTGAATATTCTTTAATAAAGTTGTTTATTGAATATTCTTTAATAAAGTTGTTATTTTTTTATATAAGTATCGTCCTAAACGAAATACACAACAAAATAATGTAATTCAGTTTAAATAACACATATGATTATTTTTTTGCATTTATCTTTTGCCCAAATTTTTTCCTTTTATATTATTATTATTTATATATTAGGGTAAACCAGACAGTAGTTGGACACTTAAGAAAATCTTTTTAACCCTCCGTCACACACATGAGAAAAAATTACTTTACACACGTTTAGAGGGAATCCCTAACCACATTGTAAAATAAGCAACATTACAACATAAACAAAGGAATCTACAAAAATTTAGTTTAAACACAAACTTACAAATATGTTGTAAATTATTCTAAATTATAAAATTAATTTTCGGTCTCAAAAATAAAAATTAATTACACGAATGCACATCTTCGAAGGAATTCCACTTGACATGTAAAAATAATGTAACATTAACAAATAAGCAAAAAAATCATTAAACAATTCATTTTAATTATATTTATAATATAATTTTGTCTTTAACTAACAGTGGAACAAAAAATGTTTTGAAAACTTGATTTTTTTATTTAACATAACCTCACTTTTTCGAGTTTTTTCTGGCTTTGAAGCTTCATTATTAAATATCAATTATGTTTAAACTAAATGTTTTTTTTAGAAATGTGTTGAGGAGTAAATTGTCGAAAGGTATAGAAACTGATTTTATTTTGCAATGAGGAAAACAAAAGTTATTTAAAAAATACTGAAACCGTAGAGGGAATCCCTCCCTAAGTGTGTGACGGAGGGTTAATGAATACTGTTTAAAAATTACAATTAAAATTTCTTTAAAATTGCTTCCATGTATAATTGTTCCTAATGTTCCTACAAAACTAGTATACCAATCATGTTTACAAAAGAAAATTTCTAATTCGTTAAAAAAATTTACAAAAAAAGTAAGAATCCGACAGTAGTAGGCCACCTAAAGCAATCTTTTTAATTAACACTGTTTTAAAAGTGCAATTTATATTTTTTTCGAATTCTTTTATGTGATGTTGTTCCTTGCGATCACACAAAACTATTAAACCAATCATGTTTATGAAAAAAAAAATTTTATTCGTTAAAAAAATTAGTAAATAAACAAGAATCCGACAGTAATCGGCCACTTAAAAAAGCTTTTAAAAACCGTAAAAAATTTTTTTTTCAATTACAAAAGCTTAGATTTGTTTATGATCACCTTAGAAATGATCAGCAACAAACAAAATATTTTTATCTCATACAGTTTTATAGCTATTCAAAATTGAAAAGTGTCCGACTACTGTCTGGTTTACCCTATATTATTATTTTATTATTATTCCAATAATCGCGAGATTTTCATAAAATTAATTTACTTTGATTGTTTAAGTCGGTTAAACGAAATTTCGTATTAAAATAAATTCTACATTTTGAGTAATATTTTCTTTAAATTCATCTCGAAATCACACATAAATTTCAAAGAATTACCATCGGAACCATTAATTTCATCGAAAGGCCTTGTGCGTTTTAAAATTGTTTGTTGAATATGCATAGCTGGCTGCGGTTGAGGAGGTGTTAATGGCAATCTATCCAATTCTGGTTTGTTGGGTATTCTCTCGTACAGCAAACTACCATCTAAAAATGATATTTTTAAAATTTAGTCCTCCTACTTGAATTAGTTTCTAAGATGAAATTATGAAAAAGTACATTGAAGAAAACAGACCTGGTGCTTTTGGAGGTCTTGGAAACGAGACACGATCCGGTTGCTTGCGCTGTGCTGGTGACGTGAGAGCAAGCCAGTCCCACTCGCCAGGTTGTCTTGGTGATGGATGATCACCTAGACGAGTCGCAATGTCAGTGACACGAGGACGGGATCGTGGTCGAACGGCTCTCGCTAAAATTCGAAGTTCAGTTGAACTTTTTGACGTTAATTGCGGTGAAGCACACAAATGTCTAAGTGGCGCTGCATTTACAGGCTGATGGGGAGCTCGCGCAGCATGACGTGTACGTAATTGTGCTGCACAAAGTCTACGAGCTGCACGTGCTAATGCCGATGTCCGCAAATAAAAGGCAGACCGTGTTTTCATAACAGGACGTGGTGAACCGCCGCCGCCACCGTTACCACCACCGCCACCACTACCTGATCCAGCTCCACGCAAATCGACACCATGAGCGCTGGCGTAATGACGACTAAGATGAGCTTTCAATTTAAATTCTTTTCCACATGATGGAATAGTACACCGATGTGGTCTGTGAGCACCGCTAATTCCTTTACCCTCTTCATCCGATCCAGCTCCTCCTCTTTTCCGCTCTAAATCAGCGTCATCAATTCGCGAAGGAATCTATAACATAAAACAATTCATAACTCAAAAATTTTGACAATTAAGCATAAATAAAAAATAAGTATCTGTTTTTTTCCATACCGAATGGAAAAAAACATTTTTGGCCGATTATAAGAGGTCAAACGAAATCTCACGTGGAATCGCCAATATATCCTTATTAATAAAATCAG
Source organism: Leptopilina syphax (assembly GCA_032872505.1). NCBI lineage: Eukaryota > Metazoa > Arthropoda > Insecta > Hymenoptera > Figitidae > Leptopilina > Leptopilina syphax. Next base: position 24,862,726 of record CM065472.1, on the reverse strand, counting down.
ATGTCTGTACATTGCTTAAAACTTCAAAATGTTAACATGATTAGTTATTATAGACATCAGAGATTCCAAAAATATTCTTAAAAAATTTAATGTATGTATGTCTGTCTGTCACAAATACATGTTAATCGATTTAAGTCCAACTTGGTAGGTTATTAGGTATTGGCCCAAGGAAGGTTTATAAATTTACAGATTTAAAAAATATTAATTAGAACGGGAGATATTCAATTTTTTCAAAAAAATCGAAAATTTCAAAATTTTTTATTTTTTATGGATTGCTTTTAAAGTTTCTATACTTGAGTATTACATGTTATTTAGTCACATTTTAGCATAATTTTGCAAAAAATAAAGTCCTATAACTAATATGTAAGTATAAAAATGTTTTCAAAAAATCGAAAATTTCAAAATTTTACATTTTTTTATGGATTGCTTTTAAACTTTCTATATTTGAGTATTACGTGTTATTTGGTCACATTTTAGCATAATTTTGCAAAAAATAAAGTCCTATAACTAATATGTAAGTATAAAAATGTTTTCAAAAAATCGAAAATTTCAAAATTTTACATTTTTTTATGGATTGCTTTTAAACTTTCTATATTTGAGTATTACGTGTTATTTGGTCACATTTTAGCATAATTTTGCAAAAAATATTATCCTATAAGTAAATATAAAAATATTTTCAATATCAAAAAATCGATACTAATTACTATGAAGTTTAATTGAATAGTATTTTTGGAGTCTCTGATTAATATTTTGACGTCAAAATAGTGTAATTTAGAATTATTTATCGCGATATTTCTGTTTTTGTCTTCTGATACTCAAGACCTTATTTTATTGTGTGTATATAAAAATGTGACTAAGCTACTCGAGAGTTCTAATACCAGTCACGTAGCTATAAATGTCCTAGGAGCGCTCATTGACAATTGAGGAGCTGGATACTAGAACCGGCTCTTCGCTTGGACTGCACGCGCTAATATCAGTCGGGTAGCAGTGACAGGCCCAGAGGCGCTCACTGCCACCCGACTGGTATTAGCGCTTACGGTCCGAGCGAAGAGCCGGTTCTAGAATCCAGCTCCTCAATTGACTTCTGTTTTAGCACTTGCGTCGACTCACGACCAGCGAGCGTGTATAGAAATTTTTTTAAATTTTTCTTTCCCATATCATATTAGCCACTTTGAAATTTTGAAAACAAACATCGTATTCGTAATCAGCGACCCTAAAAACCACCGAGTGACAAAATTAAGATCAATTGCATAAAGTAAAAATTTTGTTCCATATTAGATTACATTTTTGTTTGTTATTAAAAAAATTATTTATTTAATTAAAATCTAATCCTGTATTATTATTAACATTATTACAACCATTATTCACATGATTCTTTATGTTTGTTGTTATAGTAGATTATACAAATGCAATATTATAGATAAAAAACCTAACTGGTCGGTTTACCCCAGGAGGTGGGTCAAACCGGTCAGTTGACAAAATTTTTTAAAGTTAACGCAGCAACTAAACAATGAAAGATAAAGTAGGTATAGATGTCTCTGGGAAAAAGTTGCACAATTAAATTATCTTTCAAACAACTCATCGAAAAATGAAATCGGTTGATTCATTTAGTCACAAGAGTAAAAAACCGTTAGTATGGCTTTTTTGCCCCACTGAATACTAACACCATAGACAGGGAAATTCATAAAAAAATTTTTCAGGGACATTAAGAAAATTCAGACTTTTTTCGACTTACTTTAAAAAATTGCCACTTTTTCGTCTTTTCCTTCAAACTTGAAACATCAAAATACCACAAATTTTAGTAAAAAAGTACAAGTTATTTTGATTTTGATAATGCAAAAAGTAACTATAAACAAATTATTAAAAAATTGTTTTTGAATCATTTTTTAAGACATAATTAAATTTTTGAAATATATGTATAATAAAAATCTTTTTAAATAGTTAAAATTTTGTAAAATTTAATTGAAAAATAATTAATTTCTTTTAAGTATTTTATTATAATTTTTAAAAAATAATTTTTAAAGAATAAAAAGTCTTTAAAGGCCAATTTAAAAATACAATTTATTGAAAATTAGCTTCTAATTTTTTAAAATTTAATATTTTCAATTTATATTTCCAAAAATCTAAATACATACAACAATAATATTTTAGAATTATTTTTAACATTTTGGGAAAAAAACATTTATATTCAAAATTTTAATTGACATTCATCAAAAAATTAATTAGTTTTTTTTAATTATACAAAAACTTTTTTAAAGAAAACAATTAAAATTTGGTGAAATCTTTTAAAAGTAATAGAATTTTTACTAAAAATTTTAATAAAAATGATCAAATTTTTGGAGAATTTTAATTATAAACAGGACCATAATTTCTCAAAAAATTCAATAAGTCCAAAAAGTAAATAGGGGAGAGTCTCCAGTTGTGAGACGGGTTTCATTTTTGACCCGTAAATTGTAAACGGGTAAACGAAATTGTAAATAAAATACACCGTTCGAAAGGTAACAGAAATACGCAACTTTTATCAAAAGAAAGTGTAGTGTTTCGATGAACTCAAAAAATTTTACGATACATTTTCCGAGCACATCGCTTTTTTCAAAAAAAAAAAAAAATGTCTCCAGTTGTGAGACACTCATTAAAAATTGCTAAAATTTAATAAGTTTGACATAAAACGTTATGTTGAGTATAAATAATTAAATATATTAATAATATATATTATTTATTCGCTAAAATATGACTATCTAATAAACACAATTTAATAGCTTCAACAAGAGCATTAAAATTGATTTCTTCTGAATCAATTGACTTTTTTCCACTTGACATACCCAAAAATACTAGAAAAAAAATCAAAACAACATTTAAATAGTATGCCTGCAAAGTCGTATTTTTTATGCTGCCCAGATGGGTGTTGACACCGTCTCACAACTGGTGATATGCTGTATCTCACACCCAGAAATCGGCGCTATTTTGAAAAAGGAAAATTAAATTATTTTCAACCGTAGATTGGAACAATGCAATATTGCATCACAAAATATAAGGAAAACACTAAAAGAAAATGCATTACATTTACCTTTTCCAATTAATTAACTTGGAAAAAAAGTACTTTGCATTTATTGAAAAAACGCTCTTTAGTCGATTATCACACACAGTGTTGGTATTTAACAAAAACAGTTTATATATCCGCTTCGGCGTACACGAAAAAGTTGGCTCATATAAAAAGAAATGTTTTTATATAAACCAATCGGCTTTTTAATATTGCATGTTAAAAAAAATTGACTGTCTCACAACTGGAGACTCTCCCCTATTTATAAATTTTTACTTACATTGTTCGAAGATAATTGAATCTTAAATAATTATACGAATTAGTTTTTTAATAATATTTGCGATTGTTCACAACCAGGCGGAGTGGGGGTCAAAAATTGGTGAAAAATTGTCCATTTGGTTTATGGAACAACGATAAAATTTATACCTCTCACTCATACCTCGTTCTCGATCTCCCTCTCATTCACTTCTAATCTATCTGTGAGTGAGAAAAGAAAAATAATTAGCCAATAAGGAAATAAGACGCCCTTTTCGTATTTTGGCTTGAAAGTGAAATTCCCCACTTTTCCTTCCCCTATCAAATTCTGTTCCTCTCTTTCTACCTGACACGGAAAATGGAGAAAACATGATACCCCCTTCTAAACCCAAAAAGTAGGCATTACTTTCTTAACCACGGTGGCGAGTGTAAACGGTTTTTGAAATTCCCTGTCTTTTCCCTGTCCAAAAACAAAATTCCCTGTCTTATAAACCTATACGGGGCATTCTCCCTGAAATTTTCACTCAAAATTTTTTTTAATTAAAACAATTTTTTTCGAATTCTATATGAAAAATAAGTAAATACCTGTTTTTTAATTTTTTTATTTGATCAAAATTACAAAAGTTGTGATTTTTTTTAATTTAACGTCTTCAGAAGCAGATGAATTTTGAAACACTCTTTTGTCTGTTATATTACAAAAGATAAAGAATAACGTAACATATGCAAAAAATTTGTTTTTTCTTAAATATTTCAAATATGTAATAAAAAAATAACGTTTATAAAGCGAAAATATTAAATAAATTAAAATTATGTCTAAAAAATGACTTTTCTCATAACCGAAGTAATCGATTTTTCTCTTTCATTACAATCACTGATAAATAAAGAAATTTTTCCCTCTTATGTCGAAGTGATGTTCTTAAGGAATAAAATGATATTTAAAATTATTGCAGTCGTTACACAGAGTTTTATTCGACTTTAACACTTGTTAAAAAATTAACCTTCAATAACAAAACAAATGCCTTACTAATGGAATGAAGTTATGAAGTGGTTTAATTTCTCAATTTCTTTCACTAAACTCTGTGCAACGACTGATATAATTTTAAATATCATTTTATTCCTTAAGAACACCACTTTGACATAAGAGGGAAAAATTTCTTTATTTATCAGGGATTGGAATGAAAGAAAAAAATCGAAAATCGATTACTTCGGTTTTAAGAAATAGTATAGGTTATAAGGGCAGAAAATTCGAAATTCCTGCACTACGCGAAATCATCATCGCGTAGTTTAGGGCTTTCGAATTTCTGCCCGTGTAATGTATACTATTTTTCTTTATATTCGGTCGAAAGTACACTCGCTAATTTATTTTTTAAGAAAATTGCAATAGTGTTTCATTTGACAGCCGGACATCTTTATTTACTTTTGCTCCTCGCTTTAACGCCTCTAGCGGACACTCGCGAAGCTCTGGTTTTTTCTCTGTCTCTCTCTTGCAAACAACATTCGCCTGCCCCTACATCATCATCATCTGGTCGGGGGCAGGCCCGAAAAAAAATGTGAAAAAGATAAATTAATATTATATTTTTAAAAGAATATTTCTGGTGGTACAAAATTAATTTTATGTTTCTAAAATTCTAAACGTTCTAATGAACGCAATTTAATTATTTTTTCAAATTATTAAAATTTTATTATAACATTTTGGCACGTATTAAAAAAGAAATTAAAAAATTTTTAATTATTTTATTTTTGTTTTTAATGTTTATTAAAATAAGTTTTGAAAATAATTATATCAGCAAAAGATTTCGTTCATTTCAATATTCAGAGCTTGTGGATAATAAATTTATGAAGTATAAAAAGTTTTCTTGATAATTTTTTTTCTCATTTTATATTGCGATAACAACCCAGTGTGCACGTTCCGGAACAATTCCGGAACCGTTCTGTAACTGTTCTTTATTTCCATTAACTGTTACAGAACAGTTCTAGAACGTGCACACTGGGAATTACTCGTTAAATTGTCATTGAACTCGAAATTTTCTTATTTACCGACAGTGGTGTTTTTACCGGCAGAGAATTCTTTTACTCCCGCTGTAATAGAGGTTAGGTATGAAAATCAACCAAAGCACAAATGTTTGACTTTCTGCTGCGAAATCGCAGAGGGAAGTACGTACTTTCAACCGAGGTATGAAGAAAAGTCATTTTTTAGACGTAATTTTAATTTATTTAATGTTTTCGCTGTATAAACGTTATTTTTTATTACATATTTGAAATATTCAAGAAAAAACAAATTTTTTACTTATTTTTCATATAGAACTCGAAAAAAATTGTTTTAATTAAAAAAAAATTGAGTGAAAATTTCACGAAGAATGCCCTATACATATCCATTAGTCATAAAAGCAATTATTATTTCCGTATGAAATAAAGTTTAAAATTAATTCCTCTTAAGCAGATATATTTGTGTCCTATTGTGCATTGGACTTTATTGACAGTTTTAAGTGTATAACTAAGAATATTTACACTTCCTATAGCTTTTCCCTGACTTCAGATTAAATTCCCTGTCTTTTCCCTGACTTTTCCAGATTTTTCAAATTCCCTGTCTATTCCCGGTCGCTCGCCACCCTGTTAACTATTCGAAAGCGAAAGAGTTCGCTCCCACTCTAAACTAAAAGGACAGGCGATACTTCCCTCTCTTTCTCTCTATCAATTTTTCCCTTTCACTGCGGACGGAATGTACACGCTCTGGACAGACTGAATAAAAGAATTCGAAGATTATTATAGCTAATTTTCAAGAACTTCAGAAATATTGAAAATGGAAATTTTTTATGATTAAAATAATATTGCAGGATGTCAAGAATTGTAAGTCACCTGTGATCCAATACAAGCATATTATGCCACTAGGCAAAAACTTATATGTTAAAACATTTTTTTATTTTAACTCTAGATTTAACTTTTAGAGATGTTTTGAGCAATGTGAAGACAAAAGTTAACACAGTGTCTATTTTTGTTTAACAAAATTTCCTGCTTTGTCCAAATTTTTCACGGTTTATCTTTTTTTGTCAAAAATTGCTTTTTACTTTAATTTTTATTGATGTATAATATTTATGAAAACAGACCCGAGTCAAAATTTAAGCCCTACTTTCAGCCTAAAATATAGGTCTTATGTTAGGTTTTAGCAGTCGTAACGTAGGGTCTACTTGCGATACAATTAGTTCTATTCTAATTAGACTTTACTATAACTCCAAAAACTGGGTGGAAAATTTGATAAATTTTCAATACATAAATTAATTAAAGTACTACAAATTGACAAATATTGTTCTCTGCATTTGAATTGGTTAAAATAACTAATTTGATAATAAAAAGTAGACACACTGTTAAATGTATTGGTAGAAACTAAAACCCGTCGAAGACGGGTACGACAGCTAGTAATTAATATATATGTAATTATATAAATGTTAAAATGCGACAAATTCTTGTCAATATCTTTATACTTTGTAAAGGGTTTATGACCCTTACAATTAGGGGAGAGTCTCCAGTTGTGAGACGGGTTTCATTTTTGACCCGTAAATTGTAAACGGGTAAACGAAATTGTAAATAAAATACAGCCTTCGAAAGGTAACAGGCAACTTTTAAAAAGTTCGAAAGGCAACTTTTATTAAAAGATAGTATAGTGTTTCGATGAACTCAAAAAATTTTACGATACATTTTCCGAGCACATCGCTTTTTTCAAAAAAAAAAAATGTCTCCAGTTGTGAGACACTCATTAAAAATTGCTAAAATTTAATAAGTTTGACATAAAACGTTATGTTTAGTAGAAATAATTAAATATATTATAATAATTATATTATTATATACTAAATAATAATATTTATTCGACAAAATATGACTATCAAATAAAAAGCTTGAACAAGAGCATTAAAATAGATTTCTTCTGAATCAATTGACTTTTTTCCACTTGACATGCCCAAAAATACTAGAAAAAAAATGAAAACAACATTTAAATAGTATGCCTGCAAAGTCGTATTTTTTATGCTGCCCAGATGGGTGTTGACACCGTCTCACAACTGGTGATATGCTGTATCTCACACCCAGAAATCGGCGCTATTTTGAAAAAGGAAAATTAAATTATTTTCAACCGTAGATTGGAACAATGCAATATTGCATCACAAAATATAAGGAAAACACTAAAAGAAAATGCATTACATTTACCTTTTCCAATTAATTAACTTTAAAAAAAGTACTTTGCATTTATTGAAAAAACGCTTTTTAGTCGATTATCACACACATTGTTGGTATTTAACAAAAACAGTTTAAATATCCGCTTCGGCGTACACGAAAAAGTTGGCTCATATAAAAAGAAATGTTTTTATATAAACCAATCGGCTTTTTAATATTGCATGTTAAAAAAAATTGACTGTCTCACAACTGGAGGTATCTCACAACTGGAGACTCTCCCCTAATTATTTAAAAATATTTTAAAATAATTTTTGGAAGATAATAGTTTCTTAATTATATACAATTGAAAAATTCTCAAACAATTGAAATTTGGTAAAATCTTTTAAAAATAATTGGAATTTTGAAAAATATAAATAAAAATAATCAATATTTTTGAAGAATTCGGATTTTTTTAAATTTCACTTTTTTGCATTATTATTAGGGGAAAGGCTTGCAGGTTGCCTTACCTAAGTTTTTTTATTCATAACTCATTAAAAAAAAGAATAATAATTTATATGAACGTACCATCGGAAAGAGAACCTAAAAAGCTATAAATTTGAACCATAGATAATTTAAATTGTCAAAAAATAAAACTTTTACATCAATTATTAAAAATGATGTGAAATCAACGTTTCGAAATTTAGGCTTGCAGGTTGACCCATCTTGAAAATCGATAATAATATGGAACAACTCCAATAAATTTATTAAATTTCACTTTTAATAAACATAATAATTTAAATTTAAATTTTTTAAACAATTTATTAATGAATAAAATTTGTTTTAAATAAAAAATATTTTTGAAAAATAAAAATTTTTTTCTAACACACGCACGGAAAGTACATCATTTCTTACCTGTGTAGAGGGTGAAAAGTATGTATTTTCCGACGAGAGGGAGGGAATGTTACTTTACCTCCCTGTGACGTCATAACGGGGAGAGAAAAGTATACTTTACCTCCCCGTGACGTCATAGCGGGGAGAGAAAAGTACTTTACCTCCCTGTTGTCCAAAATCACATGTAATTATATTTTAATAACAATGTAAAGATAAAGTGTATCTTTATTTACGATCGTAAACTAAAGTCGACTAAATATATGTTTTATTGAAAATTGTTAAATAATTAATCATAAATCGATGAATAAAAATATTAATTCATATTTTAAAAATTCTTTTTGGATTATCAAAATTGATTAAAAAAGCAACTCAGAAAAAAATTGTAACTTAAATTATCCATAAAAATATTTCATTTGTAAGCACATGAAAAAGTCACATTTTTAATTTTTCCACAAGTCAATATCAGAATTTGTTTAAAAATAACATTTTTATTGCTTCTTTTTGCTCCAAAAGATCATAAAAAGTAATAACTAATCATTTAACAACTATATCAGTCGCGTTTTTAATTATGGCATTTCTACAATAATAAATAACGCAAGTGGGACAACCTGCAAGCCGGACAACTTGCAAGCCTTTCCCCTACATATTCATTGATGTTTTCTTAAAAATTTATCTGAGGTACTTTTAGCGGAGAAAAATGTATTAAGGGTTCATACCACTTTGTCATCTTCAAAAAAACAAAAATTTTTTTATTATGGATTTCGAAAGTAAAATATGTCAAAAATGTGGTGTAAAATTTTTAGAAAGATCCCAGCACTCAAAATATATTTTTTTCAATACTATTTGAGCGCGTACACAGCTATGTAAGTATAAAACACAAACTTTAAACGCGTTTTTCTCAAAACCACATTTTTCCATGCTGCGGGATGTTTTTCTCGGAAACTACTGGATCGATTCTCAAAATTTTTTTACGAAAATCTTCGTCACATGGGTGGGTATAGCCGGAACTAGAATTATTGAAAAATATTAATTTTTACTATTTTTTTAAATCGAAAAACTGCCAAAAAAAAATTTAATATTCGAAAAAAAAAATTTAAATTGCCGCCATTTTGTTATTTTTGCATAAAAATTAAAAATTCTAGTTCGGGCGATAGGCACAGTCCTACTGAAGATAAATCAATTTGAATTTTGTGTTTTAGATTTTTCTAACCTGAGAAATCAATCCCGCAGCTGGCATCGGTATTTTTAGCAGGTCTAAAATTATTGTTAAATTTTAAATAAACAAATAATATTTTTTTAATAAAATAAGGTTTTTTATAAAGTTAAAGAGTGTATTTATTGAACTAAAAAAATGCAGATTAATATAATCCATAGGAATCGTAAAAAAAATTCTAGAAAATAGCTTTATTTTCAAACGTGTAAAGTGGTATGAACCCTTAAAGTGTTTTTTCCTTTGATTTTTAACCTAAGATTGATTTTTTTAACCTAATGTTGAATTGTTTTTGAGTTAAAAAAATTTTAAATATTTTTAAATTAATTAAAAAAATATATAAATTGTTTCTCGGTAGTAAAAAATTTCATTAATATATTTTTATGATTAAAACGATTAAATTTTTTTCATGAATTTCAAAAAGGGCTCAACTCTGACAACTATAATATCAATTTTCTTCAAATCACTGTTATTTAGGACAATTCTTTTATCATTTTCTCATATAAAATTGCATCTAGTTACTACGAAAAAAAGTTCACTGAGAAAAATGGAGTTTGAAAAACTGGGTGTCAATATTGGAAAATAGGACTCAGTCCAGTAAAAGTACATTAATTTATTTCCATCAAGCATCTAAGGGTGATGCGTATAGTGTATAGAGGGCCTTAGTTCCAAATTTCACTTTAAAGAGCATTGAAAAACAGGCGAAGATTATAAGGTACACTGCAGTGTGCTTAGTAGAGCAAAGGGACTCAGTCCTCTACTTCGAAACTTTCACAATAAAGGAAGTAGTTACGCAGGCGCGTAAACTGTCAAAATAAATGTCCAACGCGACGCGAGTGTTTCCTCTTATTCACCTTCGTCAATTTTATATAAAAAAATAAACAATAACCAATCATTAAAAAAAAGAAAAATATGTTAAATGCATACTCTTTATATGTTCATATTCATTAATTCACAAGTTTTATTCTTCCCACTATTTCATACTTACATTTAACAACTAAACGCATCGAAAAATCTTAGAATCATACGGGATTGAACACCTTCCTAACCATACCACTAAATCAGGGTGTCTAGCGATTCGGCAATTTAAAATTCCCGGTTTTTTCCCGAGTTTTTGAATAATTTTTCCGGATAATTACAAAGGATTTAAAACTTATTGAAATGTTTATTAAAACATTATTTACGTACAATTAAATATTGTTTTTATTAAATTACAATGATTAAAGTTATATAAGGGTGATTCTCACAAGAAGGACAAATCATGACTTAATGGTATTTTGTTAAAAATTAATTTAATTAATTGAAACTATTAAAATTTATGACAGCCATACTACAGCATTTAATAATTATTAATCATATCACCAAAGAAAAATTCGAAAGAAGGTCATAAAACTGAAATATTTCACGAAATTTAGTGTAACGGGGGGAGTTACGGAGTGAAGTCACGGAGTGGAGTTTTAACATGATATTTATTTAATATTTCAGTAATTTGATAATTATTTATTACCTTTTCTTTATGATTTAACTAAAAACTTTAAAATCACAACATATGACTTGTCAATTTTTAATTACGTTAATTTATATTACTATTTTATAACAAAAACGCCGTCTGAAACAGTGCACAAATAATTTGTCCTTTTTGAGAGAATCACCCATAATAATTTCTAAAAACGTGACATAGAATATCAAAATTTCACTTATAAAAATTTCTCAACTTTATAATGGTAAAAATTTTTTTTTTAGAATAATATAATTCATGAAAAAAATTAAGTTTCAAAGATAACTTATTAAATATCTTGAAACATGTTGCCTCCAATTTTTTTTGCAATTTATGTCAAAGTAAAGCTTAAAAATTCTAATTTCATTCCCTGTAAACATTATAATGGTCAATTCAGGGGAATTTAATAAATTAATTAAATTTTACAAAGATGTCAGAGGTTGAACTGTGTAAAAATTTGAAAAAAACAAAATCCGCTCGGTACATGCATTATAACCTTTGAAATTCTTGTAAAATTTAATTAATTTCTAAAACCATGAAATGCTCTTTATAATGTTAACATGGAATTAAACTATAGAATATTTAAGCTTCATTTTGACATAAGTTTCAAGAAAATCGGATGCGACGTGTTTTGAGATAGGTATTCAAAAAGGTTATCTTTCAAACTTAATTTTTTTCATAAATTATACACGGAGAGAAATCTGCTGCTAATATTACTCGAAAGAGCACATTACTTAAATTGCTTAACGTTTCTCTTATATTTTTAGCATGGATTCATATACTTATTGTAAAAATACTTTCAATGCAATAAGCATAAGAGACAGTAGCTAATTTTGCACGAAATCTTTATTATAAATACAAAGAGAACGTGCTATAAAAGTATTAGATTCTTCTTATAAGAATCGCTCGAACTCCGACTGATTTTCAGGCGGACTTTATACAACACAATCTTACCTGTGTATACGCACATATAACTCACACACACATATATTTCTCTCTCTCTATATTTGATATTTCTCTGTCCTGTAAAACATTATATATTATATGTAGTATTTAATACTTGTTGCTGTTATAAAAAGATAATATTTATTTAATAGTAAGTATATTATTTAAAAATTATTGCATTTTTATTCGTGTTTGAATATATAAGCAACATGTGAAAATTGTTAGGTTATGTTGTTGCAAACGTCACCGCTTTGTACGCGTTCCGTTCCTCGAAACCATCCAGAGAAATATATGTGTGTGTGAGTTATATGTGCGTACACGCAAGTAAGATTGTGTTGTATAAATTCCGCCTGAAAATCAGTCGGAGTTCGAGCGATTCTTACAAGAAGAATCTAATACTTTTATAGCACGTTCTCTTTATATTTATAATAAAGATTTCGTGCAAAATTAGCTACTGTCTCTTATGCTTATTGCATCGAACTCTCCGTTACATTAAATAGATGATTTCGTATATAAACTATTATAACCTCAAGCTAAAATTCTATTCAGCAGTGACTAATAAAATTTGTAAAGATTCTGCAAGCAATAATAGCAACAGATTTCTCTCCGTGTATATTTAAAAAAAAATGTATTACCATTATAAAGTTGAGAAATTTTTGTTTTAAAACCACTAATAGTAAATAAAGTTTGGCTTCAATAAATATGAAAAATAATTATTTAAAAATTGCCTTACAATGTCAATTGTTTATAACATAGAGTTATTAGAATAGAGTGCGCAAGCGACCAAAATGTTTCTAAGGCGTATAGACGGAGACAGCCATACGAAAAGTAAACCCCTTTTGGGGTTTACAGTGGGCCAGAGGAGACCAAAAGTAACAAAAAAACAAAGTTTAATATTTCAAAAAAGTACTTACTCTGTCATAAAAAGTACACCTTAAAGTAGTATTTTTGAAATTTTTAAAGATTTTCGTTAAAAAATGTACTGTTAGTAATGCAATACATTTGGAAAATATGTTTAAAATTAAAAATTCGTATTTTTCCTAAAATAATAATTTTTTTTCTATTTTGTATTTCTATATAATTTCTAATGACCTCTTTTACTAATAGGTATACGGCAACGTAAAAAAATAGTTTTCTATATCAAAAATATTTGTAAGATACTTTTTTTCACAGGTTTTTACATGATTCGTTGAAGTTTTTATTCTTGTGCTTACTTTCGATTGACAGTTCCCTTAAGTTCCACTACATACAACAGTTTATTTTATGTCAATCTCTTCCTTAGATCATACAGTTCAAGAAAATGTTGCGCTTTTTTCTATTTAACCCCTTGGCATTCTATGACGTGTATACACGTCATGGTGCAGGTGGGCTCAAACTGTTGATATTGTGTCTAGACTCAAGTAGATTTGTGGCTAGATTAACAGACAGATTTGTCCCAAAATTTTTACTCGCTGTATATGAGTCTGATTTCAAATTTTTAAAATTCAAAATGGTTGATCCAATATGGCGGACATTTTCAAAAATTTATCGGATTCACTACTTAAAACTTGATACTCGGGGGTTTTCGAGTACGGAGAGAAAATATATATTAAATTTTGTAAAAGTATTTTACAAATTGGAAAAAAGTGCTACAAAGCAAAATTTTAGTATAAAAAATAATACACTCTAAAAAAACTTATGTGAAATATAATAAAGTTTTATTAGAATTTAATTAATATTCTTGATATTTGATATAATTATACTAAATTTCACATAAGTTTTTCTAAATTTAATTATTTTTTATATCCAAATGTCGCTTTGTCGCACTTTTTCCCCAAATTGTAAAATACTTTTACAAAATTTAATATATGGGTGATTCTCCAAAAACCGGTCACTTTTAAGTTGATAAAATTTTTTTTTTTAATGTTTAAAAATTGAACTTTCTTTTATTAATTACTATTCATTGGTATTTAAATAAACTATATTTGAAGTAGGTACGCTACAAAACTATTTAAAGTTTAAAAATATTAAAATTATTTAAATTTCACCAGGATCATTTTGAATTTTTTCACGTCGCTCTTTTTCGACATTTGCTTTTTTCTGTTTGTTTAATTATTCTTTTATGTTAGACAATCCATATCAACTATATTTATTTTAAATTACATTTATTAATAAACATTAGTTTTCGTATAATTAGCACTTTTCGCGTAATTGAAATGAGATGTGAAAAGTAAACATGAAAACTAACCTCATCAGAGGCGTATCATCGAGGGGCACTGAAATTCATATTTCTTCTATATAGGTATTATTAATTGAATTAAATGACTTATTTTTATTATTTTTAAAATTATATTTAAAAATATATGAAAATATTAGAAAAATTTCAACTTTATTACCTATTTTAAAAAAAGTTTTAGGCACGGGCACACTTTTTACTTGTTTCGCACCTACCACATGCAAATGTTTTGACACGACAAAGGACTCCACGACAATGGAAATTTGTACAAAATCCATTAATACATATTTTAAAGAAAAGTAAATAAAAAAATGGCTAGGTATATACTTTTGTCCTACCAAACTGTAAGTTTTCATCCGTTTTTTATTGATATTTATATTAAAATATTAAAGTTATGACAGCGCACGACAAAGGAATGAATAAAAATACGCAGTGTTTTTCTAGTGTTTTTTCTTAAAAATATGAAAAATATAATTTATTTTCCAATTTCTCTTGGAGATTTGAAAAGTGACATGTTTTTTCTTTAATTTCCAATTGATTTTGATATAAAAAGTGCACGTCTTATAGTTCATTTATACACGTTTATCCTTTGTCGTGCCAGCATGGAGATTTTTAAAGACACTTATATTTTAATAATTATCAATAACTATATTGATGTATTAAAAAATTTCATTGATAAAAATTGAAGCTTTTGAGTTAATCTTTCATAATATTTATTGAATAATTAAAGATAGGTCTTTTTTTATAAGTAATAGTACTTTAAAGTTTGGTACTCAGAGGTAAAGACATATTTGAATTGCTGTTTTCCAGCTGTTAAATGTTGTTTTCAAACATTTTTTAAAAATTGTAGAAAAAAATTGAAACTTACATAAGTGTGATCATTCAAGTCTCATCTTTCATTTAAGACCAAAAGAGTTTGAAAATCTTATTCGGTTTGTGAGATATCATTATGAACGTCCGAGCATGTTTTTTGACAAATGCATTGAATTAGTCGATTTTGAACGGTTTTTGGCTGAAAATGCTCGGCCGTTTATAATGATATCTCGCCAACCAATTGAGATTTTTGAATTTTTTTGGTCTTAAATTAAAGATGAGACTTGAATGATCACACCTATATAAGTTTCAAATTTTTTGTGCAATTTTTAAAAAATGTGCAGGGGTTGAAAAAATTTCAAAAAAAATTGTATTTTCAAAATTTTTTTGTCAATTGCTGCAATCTTTGTATAAATTATTAAAATTTCCAGTTATGTACTATTAATCGTAAAATTTAATAATCTTTCGAATGGTATATTTGTTAATTTTCTGACATTTCTATTTACAAAAATATCGTGATTTAAAGATTGGTATGTTTTTGGGCCGTGTGCGTGCAGCCGTACCGATAATTCCCGACGGTAGTGTATTCTCTCTCCGTGTGATCGTTGATTATGAATCCAATGTTAGTTTCCAAAAATTCAAAATGGTTTGTGACGGAAACGAATAAAATCAAAGTTAAAATTTAATTATTTATCGAAAATACCGAAAATGTTTTTGTTTTCTATTCGACGCTCTACGAAAATTTGTTGTACGCTCCTGAGTGCCGATAGTGCGCGTGCGCTCAGCCTCCGACCAATGGTGAGCGAGAAGCTTTCTCCCGCCGAGTTCTTCTCCCTCCAGCGCGACCCGAATCGAGGACCCCAAATGTACGGTCCGAGATCGTCACTTCTCAAAGCGGTGTTACCGCAGAAGGAGCTCGAAGCGGTCTTACCGCAGCGAAAGGGTTTTACCCTAAGTGCCTAAGTGGTCTTATCACAGGTGATGAGGTTTTACCTCGAAACGGTTTTACCGTAGTCACTAGGAGACGATTCGTTTAATTAGTTTCTCTATTGTTTGTAAATATTTATAAATACACGTTTTTTATGTTTCTGTAATTGAGCTTGTTAATTTCTTAGATTTTAACGGACCCTGACCGACGAGCTAATCCCTCTCAATTAACATTCATTAGAGGTTATTCGATATGGTAAAATTTTGTATTCAATATAATTTAAAAAGGTTTTTGTAATCACCGATCATAAACACTACCTAGTATGAATTTTAAATCAATTTTAAATTTTATGACTTTATTTGAAAAAATTATCCGCCATATTGGATGTGACTTTTCCCGGAAACATCAGAATAACGAATATCAAATAAATCCCATGAATTTTTGAAAATGATATCCACCATAATAGATCCGTCATATTAAATTTTTAAAAACTAACATCGAAATTATAATCAGTGTTCCCGAAAACCTCTAAGTAACAAGTTTCAAATGTTTCTAGTGATTTTTGGAATATTTCCGCCATATTGGATCCTACATTTTGAAAATCTGACTTTAGATTTGTGACCAGGGACCGTAAAAACCCTTGTATACCAAGTTTCATGAAAAAAAAAATTTTTAATACTTATGTCCGCCATAATGGATCCTACATTTTGAATTTTTTAAATCTGACTTTATATTCGTGATCAGGGACCGCAAAAATCCTTGTATACTATTTATAATTAATTGTTATTAACAAATTAATGATTTTTCAAATTTTTTTTATTTTGTAGTCTTCTATTTACCCTAATAAGTGTGCATACCAAATATTAAGTGATTTCATTAATATTTGTCAAAGATACGACGATTTGTTTCAAAATTTAATTAAATTGGTAAAAAAAATTTTTTTAGTTTTTTCCATTTATTATCTACAGTTTTTATCGTATAAAAAAAGTCAAAGGAAAAAAAGATGCGCATTTCTGTTTTCTACAAGGAAGTAGATTTTAAAAATAAAAATTTCGAATTTCAATTTTTTGAACATTTTGGGTCCCTTGACTAGCAATAGCGTGTGCAGTGGAGCGCTCGGAGAGTTCTTCTTCCCGGCTCCTCAATTGTTATATAAATATCTCAAAAACATTACGTTGAACATGGCGTAAAATAGTAAAAATCCTTTAACTTTTATAATATAACATGCACTAAAGTTAGTTTTAAATAAAATTTGAATTATTTTTTTCACTACACTGAGAGAAGTAAGGAAACTAATACGTCCCGTGCGAGCCTTGAGTGGTACTTTTGAAAGTTCTTAGGTGAATCCTCGAATCGGAATGTCTTTAGCCCCGGTGTGAAACGTGGAACGTCCCGAAGCGGGATTACTCAGAACTTTCAGTTTCGGCCACCAGTTGTTCTCCTCACAAGTTGACGGCGTGCTTTGTTCGTGGTTCGTGAAGTGCGAGATTCGCGAGAATATAACGTTTCTAAATATTTTATTATTTATTTATAAAGTGCGATCTTAATAATGGACGAGTTTTTGAGAAAGTATGAATTTGGCATATTGCGAGATATCTTCATATGTAAGTAATTCATTTATGTTTGTATAAATATGTGTGTTCTTTTCGTTCTTGCATTAACATAACCTATAAAAGAAAACATTTCATTTCATTCTCTTTTTACTTTTTTTATGAATTGAGAGTTAAAATTAAATCTAGAAGAACTAATACAATAATTTTTTATAATATTGCTTATCATTTATGTGGTGTTACATATCTTTTTACGTTTTGTTTAGCAAATGGTGTGGACGAAACAAATTTTTTTTCTCTGAGTGATGAAACTATCTTTTTAATTTTAAAAGACTTTCCCGAAATTGTAATATTATTTATTAGTAAATTTAATTTTGAAAAAGGAGTTATGTTGGGAAATAATTCTTCGTCGGAACTTGTCATGGAAATAGATGAAAATTCCACGCATGAACTACCTGCTGTTACCGGTGTACAGTCCAGTATTGAAAATAATATTTGTGAGACAACTGAACAGTCTGATGTAAATAAACATACACCTGCAGTTGAAATGTCAATTTTAGAAGGTGATTTAGTTTACATTTTTTTTAGTAAATTACATTCAATAAAATCTTTAGTTGATAACGTTGTAGACTTTAATATCGTTTAAAAGTGTGATATGAATTATGTGCTTTCAGAAGAGTTCAGATTTAAAGACAACGAACTTTTTCGTTTTTTAAACAGTAGTTTAAAACGGCAAGTTATTTTAGGCAAATATAAGAAGACAAAAGAACTAGATTACGCCAAATTGAAAGATCTTTTAATTTATGAAAAACTTCAAGAAAATGCTTTTAATTATAAGTAAGTTCATTTTTTATAATTATTTGAAGAATGAAGTTAATTCTTACATTTAACATACCTAAGAGCATTATTTATTTCTTAATTAAAAAAATGATTAAAAAACAACTGTCGAATAAAAGTGTATGATATTATACATCAACTTAACTCAGGGAGAATCTCACATAAATATACAATACAATACATATGCAATATAAATTTTTTTTTAAATAATCGATTACTTATAAAATAAATATTATTTGATAAGTCAAATGATGATAAGTATAAGTATACCATTGTAAAATATTGGTCCAGCTTTAAATATCGAATGTAAACTAAACCTATTTGTGTAAACTAAACCTTATAAATTTATCAGTGCGGGGCGTCTCAGCGCCAGATTTCGAAATAACTCACGCGCGGAAGCAGAGTAGCGCATAGCGACGCGTAGCGAGAACTATTATTACGTTCTATTACTTTGAAAATAAATTGTAATTTTTTATATACATAATTCAAAAAATACCTTATGAATAGAAAATTCCCGGGTTTTTCCCGGTTTTTCGGGGTTGAACCAAATTCCCGGGGTTTTCCCGATTTCCCGGTTCGCTAGACACCCTGTAAAATATACGCATAATTGAACCCCTTGATGCAAGAACCAGACATAGACCATAGAAATTAAATGGGCTACGTCTGGTTCTTGTATCAAGGGGTTCAATTATAAATCGCACGCTTTTACATTAAGCCTCTTAGGCCAGTCGGTGAGTGCAAAAAGTGCACATAAATGCAACCTGAAAAGTCTCAATAGTTTCTTGTAGTTTGAGGGCCCAATATAAGAGCCCCATGGTTTGCTCTCGATTTCCGGTTGCAAAAAATAGTGTAAACAATCGTCAAAGTTCGAGAAACGTAGTTCTTCGATGACCCTTGCTTCCGGTTAAATTTTAGAGGAAAAAGTTGTGATTGAAAGTTGTAGAGCTTGAAATTACCTTTCAAATGACTGGTCATACGTTAAAAAAGGTTAATTTGTTTAGTTGCAAATGAATTTAAACCATTAAAAATAGCACTTTTTTAATTGTTTAATAACTTTGTTAATAATTATTGAATTTGTTTACAACTCACCAGGAATATTCTCCTTGCGAAGCTGAATAAATTAAAAAAAAAGTCAACTCGATCGGACAAATAGTTTATGTTTTATTCCATTTGTTAACTAAAAACATGAAATTTTTCAACGGAATTTCCCCATTTTTGGACCTGCAAATTTCGTTTTTAGGGTTCCGTACACCTACGGTGTATCGGTGGAACCTTATTGGTGAGTCTCTTGTGTCCGTAGCCAAATCGTGTCCCCCCCCCCTAGCGGCTAAACTATTTGACCTAAAGAGCCCAAATTTGGTCCAGATATGTATTTTTACTCGTAGATTACAGGAAAAATATAGAGAATGTGATTGGACGTGATGGGCATAGCGTTGTCAAGGAAATAACAAGATTTTTGGCCAAAAATGCATAAAAAGTGACCATTCCCCCCTCCCCTTAACTTCTAAACTATTCGACATGAAGAGTTGAAATTTTGCATGCTGGTGTATTTTTACTCGAATATTACAGGAAAAATATAGAGAACTTGATATGTAATGATGGCCATAGCGTTGACAAGGAAAAACTAAAAAAATTTTTTAAAAAAATTTTTTTTTCCTTACTTTTACATTATCTGACCAAATGACCTGAAAATTGGTATCCTACACTGAGAAAAGAAAAGCACAGAATCTGAATTCGACATAGTTCAGCATCAGTACCCCAGGTCGAACGCAGCAGCAGTGCCACTATTGGACAGATTCTGTACTCTGCAGCACAGATGCTATACTTTGAAAAATTTTGAAGTACAGATTCTACGCTTTAAGTGACAGTATCTGTCTTTTATGCGAAGGACAGATTCTGTCTCTTATTTTGTATAGCCGGTGTGCGGCAGAATTCAGATTCTGTGCTTTTCTTCTCTCAGTGTAGTTTATTATTACAGTCTGACGACAAAAAATTTATTTAAGAAACTTTTTGAAAAAAAATCAAAAAAAATTTTTTTTTTAACTTTTTTTTCAAAAAAATTTTTTTTAGTTTAAACACGTGTCATTAAATATATTAAGGAAGAGTGAAATTTTAAGAGAATAAATGAGAGATTGTTTTCTGACTTTAATTTCTTAACTAAAATTAAAAAAAAATTGGACAAGTGCGAGTTGTACTCGCACTGCAATGGCGGGTTCTGCAACATTTATCAACATTTATCAACATTTCATGTTCTTGCAACATTTATTGGTAATTGGTAGAATTAAAATAAACAATTAAAAAAATATATTAAAATCATTTGATAAAAAAATAACTAAAAAAAATTAAAGTATTGTATACCTAATATTGTAAACAATAATAATCAGAGGAACTGTAATTTTTAAAATTTTGTTCCTCTGCTTATTATTGTTTACAATATTAGATATATACAATACTTTAATTTTTTTAGTTATTTTTGTTATCAAATGATTTTAATATATTTTTTTAATTGTTTATTTTAATTCTACCAATTACCGATAAATATTGCAAGTATTTTTTTAATATTTGTGTACGGAACCCGCCATTGCAGTGCGAGTACAACTCGCACTTGTCCAATTTTTTTTTTCTTCGTCAAACTTTTATTTCATTTATATGGGAAAATAATTTTTTTATCTAAGTGAGTTTTTGAGTTATTTACCGTGACACACCCTGAAATCATGTCGGGCAAAATTTTTTTATTAAGTAAATAACATAAGAGAATAAAATAAGAAAATACATAAAAATGCCACTTTAATTGAACTAAAAATTTTTTTTTTTGAAAATTTCAAAATATTTTCATTTTAAAATTTTCAAAAAAAAAATTTGAAATTTTTTTTGGAATCTTTTCAATTGTCTTTTAAACATATTCAAAGCTAATTAAAATGCATACAGTAGTTTTTGAGAAAAATGCGTTTTTCGATTTTTTTTCCCCTCCATAAGTTCCAAAAAACTCAAAATTTTGAGTTAAAAATTTCAAAAAGTTATTTTTAAGTGGGTAGGAATGAATGGGAAAAATATATTCGGCTCACTTTTTCCATATTTATTTGGCTATACCCTATCACATAAAATTGCACATATGTATATAGTATGTGCATTACCGTACGTGACAAATAGCATGACCATGGTTTTTGATATTTTACTCAAAAACTATATTTTTAAAAAATTTGGAAAAAAATATATGTTAAAGGGGACATTATAAGGTACTTTTTACAACAAAAGAGAAAGTGGTCACTTTAAAAAATAACCCTAAAAAAATTTTTTGAAAATTTCAAAAAATTTTTTTGAAAATGTTTTCTGAAAAAAAATTTTGATTTTTTTTTCTAAAATCGTCTTATCTATATTTACAACCTCTTAAAATTTCATTAAAATCGGTTCAGTAGTTTTCAAGAAAAATAAGTTTTTTGATTTTGCTTTCCCCCTCCATAACTCCCCCAAAAAAGCGAATTTTGAGTTCAAAATTGCAGAAAGTTATAGTCATATGGATAGTAATATATGGGCCAAATTTAAGAAAAATAGATGCGGGGGCAGTTTTTGCACACTTAACCCCCTAAGCCCTTTGCAAAAATGGTCATAACTTCGTTAATTATTTACCGATTTTAATCATTCTTTTTTAATTTGATGTATTTTTTTACGCTGAATCTAAAAATGATTTTATATTTTTTCAAAATACAATATTTTTAATAGCAATTCATACCACTTATAGTTCAATATATGTATTTTATGAAAAAAAATTGGACATAAGGTTTTGTGCATTTATTTTTCATTTATATTAAGTAAAAGTAAATGTATCCTTTTTTCAACCTCTGAACGTCGGAGTGGGAGTACTCGAAGGAGCGTAATTCTCGCCGCCACAACTCAATTCAGCCTTTCAAATTTGCAAAAATGGTCATAACTTAATTATTTACCGATTTTAATCATTCTTTTTTTAATTTGATGTATTTTTTTACGCTGAATCTAAATATGATTTTATATTTTTTCAAAATACAATATTTTTAATAATAAAAACGAAAATTTTTTTAACAAAAAATTTTTAATTATTATTTATAACATTTGACCATGGAGATTCAACGACGTACATACAATGTGTGCCAATTTCATGTATCTTAATTTATGATTCTTTACTCTCCTAGACAGTAGTGTCTAACGGGGAAAAAGTAAACTAAATATCGTCTGCTACTGTCAGATGCTCGATGTGTTTATAGGAGTTAAATATTTTTAGAGTTGAAAAGTTTTTAAGTATTTACATAAATTATTAATGTATTTTCATAAATCGTAACAGATAATTAGTGTTAGTGTATTTAAATGCATTTCTTTAAAATGCAACTCACAAATGTCATGACTCCTTAGCAATTCTTTGCTTCTTTTGGTGGAACAATTTGCTTCCAATATTCATAACTATTTTCCTAATAAATGTCAGCAACAAATATTACAATTTAAATTTGTGATTTTTGTTTGACCGTATTAATTAATTTGTTGAGTAATGAGAAGGCCTAAATTTTAATAAATTTAATTAATAAACAAACCGTATCTAGGCCTTCTCATTGCTCAACAAATTACAATTTAAAGTTATTAGTCAAATATTTAAAAGAACCCTTGGTTAAAAGAAAGAGAATTTATGTCCTTCTTTAATTAAGGTAGTACGCTCGCGATCGCACTTTTCTATAGAATTCCCTGAAATTCAAAATCTGAATAGTTAATAACAAGATCTACAAGCTTGCACAATTTTAAAACAATTGACCGTTTTTAAAACAAGATATTTAATTAAAAGTTTGTTATTTAACATGGTTAACCTATGAAGAGTACATATAAATGGCACATTTCTTCTAATCACTTTTAAAATTTTCTATAGATTGTTTTCAAAAACGAATATATTATAAATGAATATTTGAAAAATTTAGAACAAAAAGATTTAACAATATTAATCGTTTCAGTTAAAAGATATAATATAATATAATATTCTAATCTGACTAGTATACTTGTGTGTGAGTGTGTCTGTACATAGGGCTGACTATGTATTCAGTACAGTCCAAGCAAAAAAATGCTACAGTAACTGCACCATACTATAGCATTTTATTAAAATTTACTTTTGAGAGTGACTGTCGCGAGCGTACTACCTTAACTCTCTGCTGATGCTAACGACCGTTATCGACAGAAATCGTCATTCTGGACGCCTGGTGGGGACTATGGGAGTTACGTTCTTTGGCGATAGAGTGGGGATAAGTTAGCATCAGCAGAGGGTTAAAAGAGGAGAAGTGCATTTGTCCACTATTTAAATTTACAAAAATTTACTGCTGTAGGTTATGTCATGTGTTCTTGTTTACAACCGAAGTACAATTTTTATCCGCGAGGGGCGTGTCGTTCGGGAAAGTAAGACGAGAGGACTTGTAGTACGAAAAGGTAGCACACTTTTCACATCATACTGGCATGACCGTTAAGTCTCCTTATACTACTCCATGCATTTGACAAAAAATTCTTTTCGTACATATAATTCCATTGAATTCAAAATAATATTATGACATAAAAAAATTCAAATTATTTTTATATAAGTGTGTAGCATTGTTGTATTGATAGTTGAACAGGCGTGCATATGTAAACCTAATGCTACACACTTATATAAAAATAATTTGAATTTTTTTTCGTCATAATATTATTTTGAATTTAATGGAATTATATGTACGAAAAGAATTTTTTGTCAAATGTTATAAATAATAATTAAAAATTTTTTGTTAAAAAAATTTTCGTTTATATTATTAAAAATATTGTATTTTGAAAAAATATAAAATCATTTTTAGATTCAGAGTAAAAAAATAAATCAAATTAAAAAAAGAATGATTAAA
Source organism: Leptopilina syphax (assembly GCA_032872505.1). Taxonomy (NCBI): domain Eukaryota; kingdom Metazoa; phylum Arthropoda; class Insecta; order Hymenoptera; family Figitidae; genus Leptopilina; species Leptopilina syphax. The sequence goes on along the minus strand of CM065472.1, from coordinate 24,838,528 downwards.
ATCGGTAAATAATTAACGAAGTTATGACCATTTTTGCAAATTTGAACGGCTGAATTCAGTTGTGGCGGCGAGAATTACGCTCCTTCGAGTACCCCCACTCCGACGTTCAGAGGTTGAAAAAAGGATACATTTACTTTTACTTGATATAAATGAAAAATAAATGCACAAAACCTTATGTCCAATTTTTTTCATAAAATACATATATTGAACTATAAGTGGTATGAATTGCAATTAAAAATATTGATAATTAACTAGTCAAGAATTTTTTGAAAAAAATAAACTAACTCCCCCCTCCTTGAAGCTAGGTCGGAATTTTTTTTTAGATAAGTTTTGTGAAAACGAATGAAATTAAATTCCCTTTACACCAAATCGATTGAGTGAAAATTGACTGAGTTATTCCATTTGTTTATGTCAAAAAAACATACCTTTTTTTAACGTCTATTATTATGCACTTAGATAAAAAAATTAATTTCCCATTTAAATGAAATAAAAGTCTGACTCCTAAACTGTACTCTCGAAAAAAAAAACAAAATTCGCAGGTCCAAAAGTGGGGAAATTCCGTTGAAAAATTTCATGTTTTTAGTTAACAAATGGAATAAAACATAAACTATTTGTCCGATCGAGTTGACTTTTTTTTAATTTATTCAGCTTCGCAAGGAGAATATTCTTGGTGAGTTGTAAACAAATTCAATAATTATTAACAAAGTTATTAAACAATTAAAAAAGTGCTATTTTTAATGGTTTGAATTCATTTGCAACTAAACTAATTAACCTTTTTTAACGTATGACCAGTTATTTGAAAGGTATTTTCAAGCTCTACAACTTTCAATTACAACTTTTTCCTCTAAAATTTAATCGGAAGCAAGGGTCATCGAAGAACTACGTTTCTCGAACTTTGACGATTGTTTACACTATTTTTTGCAACCGGAAATCGAGAGAAAACCATGGGGCTCTTATATGGGGCCCTCAAACTACAAGAAACTATTGAGACTTTTCAGGTTGCATTTATATGCACTTTTAGCACTCACCGACTGGCCTATCTCGGCTACGCAATCGATAGGGGAAATTTCTTATTTAAATAACATCCCTTTTCAATGAAATAAATTAGATCATGCGTGTATTTTACTACGAAATTAATGTAAGTATACATGTCAACAATATTCATAATATTGAATAAATAATATTGTCAACTAGTTTAAATTTGATACGGTTATTGGAATTTAATAATTAATAAATAAAAAACATTAACTTTTTCTTAATAACAAAAATAAAATTAATATTTGTGGAGTTTATACAAAATAGTGAATTGACCTTGAATGAAATGCATAATTAATTATTCTCAAAGCATTATTTAATAACTTAATTAACTTAATTCCATTGCATAATAGTTAATAGTAGTAAGAGTAAGTGAAACGGTAAGATAAGTGAACGACCATTAGTGTGAGAGAGAGAGAGAGAGAGAATAACTTGTAGTTTTCGAGTAGGTATCAACTTTATGTGCACTGCGTTTATTTTTCGAAAGAACTGGACTGAGTACTAGTTATTCAATATTCGCTTTTATTATAGACTTGTGTTTTGTACACTGCCACGTTCTTTTAACAATTACATGAGAAAGTCATTTCTCATTCTAATTTTTTATACTCTTATTCCCTCTTAGACTATTTAAACAGTTTTGTGTAAGCTGATGAATGGGATAACTTGTGTTGAGTCCCAAAGTGTTCAGCTATGAAACCATAAAAATTAGTTACTATAACTAAATGAAGCAGTTAATATGACTAAAAAGTTAAAATAACTTTTTTAGTAGTTAAATATACTGTAAAAGTGGTATTTTTTACTACATTTTACAGTTAGATACTATTCTGTCGTAGTTCTTTTTACTAAATTATAAAGTAGTCAAATTAACTAGGTTTTTTTGTGTGTGTAAGTAATTTTGTAAAAAACGTTTTTGTCCATAACTTTAAAAACATGTTAGAACACCTATAAAGGTTTTTCCCTAATTTTGTAGAATTTTTTAAACGCAACTTTTTAGCCCTTATTAAACATTTTTCGTCCATATTAGCCGGAGATATTAAACTTTTAAAAATCTAAAATTTTGGAAAATAAGACTTTTTTAAAAAAATTTATTAAGAAATGTAGAATTAACTTTAAAAGTCGCATAACCAACAAAAATTGTAAAGAGAGTCTTGAAGTTTTTTCTAAAAAATGTGGAAGTTACTTTTAAAGTCTTATAAATTACTTGTTGAATTTGAAAAATTACTTTGATTCGCCTATTTTTTTTAACCTAATTTGATGTAATACTAAAAAATTAAAATAAATTGATCTAAAATGTTGATTCACTGTGTGAAGACAATGAATTCATCTTTTAACTTGGCAGCGGTTTTTGAATATGTAGTATTAAAATAAGTATAATTTACCTTCAATCCACCATACTTCTTCCAGTAAGTCCAACAGGTTTGACAAAGACGACACTGCATTTGAGAAGGACCCCAAGCATACCATTGTGTGCTCTGCATTGACTGACAACTTTCGCATGATTTTCCACCTACACCCACCATTAACATGCCACTATCGCCTGTCAAATTTCCATTGCTACTGCCATTAAGAATATTTGTTGCTTTTCCGTTGCTATTATTATTACTATTTCCAAGAGAAATAACTGTTGCAGATGATGGAGCATTCGTTGAAACTGAATTTTTATTATAATTTGGAATATAAACTTGCTTTAATTTACTCTCGGCCTCAACAGCTTTAACTCGTTTCTGTTGCACGTAGCGATCAGTCGTTTTCCACATGTAATAGTACTCAATCACGTTTTTCAGTGTTTTCCACGGCAGCTAAATAAAGAAATTTAAAACAATGTAAATTAATTGTCAATTAATTAAAAAAAATATTATAAAATGTAAACCAAAACCAATTTTAATTTTTGTTTCGCAAGAAATTAAGAAATAGAATTTCACTGACGACAAAAAACCCATCAATGGAATGACGAAGGGTTAAATATCTTCTACTATACTCTAAGACAGGTGTCTCCTGATCGATTATATTTAAATTCGGAGGGGACCACATTAGAACGCTGTTTTTTAGCCGTTTTTCGCAAATTTTTTTGAATGAAATAAAACATTTCCACCATGTTGTTCATATATTTAACTGTAACTCATATTTTTTTTAAGCGTTTATATAAAAAATCTTCCAAATTGGGAGCTATTGCATATAAAGCTGCTCCGCCGGAGTCCATGACTGCCGTGCAGTCCTGAGCCCACAAATTTTGTCCGAAAACAAAAAATCATGTTTATTCACATTTTATAAATATTTTATTATTAAGTGAACTAACTTATAAGTGAAAATATTAAAAATTGAAAAATTGACACTACTTTTAAAAAAATATTCGATTTTTTGCCTACTTTTTTGCAACTTTTTAATTTAAAAAAAGGTACTAAAAAATTTTTTCTTCTGTTCAAGTTTAGTTCACTTAATAATAAATTTAATAACGAACAATTTCCAATTTTTCATTTTAAAATCGGCCAATAAATTTTTGAGCTACACTGCACGGCAATTTCAAAAACCCTGTTTTGAGAAAAACGCATTTGAAAAAAGTATCAAAAAATTGATATTTATACAAAAAAAATTTTTTAAAGTGTCACTTTAATCGTCTATTCCAACACTATACATATCCCTTCATCTGCTTCATAAGTAGCATGTAAGTAAATTCCTCTTTTCGTGCCTTTCTGCTCTCCTTAGTCTCAAAAGTGCTACGCCTATTCTACTAATCTACGCTAACCTAGAGCGCGCTCCGTTTATCACCAGTACAGCGAGGGCGTCGAATTTTGTTCTAAAAACTTTTTCAGCCTATTTTTGAATACCTTAACTAACAATTTATGCAAAAAAGAAAAAATCGATTTTTCAGACGTCTAATGTGGTTTCCCCCCTTAAAGAAAAACATTAAGAGGTAACAAAAATAAATAAATAAATAAATAAATAAATAAATAAATACAATAAATACAATAAATAGTGAAAAGCTGCATTTTGGACATTTCAGAAATAGCGGTCCTAAGTTGGCCACCACTTTTTTTCGCTTGTGTATAAGAAAGAAATGCATATTCTTTTCAATTACGCAGAAATTTAACAAATTTGATACATTTAAAAAAAAGAATAAAAACGCATTATTCAACTATTTTTGTTTAGAAAATAAAGCATTATTTTATTTCATTTATTTGCAGTGGTGGATGGCTGTGGAGACAGGCGTTTTTGTACCATGTCTTTTCTAATGTTTTTTAAACCATTTTTTTGTTTTTTGCCTTTGTTTAACTCCTACTTTACACTTTTACGGTCTTTCTCGTGATGAAAAACACAAAAAAGAAGTAAAACATAAATAAAAACAAACAAAAACATTAGGTGGCCAACTTAGGACCACAGTAGATTTTTACAAGTTTCAAATTATTACGCTAATAAAAAAAATTTAATTAAAAAATCAACAGAACCTCTTATTACAACACTAAATAAAGGAACTAGCGCACACACTCATTTAGAAATTTTTAATTATTTATCTCTTGTAGCTGCTCTCGAAAAAAGAAGAAAAATTAAATTTTTTTGGTCGTAAACAATATTATTGTCCTCACAATGCGTAGAAGAATCTTAGATTATAATTAGGTCCATAAATTATATTATGGTTTATCAATATATCATACCAAAAAATTATAGATTCGTCCAGTATACTGGGTGGCCGACTTTGGACCACGCTCTCCTATTAGTTTTCCACAACAATTAAGATTTTTAAAAATTTCAAATTCAAATCTTCTTGAAATTCAATAACATAGAAGAATATTATATAATGGGTGTTTTCGACGTTGACACTCTGAGCGCTCTGAAAGTACGAAACGTGGTTGGTTGGTCTAGGGGAATTCTGAATGTTGATTGGCTGAACTTCAAAATTCATAGTTTCATGCTCTGGTTTCCACACTCTGTATAGCTCGGACCTTTGATACAGAGCTATACAGAGTGTGGAAACCAGAGCATGAAACTATGAATTTTGAAGATCAGCCAATCAACATTCAGAATTCCCCTAGACCAACCAACCACGTTTCGTACTTTCAGAGCGCTCAGAGTGTCAACGTCGAAAACACCCAATATTCGACTCAAAGTGGTCGAGTGGTTTTATAACACAGGCCAACAAAATTTTGTGGCTCAACCAATGGAAGCCGATTCTTATAGGATTTCGTCCGTAGAATCCGAATTTGACCTTGAAAATATTAGATTGGCTCTAGTTTTCAAGCAATTTACGTTTTAATACGCAAAATACGCATTTTTTGCATTTTTTGAATGGATGTAAAACCATACACCGAAACAGTAAATGTTTCCGCATAGGACCAAATTGAAGCTTAAAAACTACTCTTTAATATCCAAAAACAAAAAATTTAATTTATATACAAATTTAACCTTTAATGTCCAATTAGACATACGCTGTTCCATAAACGTAATAAAAATAACATTACTTTTGACCAGGTAAGTCAATTTAAGTAAAAATTAGTCTCTCTGGAGGTATTTGTGGTCGCTGCTTACAAATCTGTATTCAGATTTTAATATTCAAAATGGCGGATTCAATGTGGCGAATTTTTTTTTTAATTTGTCATTTTTATCATAAAGGTGATTTAAAACTATTTTTTAAAATTGGTCCGCCATTTTTAATTTTTATATTTCATAGCAGATTTATAAACAGCGACGTCAAAAAGCCCCAGGGAGACTAATTTTTACTTAAATTGAGTTACCTGGTCAAAAGTAATGTTATTTTTATTACGTTTATGGAACAGCGTATGTCTAATTGGACATTAAAGGTTAAATTTGTATAAGTAATGTTATTTTTATTACGTTTATGGAACAGCGTATGTCTAATTGGACATTAAAGGTTAAATTTGTATATAAATTAAATTTTTTGTTTTTGGCTATTAAAAAGCAGTATTTAAGCTTTAATTTGGTCCTACGTGGAAAAATTTACTGTTTCTTGAGAATTTTCAAATCCATTTGCTTTCAAGTCAATTTTAAGAAATTTCAATTACCTATTCGGAAATTCTTCAATTAAATATCTATGTATTAGATAAAATAAAAATTTCAAATAATTTTTAAAAATTCTATTAAACTTTCTCAAAAGAACTAATTCTACAGAATTGTTAGTTAAAAGTATGAAAAATTCATATTACCAAAGATTATCTTTTTTACTTTATAAATCCAAAATATCTGACAGGTGTCAAACTATAGAAAAAAGGGAAAAAACAAGTAGCTACTTGTTATTTCAAGAAAAAAATCATAATATAAGATCGTATCCTTAAGTGTCCGACTACTAGTACATTTACCCTGTATTAAAAAATTCAACTAATTTCAGAAGAATTTGAATTAACAAAATTTTTCAAAAATCTATGTAAGTTCTTTAAAATTCCTAATTGAGGCTCTGGATCTTAAAAGGGCACTTTCAGCATTAATTTTAAATGGTAAAAGTGCTCTTCTAAGATCCGGAGCCTCAATTAAATTCATTCAAAATTGAGATTTTATATAAAACTAGCTGTCGTACCCGTCTTCGACGGGTTTTAGTTTCTACTAATATATTTGAACAGGTGTCTACCAATTGGGAATTTAATTTGACTGGGAAAAACTAATAATTAGTTACCATTAACTATTTCATTATCAAAATATTACCATTTGAATCAGTAAATGACTTTTTCTATCAAATAGTATTTTCAACTAATTCAGATTTACAGAACAGTATTTGTCAATTTGTAGTACTTTATGCGTTCGTAGTATTTTAATCGAGGGGCTGATCACTCGGAATCCAATTCAACAATAATTTGAAAATTTATTATTATTTGCATGGATTCACATGGAATCGACTGGAATCGTAGGTGACGAATTCTCTGAATCTTGGATTCACATGAAATCGCTTGGATTCGTAAAAGGCGAATCCTTATGATTTCTTAAAATTCGGGCGGATTCTCCACGGATTTCTTTGAATTCGTAAATAATCGTTCCCTTACGAATCTTGGATTCGAGAGTGAACAGCCCCGCGATTTTAATTAATGCATTAATAATTAATACTAATTTTCCATCAGCTTTTGGAGTTATATAAGAGTCTAATTCGAACTAATTGTATCGCAAGTAGGCCACACGTTACGACTGCTAAAATCAAAAATAAGACCTATATTGTAATCTGAAAGTAGGTCTTAAATTTTGACAAATAAAAATATTACATCAATAGAAATTAAAGCAAAAACAATTTTTTAAAAATGAATTAATATAATAAAACTTTTTTTAATTAGATAAGAAAATTCCCGATTTTTCTAGTCGAATTAAATTCCCGGCTATTTCTCGGAATAGCTTTGCGATTAATAGACACTCTGTTAAATGTATTCGTAGAAATTATAACACGTTTTTGATTCCCACATGGGAAATCTACATGGGATCCACTTTTATAAAGGAAACCATATTGATTCCTATGTAAAACCGTATGGTATAATTTTTCCATATCCCTATTAAAAATTTCCACATGGGATTTTACATTTTACCCGTTTTTGCGTAATGCCCGGATAAAATTTTGGAAAGCAACAACATACCCCAAACATTTCTAAAATTCAAGAAGAACAATTTTAATTCATAAATAGGAATTTGTTATTTATTTTCAAAGTCATTTCTAAAACATTTCTTGAATTCAAAAAAAAAATTTTGATTCATAAATCCCAATTTGCCCTAATGGCATCTTAAGGACTTTCTGTGTCCCAGTGCCCGCTGAAGTCAAATTTCAGTATTATTGATACTTTTACTGTATACCCTTTATATTGAACATAAATATTTTATTTTCTACGTTAAATATGATAATACATACTATGAAATTTTCAAACTTAAAACCTGAAAATATCAATATAGAAATTGTTTGCAAACTCTCACGTTAATTGATTTTAGAAAATTTGTAATCGGCATCAAATTCATGGCTCTAAACTTTTTAATAAAATAAATGTAATGAATGTAATTAAAAATTTAGAAACATCAATCGATATCACTACCAACTTAATAAAGAATTAAACAATATTCAACAAAAAAAATTAATTAAAAATTTTGTCGAAAATCAAAAATATGATTTTGGCTTAAAAATTCGGATTAATTATTTATATTTCATTTTTATAGTAAAAATTAGTTGTATTTACATTAAAAAGTAGCTACAAAAAGTGTCACATCAATTTGACAAAAATTTAAAAAATTTGATTTTTTGAATTTTGTGAAAAAAGCTATAACTTTCGTTCAGCTTAATATTTTTCAATCGGATATGGCTATAAATTTAAGTTAAACTAATACCTAAGAGACTATAAAGTTTTGCTTTAATCGGTCAAGTAGTCTTTGTGTTTATCCCGGACAAAATATTGCGTACAGACATACATACATACATACATACACACAGACATACATACATACATACATACATACATAATTTTTTTTATTGTCATTTTTGGAATTCTTACTACTCGAATAGAAAAACTAAACATGAAATTTCAAATTCTATGCAATGTACAGACAAAAGTCTGATCTTATTTATAAAGATTTAAAATTGAAATTATTGTCAAAAATAGAAAAAGTTGAAGGTGTTTATTAGAATTCATAGTAATTTCATAGTTTATAAGACAAACAAAAAGACACCAAAACTCAGTATTTTCTTATGAACTTTTCTTTGAATAAACTATTAATAATATTTTAATTATTTGAATGTTAATTAATTATATTTCTAGAGGTCTGCATTCTGTTGAATGAACCACCTTATAATTTATGAAATTCTTTACGTTATATTATTTAACTCATAAACATAAAAAACCATATTTATATTATGTTGTAGTGTTAATAATCTAAATAAAAAATAAAGCGCACTGAACTACACTTTGCAAAAGATTTCAGAAAAAGAAAAAGGGGACTATCTGTGATGCCTACGACTGTTGAAATTATTAAAATTTTAGTTATAATTAATTGAATTTGAAAGTTATTTATAAGGTTTAGGTTTATAAAATAAATAAATACTCACAAAATCTTGACGGATATCGGAGAAGTCCTTTCCGTATTTATCAAGAGCTTCTTCAAAAAGGTTTGCCTCCGAAGCACTCCATTCTTCCATTTCGTCTCTACATAAAACCGGCCCCGAGCTTGGCACTAATGATGACATGGCCTTTGCAACATCATAATTATGTCGATGAAGTGTGTCCATTGCATGAAACTATACCAGACAGATAATATTTTAATATTTTCTTATCTACAAAGAATTAATTTATTTGATTTAAATTATAAAAATAAATTCAGCATTATTACAACTGTGATAAAAAGAAAATGTCTTTGCTTACTAATGTGATATCCCTGGATGCTGCTGCCGCTGACATGTGCAAAGAGGGTTGTTTCACTGAAGAAGAACAGTCTAGAGCTCTAGCGAAGGTACCTACTGATCGACTGACAACAAGAAACTGATCAATTTGACGATCTGTTAATGAATGACGTGGAGTCCAAATTAAAGTTTCTAAGTCCTGTAGTCTACGAGGATCAACTTCTTTCTCTGCAGGTGTAAGTGATACTGGAGCGATTCCGTCTGCTTGATATCTACTACCCACTCGAATTTCGCCTTTAAAGAGCATTTTTGTTATTAATTTATTAGATCTTTTAACAATTTTTTAACTAATAAACTTAATTAGGGTCTTCAAGAACGATAACACTTTAAAACACTCGTTTATTGATAAAAATATTTATTGTTTAAGATTTAACTTGATACAATCCTAGCTATTATTGGCTTTTATTTCTAGACTCACACGCTCTCGTGCTATCGCATCAATCTCTGCGCTCTTTCTCTCTCACGCCCGCCCTCTACTTCCGTCTCAACAAAACCCCAAAACCATCATTGTATTTCCGTTCCCTTAAGTAATTTCAAATAATGAACACAATTTTTAAACAAGTAAACTGATTACAAAAAAGAAATGATTAAAATTTTTAAATATTATAATAAAACCAAATTAAACTCCTATATCCCAAAATAAGAATTTATTAGATTCACTTGAAACTTTGGTAAAATGTTGTCCTAATATACAAGTGTAAAAAATTCGTAAAATATTAGGTAATTTAAAAAAATATAAAAAGAATTAGGAGTTGAACTTTTGAAACTTGAAGTCAGTATTCAAATTTTCATAATATTGACAAAAGTATAATAAGTGAAAAATCCTTTAAAAAATCCTACATAGAAATTAAAGTCCATAAATATAAATAAAGATTTCATCACTTCTCATTAATAAAAAAATATGAAATTTTGTTAGAGTTATGAAGATTTGAATGCCACAGTGCTTTGTTTTGTCGGAAGTTCATAGTTCTGAATAATTCCGTGTGTGGTAACATCTGAGAGTGATTGAGAGAAAAAATGAATTTACTCTCTCGCCAAGAAGATTAGAAAACAGGAGGTGAAACTCGGTTAATTGAAGTGTTTAGATGTTGTATCCCAGGATGCAAAACATCATATTACAATGATCGACAAACGAATAAATTAACTTATTGATAAGTCTTATGTGACATTTAAAGTTGTTTATTTATAAAGTATATAATTAAAGTAAAATACAAATTTCGTAAATATTATTTATTTATAAATTGTTTAATTGTTTCCACAAAGAATAAAACACTTTGTAGTTATATACCACAAAAATTTATTCTGAACATTTATAAATATTTCATTATATTATTAATATATTACTTATCACTGAAAAATATACCCTCTTTAGTATATATTTATTAAATTAATTTTTTTTCAATTTATTAATAGTTATTATTAATAATATTCTTGAAACGCACAACATTCAAAAACATTAAACATAACCTTCTCAACTTGTAGCCAGTCATGATTTTCTCAGTCATCTGAGTTACTGAGAAAGACAGAGACAAATATATTGCATGTGCGCATGCGCGAAAACCATAATTTTCGGTCTTACGTATAGTTTTAATGCGACGAATGGTTTCACTTCCATAACATTAGTTCAGTCTCCTTAGTCTTACTCCCTGTCCTACTTCGTGCATTTGACATTTGAAGCTCCTAACCTATAAGTTCACAACTTTTTAAAAATTTACTGCTTTCAAAGCAGGTAATAAGGGAGCGTTCAGACCTCCGCATGCAAAACTTATGCATGCAGGTATTATAATTTTTTTTCATAATAAATATTTTTATAACAAATAAAATTAAATTTTTTAAATTTCATTATAATTATATTATATACTTTGAACAAAAATGTAATAGAATTATCTTAAAACAAAATAAAGTTCTTGCTTTTAACATAAAGTAAATATTAAATGATATTGAGGTTATGTAAATTTTTTTGAAAAAAATCAGTGAAATAAATTAAATTAAGCGCTTTTCAATAAAATATATGTTATTTATTACTTTAAGCAATATTTATAATTATTGTTAACAGTTTAATTAAATAAGGCACTTCTCGTATAGCGCGCAACGATCGCATAGATAGCTGAAGTTTTAAAATGAACATGGATTTCTATAAGTTTACTAATTCATGTATATACTATATATTCAAATTATTAATATAAATATAATAATAATAAGATAACAATACAAAGTTTATATTACAGGGCTCGGATTGTGCGACTTTTTTGTGAAAAAATGTGCTTTTTACAGATTTTTTTGATTCAGGAGTGTCGATCGCTTGACATAACCTCAAACTAAAAAGTGATTTTTAACAGCAAATAAAACCATAAATAAAATGATTTCACCAAATTATGAAAGATCCAGTTGGTTGGACCAAAATTTGATGTAAAATCATAATTGTTAAACATTATGTGTTTTTTCTTTAAGGGTCAGTAACCAATTTTGATAAATAATAGCTCATTCTACTCTTTGAAACATTCTCTACATTTCCACTCGTTGAATTTTGTTTAAAATATTTTGTTCAAAAGTTATTTAAAAAAATTTTTTTTATTTTATTTGATTAACTATTGAACAAAATATTTTAAACAAAATTTAACAAATGTAATTGTAAAGAATGTTTTAAAGAACAGAATGAGCTACTATTTGTCATAATTGTTAGATCACTTTTTAGTTTGAGGTTATGTTAATAACCTCAAATTATAGTAATAATTAATTTTACTATAAAGGTCATGTTATTCAGTGGCCACGTGCCTATTAAAACTTTATTAAAATTATTGATATAACATTAAACTCTTTTAATCAATTTTATTATAACTTTTATAAATAATTAAATTTTTTGAAGAATTTCTTTGTTTTTTTTAAATTGAATCCTTTAGTGAAGTTTTATAAAAATTGTATTAAAAATAATTGAATGTTTTCGAAGAATGTTATTATTTATGAAAATAAAATTCATTGTCATAATTTTATATTACCTATGTATTATTTGAAATTATTTTTAATTTCAAAATACAGCAAAAATAAGGTTAGGACGGTTAGGACTTAATCAAGCGACTATATATGCGATCGTTTGCCATCTACAGGATGTACACGTACTACTGATGTACTTCCGACAAAATGTTGCGCCTTTCAGTGAAGTACATGCATATAAGATTGGTCTCCTTAAGTCTATACTCCATGGGCTCATTACTAAAGTCCCAAATGTAAAAACACGCCTACCATGAGCCTGTTAGGGTGCAATCCCATGGCACCGTTTTACGTTGCGTTTTGTAACTAGGCCATGAGTGTGAGAGAGATGAAGATATAGGTTCGCTATATTTGCACTTATGGCCTAGTTACAAAACGCAACGCAAAACGCTACCATGGAACTCCAGCCTTAGCTATTCCACTGCTTACTACGGAAAAATCACTAAGGGAGCGTTCAGACCTTCTCATGCAAAACTTATGCATGCAGGTTGCCATAGTAGCGTTCAAGAGTGAGAGAGATAGAATAATTTCCTATCTCTCTCACTCTTGAACGCTACCATGGCAACCTGCATGCATAAGTTTTGCATGAGATGCAGGAGGAAGTACAAGTGCAAGTGCGAACCAATGCTAAATGTATAGGAATCGCACTTGCACTTGTACTTCCACCTTGCCTTTTGTACCTATTCTGGAACCGCCTTAAGATTCACCTCCTGTTTATAGTCTTCTTGTCTCTCGCTCACTCTCAAATCATACTATGGCTCCACTGAAAATAGCACCATACACGGAATGTTTCAGAACTATGAATTCCCAGCATGAAATTCACCTTCCCCTCTCTATTTATAATATTCTTCTTCTTCTGCTTCCTTTTTAATAGTTTTCTGGTTATAGTTGAGTGACAAAATGAATTATCAGGGAGTAAGACTAAGGAGACTGAACTAATGCTATGGAAGTGAAACCATTCGTCGCATTGAAACTATACGTAAGACTGAAAATTATGGTTTTCGCGCATGCGCACATGCAATATATTTGTCTCTGTCTTTCTCAGTAACTCAGATGCGACTGAGAAAATCATGATAAGCTACAAGATTGAGAGAGAAGGTTATGTTTAATGTTTGTGAATGTTGTGCTTTTCAGAAAATATTATTAATAATAACTATTAATAAATTGAAAAAAAAATTAATTTAATAAATATATATGTGCATACAGAAATATATACTAAAGAGTGTATATTTTTCAGTGATAAGTAATATATTAATAATATAATGAAATATTTATAAATGTTCAGAATAAATTTTTTTGGTATATAACTACAAAGTGTTTTATTCTTTGTGAAAACAATTGAACAATTCCTAAATAAATAATATTTACGAATTTGTAATTTACTTTAATTATATACTTTATAAATAAACAGCTTTAAATGTCACATAAGAGTTATCAATAAGTTAATTTATTCGTTTGTCGATCATTGTAATATGATGTTTTGCATCCTGGTATGCAACAAACCATAATTTTGTAATTTTATTTTAAGAATCATATGTCAAAACATAACCATAACCTATTGATATGTTTTTGTTTTCTCACTTGCTCATATTTCACGATATAAAAAGAGAGGGCAATATGCGCGTGTACTGCGCATGCGCGCGGAGCATAAGTTTTGTCATTCTGCAATATAGTTCCCCTACAGAAAAAGGTTTCATTTTTGAGAGACTTCACACAGTCAGTTCAGTCTCCTTAGTCTTACTCCCTGTGAATTATTTATAATTAGCAGGGTTGGGAACGTAATATACCTCAGGTAAATTACATGAGTTGTATATGTAATATACGTAATAAATATATGTAATATACGTATATTACATATATTTATATTACGTCCCAAAAATTGAAAGCCATGCATTTTTTCATGGTGGGGGGTAGTATACGTATTTTACTTAAACGTAAATTACCTGTAATCTACATAGAGTTATTAGAATAGAGTGCCAAGCGACCAAAATGTTTCTTAGGCGCATAGACGGAGACAGCCATACGAAAAGTAGACCCCTTTTCTTTCTTTCTCTAATAACGCATGCGCGATAATGAAACAGCTGATGCATCGAAACAACTGTTGCTTGCAATTATATTTTTCTATTATTTGCATGAAAAATAAATAATTTAAAAACATTTTTAGCAGGAAAAATTGTATTTTATGTTAAGTTTACCTGCTTTAAATTTATACTCATCGAAATAAGCAGCTCAAAATTAAAAAATTCTAATTACAACTATAATATTATCAATACGACATCCAAACTAGAATCAAAAGTTGCGTCTTAGGGAGCGTTCAGACCTTCTCATGCATAAGTTTTGCATGAGATCGTGTGACTGTACCCTTAATTTAAAATAAAAGCTAAATAGCTTTTCTTCAACATGATTTTTAAATTCTACTCTACTCTATTTATTGTAAAATATTTATTTTACATTTAATTTTATAATATTTAAAACGATTTTTCAAAAATCTAACCAAAAACTTTCATTCATGCACATGCGTTATTAAACAAGGTAAGATAAGGGGTCTACTTTCATCCTTTTGTTTCTTTCTATGCGCCTAAGAATGCCTCTCACGGTAAAAGGAATAACTCGCGCACTCTATTCTAATAACTCTGTGGTAATCTACGTCAGAAACTAAAAATGATGTAAAGTTAAGGCGGTTGCATACCTCACCGATTCTGAGTTTGTCCCCGTCGTACAAACAGTTTTCCAAGATGGAATGAGTTTTCAAACCAAGAAAACCAAGTTAGAAAATTGTTTGCATGGCGGGATAATTTAAAAATATAAGTAATGATCAGTGATTAGTGAAAGATGTGTAATAGTAGAATGTGAATAAATAGTAGGGTGATGTGGGGTGATGTGCAACGTTTTTTTTTCGTTGGACGAAAAACATGTCAAGTAATTAAATTTTGAAATATTTCAAAATTAAATGACTTAGAGGCATTATAATAGAATATTTCTGCATTATTAGATTTTCAGAACTTTAAATTTTTCCTACAAATTTTTCGCTTTTTCAAAAACGTTTGTTTTGGCATTTTCCAAAAAAGTTGGGGTGATGTGCAACACCAGTAAAATTCAGGTATGTAATGCATAAATATCGATGAAAATCTCTTTAATTATTAATTTTAGGTTTTTTCAATGAAAACTAATCGAAATGTGCCAAAAAAAATTTACTAAGGTATAGTTGACCTCTAAAAAGTGGAGATTTCACCAAAGAAAAAAAAATTTTTTTTGTTTAATTTTTTATTTATTCATAACTGAATAAGGAATATAATTAAAGGAAAATAACTAATCATTTTTTATTCATCATGTAAATCGCAGTTATGGCACGTAAAAAGTAGTTACGTCCAGCCCAAAAAAAAATGTTGCACATCACCCCAAATATGATATTTTGCGAAAAATGATTTGTACGCAATACAATGCAATGGAAACACAAAATATAAACAGATATTCAAAAACACTTAAAAAACTAACAATAAACACATTCTTATCTATAAAATAAATTAAAACCCTTCACGAAACGACTAGAAATGTAAAGCGCGAGAAATATTTCCTTCTCGAAAAATTTAAGTCAACTTACGTACAGCAAACCTAGCTGCGAGCTGTCTCGTGAGTTTTATATAAAAAACAAGCTACTGAGGACACCCTATATTAAGCAACAAGAGGGTAAAGGCAGCCATTTATTTACAGTGATTTTTGTGACAACATTTATTTTGTGATTTTTTTTCGACTTGTATGAAAATGGCGACCGTTTTCTCCCATGGGCAAGAAAAACGCATGGGAACAGCTGATTTTCTTGTCCATGGGAAAACACGGCCGCCAATTTCATACGGTCCAAGAAATGATGACTTTCCTCCCTGTCGTCAGCTATCAGAAAGCGCTATTTTTATGCATGTGGGATAAAAATGAATTTTTTGAATAAAACTTATGTAAAATACATTTGTGATAAATTATTGTAATAAAAAGTGAAAATGTTATAAAAAATATCTAGCTATATAAATAAAATCAGACTTTTGTCTGTACATTGTTTAGAATTTGTAAATTTTTATTTAGTTTTTCTATTCGAGTAGTAAGAATTCTAAAAATGCAAATAAAAAAATTATGTATGTCTGTCCGCAATATTTTGTCCGGGACAAACACAAAGACTACTTGACCGATTAAAATGAAACTTTGCAGTCTCTTAGTTATTAGTCTAACTTAAAATCTTAGCCACATCCGATTAAAAAATATTAAGAGGAACAAAAGTTATAAATTTTTTCAGAAAATTCAAAAAATAAAAACAATGCAAATTTTTTAATTTTTTGGCAAATTTATGTGACATTTTCTGTAGCTGCTTTTTAATATAAAATTTTTAATATAAATACAACTAATTTTCACTATAAAAATAAAATATAAATAATAAATCCGAATTTTTAAGCCAAAATCATTTTTTTGTTAAATATTGTTTGATTTTTATGAAGTTGGTATTTATAGTAGACACTCTTTCAAATGTAATAGTAGAAACTAAAACCCGTCGAAGACGGGTACGTCAGTTGTGATTAAGTCGATGTTTTTTTTTGCAGAAAAGGTAATGCTTAGAGTTAAAAATTTTTGGAGTTTTCCATTCTTCATTTAAAACATATATAAATATCTAAAACCAACGATTTAATATATATTTTTTATAAAAAAACTATTTGGACGTCTAGCTCACTAGCTGTTTTTAACAACACTGATAACTGTTCAGTATACACATGGTTTATATCACCTTTTCTGCAAACGTCGACTTAATTACAATTGTAATTTTATTTTAACATATTTCTCATAACATTTTCACTTTTTCATTACAATAATTTATCACAAATTATTTCACATAAGTTTTATTCAAAAAAATCATTTCATTCATATTTTACTAGGGTAAATGTGGGTATTGCCGTGCTTTAAAATCTAATATGCAGACATAATCAATAGATTGTGAACAAACCTCACAAGATATTTGTATAATTTTTTTTTAAATTGACCTTTGACTTTATTTGATGTAATAAAAAAATTGAGAATATCGTAAAGCGTATATTTTATTAAATAATAAATATTTTTGAAAGTAATGCAAGTGCAGGTATTACAGTGGTGCCCAAAGCTTCATGATCGGAATACCGTTTGCCAAATACCGTGGATGATCTAGTTACCGTGTGCCTTATAAAGCGAAAATTTCAACTTGTAGAATTCGCAAACGGTTGAATGAAATTAGGCAAATTTGAAACAATGGTTTATTAATTTAACAATAAATATTCTTATATTTTAGCAGATACTAATAATAATAATCACAGAATTCGTTATAAATCTATTAATAACTTTATTTAGTGATTTATTTAGAAACTAATAACATTTAATTTATTAAATATTTTTTATAAAAATAGTAATTATTAAAATAACAATAGTATTTGGTCTAAATCATTTTGAAATTATTTTTTAATTCCTGCGGTTCTCCTTTAACTTGAAAAGCACGATTTGTCACTTTACATATATTTTTAATGATAATAACGACCCACGGTATTTGGCGCACACGTTCAAAACGTTATCCAATTACCGTGTTGATAAAATAAAAATAAAAATACGTTGAATCATAATTTACTACGAAGTTTTGACTTTAAAAATACATTAATTATTTGAATATACAAAAATTAACAAGTTTAAAAGTATTAATAATAAAAAAAGCGATTTATATAAAACTGAATTTTTGCATTACAATGAGCAATTTATCTAAACTTTCCGCACCTACGAGATTTAGAATTTTTTAAAACGAGAAATATAAGTTAAAGAACTATAATTTTTTATTTATTAAACACGTACAATATGTAAGTAACTATTTGAATTTTTTTGGTTAACAAATTGGGTCATAAATGACAAAGTTTGCTAAAAAAAGCGAAACCACGGTAACTCATGCACCCACTGTAATACCCACATTTACCCTATTAGTAAGGACAGTATTTTATGACGCTGAACATTACTGGATTATGCCCTGAAAAACTGCGATTATCATTTATCATACTCTTTCATTAGACGAAATTTTGTTCCGGAATACAGGAAGCCAGACTTAACTGAACCTTATTTCAGATCTTTACAGCTTTATATCTCACTCAATTTTTAAAATATCAACTTATTATTTCACAAACATATGTCTGAGACCCTACCCACACAGTACCGAAACTTTCCTAAAAATTTATTAAAGATTACCCGAGTCGAACTTTTAGACCTGCTTACCTCCTTAAAACTGAGGGTTTGTAAGGATGTAATAGGATGAAAGCAGAGTTTATTTGCATTGCAAGTTAACTCTGATTACCTCCTGCAAACCCCTGGTTAGCGACAAATTTAGATGGTAAAAGGGGGAAAGCAGGTGTTCCTAGAACCTTATTAAATACTGCTTGACCCTTACTTACAGAATTCTTTCCTCTCCAAAAAACCTGGAAAAACTGCTCATAGCATATTTGAGATCATTTTTAACTAATTTTTATAATAACTTTAATTATTAATAAATGGCATTATTATTTAATGATTTTTACTTTTTTTTTAATTTAATCGTGACCAATAGCGAATTCATAAATAATGTTAGTATATATGTAGGGATTAATACATATCCATTTATATATATAAAAAAAAAATTTTAATTTAATATTTGTTAATTAAATTATTTAACGGTGTATATAATCATTAAATTGCATACTTGTACCTATATAATACAGAAAAATCGGAATAAACGCAAACCTACGAAATAAATAATATCTAACGCACGCGAGACTTGAACCTACGACCTACGGACTACGAAACTAACGCCCTAACCACTATGCTACGGAACCTAACTGAACACAGATGCTCTATTTTCAGTGACTTGTTGAGTGATTCAATAAAGCATTAATTGATACTAATACACTACAGCAAATAAATAAATTGTTTAATAATAATAACCATTAAACATTCATAAATTAATATTTTTATTATTTAAAAAAAATGTCAAAACATTTCAGTTAAAAATAATATTTATAAATTAATAATAAAAAAGTACATGTTTCGGTAACCTATTCGCAGTTTGAAGTTAATTGTTGTTTACATTTTGGTTTCTTAATCTTTTTTTAATTTTTCTTTTCAAATATGTTCAATTTTAAAATTAATGTATTGAAAATCTTCGAATTGTTGCAAAGAATTTTATCAAAAAATTTGATAATAATAGAATATTCCTTCAAAGAATTTCTTTATTTAGAAAAATAACTAAATTCTCGCAAAGAATTTTATTAATATTTTTAAAAATCCTAATTAAATTTTTTATTTTGAAAAATTTCTTTGAATTTTTTTTTAAACTAATGGAGTTTCTTTAATAATTTTAATTGAAAATTTCGAAAGCAATTGAATTTTATGAAGAAGAATTTTATTAAAATTGTATTGAAAATAAGTGATTTCTTGCGAAGAATTTATTAAAATTTTAAGAAATAATTAAATTGTTTATGAAGAATTTTATAGAAATATTTAAAAATCATGAAATTTTTTCGAAAAATTCAATTAGCGTTGTTTCGAAAATAATTGAATTTCTTTAAAGAATTTTATTAAAATTAAGTATATTCAAAATAATTGAATTCATCATAAGAATTTTAATTACTTTTCGAAAATAATAGAATTATTTCAATTCTTTTGATGAATATGTTCAAAAATTGTATTGAGCTAGTAATTTAATTCTTATATAGAATTTTTTTTAAATATTTTGAGAATAATTAAATTGTTTTTCAAAAATTTTAAATTCTTGTTGAAACTAAATTTTATGGGAATTTTTGAAAATAATTAAATTCTTTCGTTTAATTTTATTTTAATTGGGTTAATAATTATTTAATTCTTGCAAAGAGTTTTAGTATTTATAAAAATAGTTGAATTATTTCGAAGAATTTATTAAAGTTTAAGAAAATAATTGCAATTTATGAAAATATTTTAAAATATTTGAATTCATCTAAGGAATTCAATTAAAATTGTTTTGAAAATAATTGAATTCCTGCAAAGAATTTTACTATTTATAAAATTAATTGAATTCTTCGGAAGAATTTTACTATTTATAAAAATAATTGAATTTTTTCGAAGGATTTATTAAAATTTTAGAAAATAATTGAATTCTTTCGTGAAATTTTCAAAATAAAAAATTTTGTAATTTGCAAAACAATAATAAGTTGAATATCTTGTATCGCGCGTAACATTTCCTATTGCGTAAGAATGTGGTAGAAGCAATACAGGGTTTAAGGTTCAATTAGGACTTAAAAAGGAGTTGTCAGAGTTAAATAGAACTTACGCAGCAGGAAAAAAACACCAAGGGTTTGTTAGGTGCAGGTTAGGGTTAAATTATACTTACCAGGAGGTAAGCAGGTCTAAAAGTTCGACTCGGGTTTACTTGCAAACTTCGAAGAATTTACTTGCAAAGTTAGCTCAACATTTATTGAAGTGGGACATTTAAATCTTTGCAGAATTTTCACTAAACTTTGCAAGTAAATACTTCCAAGCTTGCAAGTAAATGTTTAGTAAATATTTAGGAAATTTTCGGTGTTGTGTGGGTAAACTTAGAAAAAATACAAGAAAAGAAAAACCGATTTTTTGAAAATTACAACTAGGATTGCCCTTTTAATTATGGATGATAAATTTGATTCATAAATTTATGATAAAATGTATTTATAAACAGATATTTCGTTAATGCAGATTTAGACTGTGAAATATTTTTATATTTCTTGCACAAAAAATATAATTATGCACAATTATGCGAGAATTCAAAAATTGTGCGATGAAAAAAAATTATGCGTTTTGATGCGACGTTAAATTTATTTTATTTTATTCATAAACATTATAATACGTAAAACTTAAAACTTTCTTTCAATTTTTGAAAATTATGCGATTATGCGCTTCGCACAAAGTGTAGGTCTCTACCTATTACATATCTTTTACTAATTACTGATCATTACTTAAATTTTTAAATTATTCCGCCATGCAAACAATTTTCTAACTTGGTTTTCTTGGTTAGAAAACTTATTCCACCTGTAATAAATGTAAAAAATATGGTGAATTGTTTTTTGTCATTTTTTGCAACATCAAATGATGTATTAACGATTTTTATGAGTACATTCTTAATCTTTATCACATATTTAAGGTATTAAAATGAAAAAGTGGGATGATCTTCGTTTGAAACAACAAAAAATAATTTTTAAAGTTGTTGCAAAATGTTGTAAATGTTTGCAAAATATTAAAAAATACAAGTCGTAATCTACTTTTAGCGTGTAGGATTCTTGGGATGTACATTTCTTCCATTTCATTATAATATAAAGCTTAATAAAACTGTGTATGTGAAAAGTGTGGCACCTTTTCGTACTACAAGTCCTCTCATCTTACTTTCCCGGACGTAAGATCCGGGAAAATTTTATCTTTTCCCCTCGCAGATAAAAATTGTACTTCGGTTGTAAACAAGAACTTGACATAACCTACAGCAGTAAATTTTTGTAAATTTAAATAGTGGACAAACCCTGGTCAAAACTTCGGACTAATTCCGGACTAAATACGGACAGATTAGTACGGATTAGTCCGAAAATTGTACGAAAATGATCCGCGTTAATCTAACATCAATCCGAGTAAAATTGTGAATCCTAAATCAGTCAGGAGTAATCTTAAATGTCTACGAATTCAGTCCGATATTATATAGTCAGCAACAATCCAAATTTATGACCGGTGAATCCGAACTCTGTAAGCAAGAAATCCGGTATAAAGGGGCTTGTATACCCAGGGTGTCTAGCGTCCGGGAAAAACGGGAAAACCGGGAATTTATTTTGACCGGGAAAAACCCGGGAAATTGCCGGGAAATGAAAAAAATATCCGGGAATTTTTGGAAAATTTCGCTAATTCATTAAAATCTATAAAAAAATTTCAATTTAAGGTAGTTCTCCGACTACTACTCTTTTAAAAATTAATTTTCGATAGATTTTCTTCAAATTTTGAGGAAATATTTCTTCGATTACCCTTTAAATGTGGTAGAAATTTCAATACCTTTTTTCATGTCGAAAAACGAGATATTGTGGTTGACATTTTTTATTTTTAACATAATCGCATGGAAAAGTGAAAGTTTGAACTTAAATAAGTCAAAATTTAGCATCGCAAAGGGTTTTGAAATTTTTACCACATTTAAATGGCACCCGAAGAAACATTTCCTCAAAATTTGAAGAAAATAAATTTTTACAAGTGTAGAAGCCGGAAAACTACCTTCAGTCTTATATTTTTCAAAAATTTTAAAAAGATATATTATAATTAAGGAAGATTTCGACTATATCAGCAATTAGTGACATCTATTAGACGTCAATTGAACTCTTTGGTTTAGAGTCAGGTGTTATTCTTAAGATAATTATTCCGATATGGTTGTCGGTAAATAATTATATTTTTGAATTTAATTTTTTTGATCTGAAAAAATAAGCTGCGTGAACGACTGCACTGTGCATCTGTGAGGACTCGAACCCCAGTTAATAGCTGCCTTTCGCGGGACTAACGCCTACCAATGCACCATGCCAACATCGGAATAATTATCTTAAGAAAAACACCTGACTCTAAACCAAAGAGTTCAATTGACGTCTAATAGATGTCACTAATTGCTGATATAGTCGAAATCTTCCTTAATTAAAATTCTTAATCAGCAAATAATTTCCTACATTAACTATACAGCTCTTCGACTAGTGTATGGGCTTGATCTGAGATTATAAGAAACGTGAACGTCCAGGCTGTGTTGGCATGGTGCATTGGTAGGCGTTAGTCCCGCGAAAGGCAGCTATTAACTGGGGTTCGAGTCCTCACAGATGCACAGTGCAGTCGTTCACGCAGCTTATTTTTTCAGATCAAAAATTAAATTCAAAAATATAATTATTTACCGACAACCATATCGGAATAATTATCTTAAGAATAACACCTGACTCTAAACCAAAGAGTTCAATTGACGTCTAATAGATGTCACTAATTGCTGATATAGTCGAAATCTTCCTTAATTAAAATTCTTAATCAGCAAATAATTTCCTACATTAAGATATATTATAGGTACACTGGGGTCAAAAAGTTTCAGTACATTTGTACTAATTATTGTTAAGTGCTCGCTTCACTTAAAATTCAAATATTTCTGTAAAAATAGATGTAAGAGCTATCAAAGTAGGATCATTTTAAAGTTCAATAAATTTAGAGTCAAGTAGGATAAGATATAACCAATTTAATAGTGTAAATATTAAAAATATAATTCTTTAAAGTTAGAGATTTTTTGTGAAAATTGCGATTTTGAAATCTGGAATTCAAGCGTACGCCAATTGAAGAAAAATTTTTTTTAAGTTTTGATAGTTGCACAATAAAAAGTACAAATTTCATTCTTTAATTCTAGAACAAAATAATTCACATATATTAAGTATTTTCTTCAAATTCTAAAAAAATAATATCTATTGCTCTAAATTTTTCGAAGAATATAAATTGCAAATTCGTCGTTTTCATTCACTTGTTCTATCAAATAACCACACTTTTGAAAAATATAGAACCTCTTTATCTTAGAAAATTTAAGATATTTACATGAAATTTATCTCTCTTCTTATTGTTTTACAAATTTTAACTCTATCATTATTCCTTATTTTCTTTCTAGGTGACTATTTTTTTATTTTACAATAACAAAAAGGTGCATATTTTTCAAAAGTGTGGTTAATTGATAAAACAAGTGAACGGAAACGACGAATTTGCAATTAATATTCTTTGAAAAATTTCGAGAGCAAGGGAAGTTATTTTTATAGAATTTGAAAAAATTACTTAATATTTGTGAATTATTTTGGTCTAGAATTAAAGAATGGAATTTATACTTGATATTGTGCAACTGTCAAATCTTAAAAAAAAATGTTGTTCAATTGGCGTACGCTTGAATTCCAAATTTCAAAATCGCAATTTTCACAAAAAATCTTTAACTTTAAAGAATTATATTTTTAATATTTACACTATTAAATTGGTTATGTCTTAGCCTATTTGACTCTAAATTTATTGAACTTCAAAATGATCCTAGTTTGATATCTCTAACACCAATTTTTACAGAAATATTTAAATTTGAAGTGAAGCGAGCATTTTAAAGTTATCAGTACAAATGTACTGAAACTTTTTGACCCCAGTGTACCTATATAGGCAATTTCACCTTAAATTTCAGTCCATATTTTCAATTAGGATGAAAATATATTATTGTAAATCTATTTTTTCATTTTTTATAGGTAACCAAATTTTTTGTATTTTTTTTTTATTTTTAAAAGTAGGTAGACTTATTTTCAATTATCTATAACTCTAAAACTATTGAATTTAGAAAAATATGCCAAGAACAGGTTTTGTATATTATTATTATTATTTATATAATTGTTGCATAAGTTTTTAACATTTTAAAGTCTTAAATTGAAAGTTTAAATATAAATCCTAATGTTTTTAACTTATTGCAGTTGAACCTCAGTGACTTTTAATGTAAATATCTAAAAGAAGACATAAATGCCACTGGATATTGCAAAATAATTCCGAAACAATCATTTATCCACAAATATAAACGAAAATAATAGCAATTTCTATTATTCGAACTTTTGATTATCTAAACCAGATCCTGCCTGAATTAGTTCGGATAATTCAGTTTCCACTGTATTTAAAAAATTAATAGTATAGTCATTAATGTCTTAAAAATAAATCCGGGAATAAATTAGTTTTAGGTCCGGGAAATCCGGGATTTTGCCGGGAATTTGAAAATCATAATTCGCTAGACACCCTGTAAAGTCATTTTAAGTTTCATGAGCTTCTGAACTAAAGATTCAGAAGGTTGCAATCAAGAGGAGGAAGAATATTTTTCGACAAAATTATCAAACACAGTTTAAAAATCTAGCAATAAAAAATTATATTTGCAGCAAAAATAAGTGCTCAGTAATTTTTCATTTGTCTGGAAATAAAATTTACTTGCAGACTGAAGTTCTCTACTTAAAATTGATTAAAAAGTACTGAATTCAATAAAAGAAGAAAAAAGTGACTCACGAAATAATTACCTTTATCAGCGAGTAATGTACGTTGAGCAGGATCAAAAACTAAACAGTAGAAAAATGAATCGTCCTTATTGAGATAACTCAATAAAGATTCAGTTTCATTTAATAGTGTTACGCAGCATTTGCCTCTTATGTGCGTGGCGGGCATCGTCTCTACTTGTCGGGATAAGAAAAGTTCTCTGTGCTTCATTTGATGTCTCTGTTTCGAACTCAGTTCTGCAACACCTCCTGCTCCAACTACACCTTCTTCCATCCCTAAATTTAAAAAAAAAACATAAACTTAAATAAAAACCAATTTAATCTACATTTTCATATACAATTCAACATCATGCTGAAACAATACATAAAACAAGAAGAATAAATAGGCGAAAAAATGTCCAATGTTGAAGCATATTTGACCTAAAACATGTACGTCTTTATTTTTCAAAAAAATAATTTAATTTTTCTAATTTTCTAAATACAATAAAAATGCAAAAATATTTTCATCAATAAATATGTTCTCAGTTTTGCGACAAATATAATTGACAATATAAAATAAAAATGTCCAAAACTAGTAATCGCAACATTAGGACATGTTATGTTAAAGTGTTTAAAAAATTACATATTTTAATTGTGTAAGAGAAAAAAGAATAATATAAAAATTGTATTTACACATGAGGCATTTCTTTCCATTTCGAATTTTATCCAAAAATATATTGTAATTACATAAATTAAATGTTTAATGCCGTAAGCCCTTTTTTAAATAATATATTTCAAACGAAATATAGAGAATTAAATGACCAAAAACACTGTCTCCAATTTTATTTTTTGTCAAAAAATAAGAAAAAAAGTTATGTTAAAAATTCTATGAGGCCTCCAACATTAAATAAGATGAAAACTTTACAAAATTTCATGCTTTCTCTTAAAATTCAAAATGTTGGATCCAACAATACGACCAAAATTTAAAAATCTTATATTTTTTTTCAATCTCAACATGCCGCAGTTTTTTTATCGTCGATTACGAAATTCAAATAACATTTTCAAAATTCAAAGTCATTTAAAAAAATTTAAAATGACAGATTTTTACCGCTTCATTTTCATAATCAGCGACTAAAAAATTGTACACGGAAAAAATAAATTTTGTGAATTTTACAGAATTAGTTCAATAGTCTTAATATCGTTTTACGTAATTGAGTTTCCTACTCTTTACCAAATTTTCTGCATTTAATGCGCAACTTTTCAAAAATATTTACAAAATATTTTGTATCCTTTAAAAAATACGTTTGTAGAAAATATTTCAGCAATCCTTACAGAACTAATAAGAAAAAAGTTTAGAATTCTTCTGTATAAATTACAAAAAAGTATTGAGGTAAAAGCACCAGTACTTGGACACTTTTAAGATAAAAGCAAATTTAGCAAAGATTTTTAAAAAAATAGTATAGTTTTACTTGCCAAACTTTTTATATTTCGTTTGTATTATGATTAAAGAATTCAAATTAAACAAATTAGTCTAAATTTTTACTTTAGTTAAATATAAATCTAGAAAATAACTAATTGCTTCTTTACCGTAATAGTTGGACATGCCTTTTTAGAGGGTCCAGTTGGTCCAGTAGTTGGACACGATAAGGACCAATAGTTGGACATTATAAGAAAATACGCATGATATTTATTTATATACAATGTTTGCATTTTAGGCCAGTCGGTGAGTGCAAAAAGTGCACATAAGTGCATCTGAAAAGTCGAAGCAGTTTCTTGTAGTTTGAGGGCCCCAAATAAGAGCTCCATAGTTTGCACCACATTTCCGGTTGCAAAAAATGGTGTAAACAATCGTCAAAGTTCGAAAAACATGGTTTTTTCGATGACTGTTGCTTCCGGTTAAATTTTAGGGGAAAAAGTTGTGATTGAAAGTTATAGAGCTTGGAAATAACTTTCAAATGATTGGTCGCAAGTTAAAAAAGCTTAATTAGTTTAGTTGCAAATTAATTTAAACCATTAAAAATAGCACTTTTTTAATTGTTTAATAACTTTGTTAATGATTATCGAATTTGTTTCTAACTTCCCAGAAATATTCCCCTTGCGAGGCTGATAAAATCCCAAAAAAAATCAACTTGATCGGGTAAATAGTTTATGCATAATTCCATTTGTTAACTAAAAACATGTAATTTTTCAACGGAATTTTCCCACTTTTGGACCTGCGAATTTCGTTTCTTTTTCTTAGAGAGTACAGTTAAGGAGTCTAACTTTAATTCCATTTAAATGCGAAATTGATTTTTTTTATTTAAGTGCATAGTAAGCGACGTTAAAAAAGGGTATGTTTTTTTGACATAAACAAATGGAATAACTCGGCCAATTTTCACTTTATCGATTTCTAGTAAAGGGCATTTGATTTCATTTGTTTTCACAAAACTTTTCAAAAAAAAATCCCACCTAACTTCAAGGGGTGGGAAGT
Source organism: Leptopilina syphax (assembly GCA_032872505.1). Classification (NCBI taxonomy): domain Eukaryota; kingdom Metazoa; phylum Arthropoda; class Insecta; order Hymenoptera; family Figitidae; genus Leptopilina; species Leptopilina syphax. Next base: position 24,810,639 of record CM065472.1, on the reverse strand, counting down.
TAACTTTTTTTTAAAAAAAAATTCCTGACAAGTTAATTATTAATGTTTTTTATTAAAATTCGCACCACTTACAGTTTAATACATGTATTTTATGTAAAAAAATTAAACATAAGGTTTTGTGCATTTATTTTTAATTTATAACAAGTAAAAGTAAATGTATCCATTTTTCAACCTCTGAACGTCGGAGTGGGGGTACTCGGAGGAGCATGATTCTCGCCGCTACAACTGAATTCAGCCGTTCAAGTTTGCAAAAATGGTCTTAACTTCGTTAATTATTAACCGACTTTTATCTTTCTTTTTTTAATTTGATGTATTTTTTCATGCTGAATCCAAAAATGATTTTATATGTTTTCAAAATACAATATTTTTAATAATAGAAAAGAAAATTTTTTTTAACAACAAATTTTTAATTATTATTTATCATATTTGACAAAAAATTCTTTTCGTACATATAATTCCATTAAATTTAAAATAATATATAATATAAATAATATATATTATGACATAAAAAAATTCAAATTATTTACTTGTAAGTGTGTAGCATTGTTGTATTGATAGTTGAACAGGCGAGCATATGTGAACCTGATGCTACAAGCTTATATATAATTAATTTGAATTTTTTTACGTCACAATATTATTTTAAATTCAATGGAATTATATGTCCGAAAAGAATTTTTTGTCAAATATGTTAAATAATAATTAAAAATTTGTTGTTAAAAAAATTTTCTTTTTTATTATTAAAAATATTGTAATTTGAAAACATATAAAATCATTTTTGGATTCAGCGTAAAAAAATACATCAAATTAAAAAAAGAAAGATTAAAATCGGTAAATAATTAACGAAGTTATGACCATTTTTGCAAACTTGAACGGCTGAATTCAGTTGTGGCGGCGAGAATCACGCTCCTCCGAGTACCCCCACTCCGACGTTTAGAGGTTGAAAAAAGGATGTATTTACTTTTACTTGTTATAAATTAAAAATAAATGCACAAAACCTTATGTTTAATTTTTTTACATAAAATACATGTATCAAACTGTAAGTGGTGCGAATTTCAATAAAAAACATTAATAATTAACTTGTCAGGAATTTTTTTTTAAAAAAAAGTTAACTCTCCACCTCTTGAAGTTAGATCGGATTTTTTTTTGGAAAAGTTTTGTGAAAACAAATGAAATTAAATGCCCTTTACAAGAAATCGATAAAGTGAAAATTGGCCGAGTTATTCCATTTGTTTATGTCAAAAAACATACCCTTTTTTAACGTCTATTATTATGCACTTAAATAAAAAAAATCGATTTCCCATTTAAATGGAATTACAGTTAGACTCCTTAACTGTACTCTCCAAGAAAAAAGAACCAAATTCGCCGGTCCAAAAGTAGGGAAATTCCATTGAAAAATTAAATGTTTTTAGTTAACAAATGGAATTATGCATAAACTATTTACCCGATCAAGTTGATTTTTTTTGGGATTTTATCAGCCTCGCAAAGGGGAATATTTCTGGGAAGTTAGAAACAAATTCGATAATTATTAACAAAGTTATTAATAAGGACAGTATTTTATGACGCTGAAAATTACTGGATTATGCCCTGAAAAACTGATTATTATGCGAAATTATGCGTTGAAAAATTAAAAAGTGCAAATTGATGCTTTTGAAAGAAAAACGTTATTAAGGACCCAAATAAAGCTTTTAACATTATGTTAATTTTTTTAAAGAAAAACCACCAACATTTTTAAATAAAGCAACTTATTCTCTATAAATATAGAGTGAAGGTCATCATAAGAAATATGTTTTGCGATGACCACGGTAACAAGCAGCTGGTTTCTCAGAAATACAAAATTCAAACGAATTTAGTTAAAGTAAAAGATAAAAAAATGCTGTGGGTTCTCAGCTGTAAAAAGATATTGTTTGGGGTCATCCATAAAGCATACTTAATTTCCGAAATTTTATCCCCCCATCTTGATACTTTTTCCATTAATGATTAATATGAAGCATGATATTTTATGGACCCCCCACTCCTTCAAATATCACATGCTTTATGGACGACCCCTTTTTTAAAAAAAGAAATCATTCTATTGAGGTGAGGAGTAGATTTTTATGTATTAAAAAAGCCCACTAAACTCAAGAAAGATCGGAGATTCAGTGCAGTAGTTTTTGAGAAATAGTGCGATCACCGATTTGCAAAATGCTGTTTTAAGAAAAAAGAGTTTTAAATTTTATCATACTCTTTCATTAGACGAAATTTTGTTCCGGGCTACAGGAAGCCAGACTTAACTGAACCTTACTTCAGATCTTTAAAGCTTTATATCTCACTCAATTTTTAAAATATCAACTTATTATTATTTCACAAACATATGTCTGAGACCCTGTTTACACAGTACCGAAACTTTCCTAAAAATTTATTAAAGATTTACTTGCAAACTTCGAAGAATTTACTTGCAAAGTTAGCTCAACATTTATTGAAGTGGGACATTTAAATCTTTGCAGAATTTTCACTAAACTTTGCAAATAAATACTTCCAAGCTTGCAAGTAAATTTTTAGTAAATATTTAGGTAATTTTCGGTGTTGTGTGGGTAAACTTAGAAAAAATACAAGAAAAGAAAAACCGATTTTTTGAAAAAACTAGGATTGCCCTTTTAATTATAGATGATTAATTTTATTCATAAATTTATGATAAAATGTATTTATAAACAGATATTTCGTTAATGCAGATTTAGACTATGAAATATTTTTATATTTCTTGCACAAAAAATATATTTATGCACAATTATGCGAGAATTTAAAAATTGTCCGATGAAAAAAAATTATGCGTTTTGATGCGACGTTAAATTTATTTTATTTTATTCATGAACATTATAATACGTAAAACTTTAAACTTTCTTTCAATTTTTGAAAATTATGCGATTATGCGCTTCACACAAAGTGTAGGTCTCTAGTTATTAAACAATTAAAAAAGTGCTATTTTTAATGGTTTAAATTAATTTGCAACTAAACTAATTAAGCTTTTTTAACTTGCGACCAATCATTTGAAAGTTATTTCCAAGCTCTATAACTTTCAATCACAACTTTTTCCCCTAAAATTTAACCGGAAGCAACAGTCATCGAAAAAGCATGTTTTTCGAACTTTGACGATTGTTTACACCATTTTTCGCAAACGGAAATGTGGTGCAAACTATGGGGCTCTTATTTGGGGCCCTCAAACTACAAAAAACTGCTTCGACTTTTCAGGTTGCACTTTTTGCACTCACCGACTGGCCTATTTGTATAATAGTTAATATTGTCAGCTATTAAATTTATTAGTTAGTCATTTTATGTTAATTAATTAATTATTTAATTAGATTAAAGCCTGTTAAGTTTTTGTCCAACTACTGGTGCTGCTGGTTTTTGAGGTTATGAAGCAGAAGGTTAACTTGGAAACTCATTTTGAGTAGTTCGAGACTTATAATTTTTTTTGATAAATTTTGAGCTTAGAAATTAAAAAATTAAATTATAACCAACAGAGATCCAAAAGCTAATATTTTTTTTTTATTGTTTATACTCCTGCCCTATTGGCCTTACGCACTTCGACAAGAGTCCCCGAGAAATACTTTTTTTTGGATTAAGCATAACCATTCTACTTAAGAAAATTTTTCTATACATTAACCTAAATTTGCGTCTACAGCCGACTTTATTAGGAGTACTCGCATTACGCCTGGACCACCCGTCAAAGCGTTTTCTCGCCAGAGAAGAGGGAAACTGTAGAAAACCTCTCTGAGTACAACCGGTTTATCGACAGTCGAGTTCTAATGGTGTGTACCGGACAATAATCGACGGTGCACATCATTATACCTCGACGTCAAACCTCCCGCTCAGATTGTCTCACGTGCCGGAAAAATACCAAGGCAAGTGGGCGCGAACCAAGGATACTTATACCCTTGGTCCTTAAACGACCGCCAATGCGTGGCATCTATCCGACTGAGCTAATCTGTCGGTCCAAAAGCTAATATTAAAAAACGGCATATATTATTTTTTTATTTACATTGAAAGCAGTTTTAATTCTTTTTTTACTGTCTATCTATTGGTTTCATTTTTTGCAATGTCCAGGTACTGGTGCTTTTACCTTAGTATCTTCGCAGAATCCAAATTTCTTAAATATTTTATTACAATTTCTAAAATATACTGTATAAAATACAAATTAAGTTTTACAGTTATTCAAACGTTTACTACCCAATGGGAAAAAGACCATTGGCGCATTAATGGCCCAATATTGGGAGCCAACAGTTCCATTATTGTCCCATTATTGGCACCCAATAATGGACCACTAATGGTAAAATCGTGGGATGTCCACGCCGATTGTCAACCATTATTGGTTCATTATTGGTTCATTAATGGCTCCCATTAAAAAACCAATAATAAAAAAATTTTTTTAAAAATAATTTTAAATAAATAATAAAATTATTTTTTCAATAATGATTTATTTTTCAAAAATATTAATAGGGGATAGTTGGGCATAGTTTTGACTTGAGTCAAAACTCCTGAAGTGGACTAGCGTAATTTCAAAATTACTCTATTCAATTACAAACATGTTAAATGTAGACCTTATTATGAGTTTATTGAACAGTTCAAAGGAATTTTTAAAAAATTAAAATTTCTCTAACTAAGTTATAAGCAATTAAAGTTTTTTACAGTGCTTAATTAAAAAATTCATATCTCGTGATAGAATCAATGGATTTTAATAAAAATTGCATTTTTGTAAACCTTAAATATTGCAGTTTTATTTAAAAAAATAAAAAAAATTATTGTTAAAAATTTTAAATTGTTATTGCAAAATTAGTTGTTTATTCGCAAAAAAACCAATGTTCGCATTGTCGCAGAAAATTTGCATAAAAGTGGTTTAAGAGGAAATGTTTTAAGGATTTTATAACCGTTTTCAAATTTAGTGGATTGCAATTAGCAAAAAAGTTATAGCGTTTTTTCTATCGCGCCGCACGTCTACAGCGCTAGCGCGCGGAACGTCTCACAGTCAGTGGGGCAAAAATACGCTATTGGACAAACTGATTTTAAGACCACAATTTTTAACCGATTGACAAAATTTTTTTTAAATTAAATCTAATAAAATTTTGCATAAAATGTATGTTTTTTATTTGAAAAAAAATTTCCGTTAATTGTTTATTAAATGTTTAATAAAAAATAAGACATTTTTTCACTTTAAACAAATATTGTTGCTTATGAAAGCCTATTATATTATTAATAATTACCAAAAACATTATAGCCATGTTATAAAAATGTTTTGAGACATTAACTATCTTGTTTAAACAATTTTTGCTTTTGTCATAAACAAATAAATTAAGAAAACCTTTTTTTAATATTATGTATAGAGACCTACACTTTGTGCAAAGCGCATAATCGCATAATTTTCAAAAATTGAAAGAAAGTTTAAAGTTTTACGTATTATAATGTTTATGAATAAAATAAAATAAATTTCTCCAACACTTGCTCTGAAAAGTGTACTTTTCTTGGTAGAAAAGTGTGGCGAAAGTAGAACTTTTCTCAACTGCTCTGAAGAGCGTGGCGAAAGTAAAATTTGGCGTGGCGAAAGTAAATCATGAATTTATTCTTTTTTCTTGTTTTTTGACCGAGATTTATTTTGTATCTAACTTCTTTCCCACTCAAAACATTCGCCTTCTATTATATTAAACATAAGTAGACGTTAAATTAAAATTATACGAAACTCACGGAGAAACCTTTCCTCGCAAGGCGTTGGAGAAAACGTAGTGCACAACTCGTAATGAAAGAATGATTTTTCTCGAGTGATTGCTGCTCTCGCTACGCTCAAGCCGCAACGTATATGAAGTTAGCTAAACAACTTCAAAATTCAAAAGACGCATATAGCTAATAATTTTCCGTTTTTTAGTCGCTAATTAATTGTGCAAAAATAAATTTTGTCGTTCTTCAAATTTTTTTTTATAAACTGCTTTGCTAACTTTATATAAAGATAGCAAAGCCATCATTCTGAAACTGTTCAATCTAAACAAAAGAAAAATTACACCTTACAGGAATTTGCTGTCTTTTTGTCGTAGATCAACTGACTAATTGGATTTCAAAAAAAATTAAAATTTAAATAATTAAAATTTTTTTCTATTAATAAACATTTAATTATTTTAACTCATTCAAGCTCCCGTATAATCAAGTTAACAGATTTTGTTGAAACTCTGTATCTAGGGGTTTTTTGGGACGCTAATTACGAATCTGAAGTTAGATTTCACAAATTAAAAATGGCGGATTCAATATGGCTGAAAAATTTAAAAAGTGGCTCAATTCGCGTGAAACTGTCTTCATGGGGGTTTTCGAGGTCGCTGATTACGAATATGAAGTCGGTTTTTAAAAATTTAAAATAGCGGATCCAATATGGCGGACAAGTTTTTCGAAAAATTATTACATGGGGGTTTTTGAGGTCGCTGATTATGAAAATAATGTCCGTTTTTTAAAATTTTAAATGGCGGTTACAATATACTAGACAACAAAAATTTTTGAATTTTCCAAATTCGATATAGATTTTAAATCAGCGCGATTAATAACCCTATATAGAAAATTTTGAGTAAACTCAAATACTTTCTGCAACATCTGTCAGCCATATTAGATATGATATATTCAATTATATAAAACAAATACCAGATTAGTAATCAGCAAAAACTGAAACTGGTTTTCTTTAATAGGATTGGTTGATTTTCAATCAGTTTTCGTTTCTAAATTTGTCGCTTGGTCAATTTAGTTAAATGGCAGTGGTTTTAAATTTGTTGTTTAATTTTTGTATTCTTTAACAATTTAACAAATTTTATAATCCGTTGCAACTCAAACAAATGTTTGAAAATCATGCAATTCTATAAAAAAAAACTTTTTTTCGACTACACGGAGAGAAAAATCAAGCGTTTTTAGTATGGAGACTTCCTATGGTAATTTTGTATGAACGCCCTGCTTAAGAGGCGTGTCCTTATACCTCAGTTGCATGAAACATATACTAAAATAGCATGGATCTCTTGCAATCGTAGTATACTGACGTCCCATGCGTTTAAAGGTAGAACTTTTATGCTGATAACGTAGAAATTCATACAAATACAGCAGAAATTTTACGCCTATTGCGCATGTGAATTCTTTTACTAAATAAGGTTAACTGTCCATACTAAAAACGCTTGATTTTTCTCTCCATGTACTTTGCTAACTTTTAATTGAAATAATAGTTTAAAAAATTCAAAAATTAAACAAAAAATTTAAAAGCACTGTCATTCGACTAAATCGACCAAACGACAAATTCACAGACCGAAACTGATTGAAAATCAACCAATCCTACTAAGGAAAAGCCATTTTCTCTAGTGCTTTGCTAATTTTTAATTGAAATAATTGTTTAAAAAATTCAAAAATTAAACATAAAATTTAAAGCTCCCAGATTTATATTTATTAATATAAAAACTATTAAATATAATAATTCTAAAGTATTATTTTTTATGTAAATGCGTTAAAAAGAAACGGAGAATGTTACTGAATCTGGGTTTGTATCTTTGAAAACTACACGGAAAAAAAAAGTTCGAAGATTATTCGGGAACTTCGTTCTTAACTCTTGGATACGGCGGGTAGTTCACAGAGAATTACTATTTACTATTTCTCTAGAAATTATAACTATTTCACCACTTCTCGGCAAACTGTTCTTGAAAAAGTCGGGAACTGTTCAAGAAATCGAAAAGTTAGGCAAATGCAAGAAAAAATAGATTCTGCTTCCCCCCTCCCACTTCCCCTCCTTGACACGTCCGCACACACACACACACACACACACACATTTATCCTTGAAGATCACATACAATTTTTATTTTTTATTAAGTTTCTGAAATAGAAAAAACCATATGAGAGAAAAATCGACGGCGGCTGGAACAGAACTCGCGTACCCGAGGAATAGAAGTCCGGCGTCTTATCCATCTGAGCTAAACAGGAGCGTTAAATACCTCAGCATAAAATAAATATATAAGGCACGCAAGTCTTACTGACGTTGAGACTGGTGCGCACAGTTTCTGCGCACCAAGATTCCTTGACGAGTTCCCGAAAATTTCAGAAACAGTTGCGGCCGGTGCCATGGACTTTACATGAGAAAGAAATGAAAAAAAGACTATTGGACTATTTACAGCTTTTTCTAATACAGTTCCCGAATTTCTTTCAAACATTCATTGATTACCATTGAATGTTCGACGCTAGTTCAGAGCTGTTACCACGTATCCAAGAGTTAGGAAATAATTCCTGAAATATCTGGGAACTTTTTTTTCCGTGTATATAAAATGTTCGGTTAATTGTGAAAACCAACCACATTTCATAGCTGATTGAAAAAACAAAAAAAACAAAAAAAATGATTTATTATATCTATACACAAATCAAAATTATTCAAATATAATAATATTAAAGGATTTAATAAGAGAGAATATTTTATAACGTTAAAACGTTAAAAAATGTAGGTTAAAAGTTTCAGTTGCTATTCAATCTACGTATTTTATAAATAATATTGAACAACTATAGCTATTATAAAACAAAAGAATAAATCTTAAAGTTGACCAAAAAATCATTGATAAATATATTATATAAAATTGATATAAAAAAGGCAAACTGCAATAAAATCAAAAACAAATTATCTAAGTCTTTTATTTCAAATATTCAACAAATCTACTGGAAAAACCGCTCCGAAGTAGAAGCATAAATTGGTTTTCCTCACGGCACGGGTATGTTTTTTCTTCTTTTAATTAGTGAATTTTTTAAAACAATTATTTCGATTTAAAGTTCAAATCAAAAAATTAAAGTTCTACTGCAAAGCAGTAGAAAAAAATTTATTTTCTTGAGTAGAATTGCATGATTTTCAATCAGTTTTGGTCCTTGAATTTGTCGTTTGGTCGATTTAGTTGAATGGCAGTGGTTTTAAATTTTTTGTTTAGTTTTTGAATTTTTTAAACATATATTTTAATTAAAACTTAGCGTAGCACAAGAAAAAAATTGATTTTCTTGAGTAGAATTGCACGCTTTCCAATCAGTTTTGGTCTGTGAATTTGTCGTTTGGTCGATTTAGTCGAATGGCAGTGGCTTTAAATTTTTTGTTTAATTTTTGAATTTTTTAAACAATTATTTCAATTAAAAATTAGCAAAGCACTGGAGAAAATGGCTTTTCCTTAGTAGGATTGGTTGATTTTCAATGAGTTTCGGTCTGTGAATTTGTCGTTTGGTCGATTTAGTCGAATGACAGTGCTTTTGAATTATTTGTTTAATTTTTAAATTTTTTAAACTATTATTTCAATTAAAAGTTAGCAAAGTAGTCGAAAAAAAGTTTTTTTTTATAGAATTGCATGATTTTCAAACATTTGTTTGAGTTGCAACGGATTATAAAATTTGTTAAATTGTTAAAAAATACAAAAATTAAATAACAAATTTAAAACCACTGCTGATTTAAAATCTATATCGAATTTGGAAAATTCAAAAATTTTTGTTGTCTAGTATATTGTGTCCGCCATTTAAAATTTTAAAAAACGGACATTATTTTCATAATCAGCGACCTCAAAAACCCCCATGTAATAATTTTTCGAAAAACTTGTCCGCCATATTGGATCCGCTATTTTAAATTTTTAAAAACCGACTTCATATTCGTAATCAGCGACCTCGAAAACCCCCATGAAGACAGTTTCACGCGAATTGAGCCATTTTTTAAATTTTTCAGCCATATTGAATCCGCCATTTTTAATTTGTGAAATCTGACTTCAGATTTGTAATTAGCGTTCCAAAAAAACCCTAGATACAGAGTTGCAATAAAATCTGTTAACTTGATTACTCGGGAGCTTGAATGAGTTAAAATGATTAAATGTTTATTAAAAGAAAAAAATTTTAATTATTTAAATTTTAATTATTTTTGAAATCCAATTAGTCAGTTGATCTACGACAAAAAAAACGGCAAATTCCTGTAAGGTGTAATTTTTCTTTTGTTTAGATTGAACAGTTTTAGAATGATGGCTTTGCTATCTTTATATGAAGTTAGCAAAGCAGTTTATAAAAAAAAAATTTGAAGAACGACAAAATTTATTTTTGCACAACTAATTAGCGACTAAAAAACGGAAAATTATTATCTATATGCGACTTTTGAATTTTGAAGTTGTTTAGCTAACTTCATATACGTCGAGCCGCAAACTTCACTCTCGAAAAATCACACTTTCGCCACTAGTTGTACAATGTACTATTAACGTCGCATCAAAACGCATAATTTTTTTTCATCGCACTATTTTTGAATTCTCGCATAATTGTGCATAATTATATTTTTTGTGCAAGAAATATAAAAATATTTCATAGTCTAAATCTGCATTAACGAAATATCTGTTTATAAATACATTTTATCATAAATTTATGAATAAAATTAATCATCTATAATTAAAAGGGCAATCCTAGTTTTTTCAAAAAATCGGTTTTTCTTTTCTTGTATTTTTTCTAAGTTTACCCACACAACACCGAAAATTACCTAAATATTTACTAAAAATTTACTTCGTCTAATGAAAGAGTATGATAAAATTTAAAACTCTTTTTTCTTAAAACAGCATTTTGCAAATCGGTGATCGCACTATTTCTCAAAAACTACTGCACTGAATCTCCGATCTTTCTTGAGTTTAGTGGGCTTTTTTAATACATAAAAATCTACTCCTCACCTCAATAGAATGATTTCTTTTTTTAAAAAAGGGGTCGTCCATAAAGCATGTGATATTTGAAGGAGTGGGGGGTCCATAAAATATCATGCTTCATATTAATCATTAATGGAAAAAGTATCAAGATGGGGGGATAAAATTTCGGAAATTAAGTATGCTTTATGGATGACCCCAAACAATATCTTTTTACAGCTGAGAACCCACAGCATTTTTTTATCTTTTACTTTAACTAAATTCGTTTGAATTTTGTATTTCTGAGAAACCAGCTGCTTGTTACCGTGGTCATCGCAAAACATATTTCTTATGATGACCTTCACTCTATATTTATAGAGAATAAGTTGCTTTATTTAAAAATGTTGGTGGTTTTTCTTTAAAAAAATTAACATAATGTTAAAAGCTTTATTTGGGTCCTTAATAACGTTTTTCTTTCAAAAGCATCAATTTGCACTTTTTAATTTTTCAACGAATAATTTCGCATAATAATCAGTTTTTCAGGGCATAATCTAGTAATTTTCAGCGTCATAAAATACTGTCCTTAATTATGTAAATTTAGTGACTTTATTTTTTATAAACAAACTCTCATACTATACTTATGATATGCAAATAAATGCCAGTGAAGTTTATTGTTATAAACAATTTATTTATTAACAATTTTTATTTTTTTAACACAAAGTTTATTATATTTTATAAAAAATTATTATTACTATAGTTACGATTTACAGGAAGCATGTTTTACTCTTATTCATTAATGTAACATTGTTTAAACAAAGCTTAATTAACAATTGCACAGTTTCTTTATTTTTAGTTTTTTAAGCTTCGTTTTTTTGTATATTTCCTTGTATATAAAGTAATTTCTTAACTTGTTGTCAAATTTCACATTTCTTTATAATTTGAATTGTTATTAACAATTGTTAAATAATATTAAGGAGAAAACTTTTTTAAAATATAGTGTGGGACCAAATCAGTGTCCAACCATACATCTAAGATAATAACTATTTGATTCATAAGCAAATAAAAAACACAGATAATGTTGAATTAAAGATTGATCCTTTTTATTGTGTAATTAAAGTTAAGATTTGTACACTCAACGTGCATTTGAAATTATCCTTGCTGATTCAATCTGCCTCTTTTGCTTTTTCAATTAAGAATCGATTGACAGTTAAAAAAAGAAAAATTGTTAATAAATAAATTATTATTTATAACATAACGAAAAGTAATTGTTTGTAACAAAAAAATTTCATTGGTATTTATTTGCATAAAAGTATAATATGAGAGTTTGTTTATGCAAAATTTAGTCACAAAATTTACATAATATTTATTTGTTTATAACAAAATCAAAAATTGTTTAAACAAAATAGTTAATGTCTCAAAACATTTTTATAACATGGCTATAATGTTTTTGGTAATTATTAATAATATAATAGGCTTTCATAAGCAACAATATTTGTTTAAAGTGAAAAAATGTCATTTTTTATTAAACATTTAATAAACAATTAACGGAAATTTTTTTTCTAATAAAAAACATACGTTTTATGCAAAATTTTATTAGCTTTAGATTGAAAAAAAAATTTTGTCAATCGGTTAAAAATTGTAGTCTTAAAATCAGTTTGCCCCACTGACTGTGAGACGATCCGCGCGCTAGCGCTGTAGACGTGCGGCGCGATAGAAAAAACGCTATAACTTTTTTGCTAATTGCGATCCACTAAATTTGAAAACGGTTATAAAATCCTTAAAACATTTCCTCTTAAACCACTTTTATGCAAACTTTCTGCGACAATGCGAACATTGGTTTTTTGCAAATAAACAACTAATATTGCAATAACAATTAAAAATTTTTAACAATATTTTTTTTTATTTTTTTAAATAAATCTGCAATATTTAAGGTTTACAAAAATGCAAGCTTTATTAAAATCCATTGATTCTATCACGAGATATGAATTTTTTAATTAAGCACTGTAAAAAACTTTAATTGTTTATAACTTAGAGAAATTTTAATTTTTTTAAAATTCCTTTGAACTGTTCAATAAACTCATAATAAGGTCTACATTTAACATGTTTTTAATTGAATACAGTAATTTTTAAATTACGCTAGTCCACTTCAGGAATTTTGACTCACTTTTCTTCATAACTTTCCCTGTACAACGAATTTCGCGATTTCGCGCATATTTTTGGAAAGATCAAATAGAAGAACTCAAATGCAATGTTTTTGCTGAACACTGTAAAAAAATTTGACCAAAAGATTTAGTTATAAGCAATTTAAAAAAAAAATGTCAGAGTTGATCATGGTCGCCAGAGTTGGGCCACTGTAGAAAATCAATGAAATATCTAGGTAAATGATTAAAAATGACCTACAAATGATAGAATGACACTTGGGAATGAGGAAAGGAACCATGAAATTAAAATAAAATCCCATATTATGCATTTTCATATAACTTTAGATAATTTATTCCTCATTAACGAAATTCAAAATTAAAACATTGAAAAAATAAAAAAAGGTTATCAAAAAATTTTTTTTTTCTCTTTCCAATGAAAATGGAGTTTTTAACACCTCTTTAAGTGAAAAAATGAATTTCTGTTGCAAGTACGCTTTGTAATTGCAAAATTTCCCTCATGGCCCAACTCTGACTCACGCGTCGTTTTGCGTCATAGGGGCACAGAACACAAACGCGTCACACAAACACAAAAATATTTTACACATTTTCACATATCATCTTAATGAACAATTTCTGTAAACTTATTTTGTCTTTGGCATATTTCTTCTAAAGGGCCTAGCGGAGTAAGCATGCAAAATCTGCCCCCGCTCAAAAAATTTGAAATTCTTGTTACATGTTGACAACATTAAGATAAAATTTTTCACCAAATATTTTTTCAAAAAATGTATTTTTGTAAGAGTTATGGAGGGGGAAAGAAAAATAAAAAATTTGTTTTTTCTCGATAACCACTTGATCGATTTTAATGAAATTTATATGTGTTTTATAAATTCATAAGAGGAATTTAAAAAAAAATTTCAAAAAATTTTGCCCGAAAAAAACCAAAAAAAACCCAAAAAAAAAATTTTTTAATTTTCAAAAAAAATTCTTTTGGTCTTATTTTAGAGATACTACTTTGGAATTTTTACAGAAAATTCTCCTAAATGTGTACTTTTAAGAAATATTTTTGTCGATTTTTTTAATTGGGTACCAGATAGTTAATAAAATTAAAATCCTAGGTGGCGCATCATTTCGGCTGAAGCACAATGTATCCAGTAACTGATTATTTTTAAATTTCCTTGAAATTTAGTAATTATGCGTTTCTGGGGTCACTCAGTACGAATGTAATATTAAATTTTCAAAATTCAAAATGACTTGGTACATTGTGCTTCAGCCGGAATGATGCGCCAACCTAGGATTTTAATTTTTTTTAACTATGTGGTACCCAATTAAAAAAATCGACAAAAATATTTCTTAAAAGTACACATTTAGGAGAATTTTCTGTAAAAATTCCAAAGTAGTATCTCTAAAATAAGACCAAAAAAATTTTTTTTGAAAATTAAAAAATTTTTTTTGGGGTTTTTTTTTGGTTTTTTTCAAGCAAAATTTTTTGAAATTTTTTTTTTAAATTCCTCTTATGAATTTATAAAACACATATAAATTTCATTAAAATCGATCTAGTGGTTTTCGAGAAAAAACAAATTTTTGATTTTTCTTTCCCCCTCCGTAACTCTTACAAAAATACATTTTTTGAAAAAAATATTTGGTGAAAAATTTTATCTTAATGTTGCCAACATGTAACAAGAATTTCAAATTTTTTTGAGCGGGGGCAAATTTGGCCTGCTTTGTAAGAATTCCTGAAGTGGGCAACGGATTTTCCAAGGTTTGCAATTTCTATAATAAACTTTATAAAAATAAAGTACTAATAGAAGGACAAACAGTCACTAAGTTTTATATGAAAATATTCATTTGTTTATTTTTTATAAACAATTTAATTTTAATGTAACATTTTTTTAAAACATTTATATCTTAGAACTGGATTATCGGATTTTGATGAAAATTGTTGGACACAATTATTGAAGGTTTGAGCTTTTTAAGAAAAATTATTTTAATGTTGAAAAAAATTATTTATTGTAAAAAACAATTGTTAATAATAAACAAATGAATAATTAATTGTGTTCTGGACCTTTTTTGTAAATATTTTTTTCAGAACCTTAAACTATATAAATCAAGGATTAAATAACTGAAAGAAAAAGTTGGTAGATCGAAATAGTTTATTAACTGTGAATTTTTTTGTGAGCGCGGTCGCGTTGTTACATGCGTCGCGGCTTGACGTGGAACTCCATAAGTTCATTGCACACTCACCACGAACACCAAGTATTCTTAAAAACTGAAATACAGAATAAGTATCTAAAATTTAAGATTATTAGTAGAATTATTTTACCACATTATTGTTCATATTAGTGACAATAATATGTGAAAATAATTTTTTTATTCAGGTATTTTTAAGAAATGTAATTTATTTTCAATTAAATAAATTTTACTTTGTTAGTGTTTAACTAGTATTTTTGTTTTAATTTTCGACTAAATTTCTAAGTAAATAAAAAATTTTTTTGTTAAATAAGAAAAAAGTTCACAGTAAAAAAATTTTATTTAGATTAAAATTTTTGTTATGGATTTTTATTGAAACTGGTAAAATTTCGTCTAAAGCAGAGAATTCAAATTTCCTTGTGTTAGATTAATAAAACAAATTATACAATATTTTTTAAAAAAAGGGAAAATTGAAAACTTTCCAAGTGTAAAATACTGTCTTCTGAGTAATAAAGAGTTTTTTTTCTTCAAATTATCGCTGATGATATTAAAAAAATAAATCTAACATAAGCAAATTTCAAATCTTTGCTTTAGACGAAATTTTACCTGTTTCAATAAAATTCCATAACAAAAATTTTAATTTAAATTTTTACTTTTAACAAAAACATTTTTTATTTACTTACAAATTCAGTAGAAAATTAAAACAAAAATACTAGTTAAACACCAACAAAGTGAAATTTATTTAATTGAAAGTAAATTACATTACTTAAAAATACCTGAATAAAAAAATTATTTTTACATATTATTGTCACTAATATAAATAATAATGTGGTAAAATAATTCTACTAATAATCTTAAATTTTAGATACTTATTCTGTATTTCAGTTTTTAAGAATACTTGGTGTTCATGGTGAGTGTGCAATGGATTTATGGAGCTCCACGTCAAGCCGCGACGCACAGAACAACGCGACCGCGCTCACAAAAAAATTCACAGTTAATAAACTATTTCGATCTACCAACTTTTTCTTTCAGTTATTTAATCCTTGATTTATACACGGAGAGAAAAAGAAAGTTTTAACTGCTTTCTTTTGAGTCGTCATGCTAATTTTATGAAGTCAAGTAATGATAACCGGAGAGCCAGGCCGTTTTGACTTGGCTCTCCTGTTGAGTCTTTAGTTTTCGTCAGTCAAAAAAAAAATTTACTACTGATATCGATCCAGCCATTGACACTACTTGAGGCAGCCAGGCCAAAACTGCCTGGCTGTCAAATTGTGCTGACTTGGGAATCAGAGGTTATGTTAACGCCTGTGTCGGTCAAGTAGTTTTAACCGGCGTCTCCGGTTGGTATAACTTTCTTTTTCTCTCCGTGTATAGTTTAACCCTTTAACGCCCGACTTTTTTGCAGCAGTGCAATTCACGTAATTGCTCGTATATAAAGGTTTTCGGGGTCGCTGAATACGAATTCGAGGTCAGATTTTAAAGATTCAAAATGGCGGATCCAATATGGCGGACATCATTTTTAAAAACTGATTCAATTTGCCTGAAAATTGTTACTCGGGGGTTTTCGGGGTCGCTGAATACGAATTTGATGCCAGATTTTAAAAATTCAAAATGGCGGATCTAATATGGCGGACATCTTTTCTAATAATTTATTCAATTTGCCTAAAAATTGTTATTAGGGGGTTTTCGAGGTCGCTGTTTACTAATCCAATGTTAGTTTCTATGTTAGGCAATTGTTTTTCTATAGTCACGAATGTAAACGAACATTTAATTTTGACATCGTTTTCTCATTAGGCATTTGTTTATCGGATTGTCACAAATGTAGATTCATATTTTATTCGGATCGCGTTCTCATGTTAGGCTTTTGTTTTCCGATTTTCACAAATATAGTCAAGCATTTTAGATTGATTTCGTCTTTGCGTTAGGCATTTGTTTTTCTGATTATTACGAATATAGAAATGAATATTTCATTAATCATTATGATGCCGGTTTCGCGTTAGGCATTTGTTTTTCACATTCTCACGAAGGTAGACGAACATTTTATTCTGATCTCGTTTTTATTTCGACATTTTTACACATTATCTCGAATAGCGACAATTATTTCATTTAGAGTTCGTTCCTGTTTCTTTTATTTTTTGCTTTCTTATTTGGTTTCTGGTTTTTTATTGTATTCATTTTTGTCGATTATCACGAATTGCAACAATCTTATTTAAATCTCGATTTAGCAAGAAACGTTAATTCTTTCTGTAATAGATAATAGTAGTAACCATTATTATTTGTAACTACAATTCATTGTACATTTTTTTTATTCATCTTCTATGTCGAAATTGTTAAAATAATTATGAATCAAAAAGGGTTTTCCTATTCTCTTCGTTCGAGAAAACATGCAGAAAGATTCTGTTCTCTCCCTGATAATCCAGAAGATTCAGAACTTGACGGTGATGGTGAAACTTCAGATGAAAATGATGATGAACATATGAATGTTAGTGAATCAGAATCTGATTCAAGTAATTCTAATGATTCTGATCTTGATGAAAATGTTGAAAATGTAAGCGTCCAGTGGTCTAAAAGTAGAGCAATTTTCGAAAATGAAAAGGAAGATTTTGAAAGGGATCCTGAAGTCAACATGAAGTTTGCTTCAGGTAATCAGGGAAGTAGATACTTTCTGTCCTTATTTACGCAAAAGATAATTGATTTTGTTGTTCTTGAGACTAATTTATATGCTAAGGCATCAACAAATAAGAACAATAATTGGAAAGACATATGTTCTGATGAATTGAAAGCATGAATTGGGATGCATATCATCATGGGTATTCATCGTCTGCCGTCTGTGAGGAATTATTGGAGTACGGATCCATTTTTAAAAGTTCCATCAGTAGCGGAAATTATGACTCGAAATCGCTTTTTGGAAATCATGTCAAATATTCACTTGAATTCAAATAATACCGCGTTACCTAAAGGACATCCAGAGTATGACAAGCTTCATAAAGTTAGACCTCTCATTGTCGAGATTAATAAAAATCTGACAACATGTTATCGGCATTCTAAGACTTTATCAGTGGATGAGTCTATGATACCATTCAAGGGTCGTTCATCCTTGAAGCAATATATGCCGATGAAACCTATAAAAAGAGGGTACAAAGTGTGGTGTCTAGCTGATTCCAAAACCGGTTACATCTTGAAAATCGACATGTACACTGGGAAATCAAATTCAACTGATTTTTTATGTGACACATTAGGAGAACGTGTTGTTCTTCATTTGACTGAAGAATTGCGAAACTCTGGAGTCTTAATAGCTTTCGAAAATTTTTTCACATCTGTAAAATTGATGAAAGAATTAAAAGCCAAGAAAATTTTTGCTGTTGGTACTGTTCGGACTAATCGTGTTGGCTTACCGGACATTATGAAAGAGAAGAAAAAGATGGTTAGAGGAGAATTTGTATATCGGACGCAGGGTAGTGTTACAGCAATAAAGTGGATGGACTCAAAGCCTGTTACAGTTTTGAGCACGACACATGACTCTGCTTCTGTAACTGAAGTGAAAAGAAAAAATAAAGATGGCTCAAGGAGTAATGTTTCATGTCCAAAAGCAATTGCGGATTACAATAAATATATGGGAGGGGTGGATCGCTTTGATCAGCTGAAAGAACGGTACGCTGTAGGTACTAGATCAAAAAAATGGTGGCACAGAATATGGTATTTTCTTATTGATTTATCAATAGTAAATGCGTATATTCTGTGTAAAACACATAAACAAGATGACTCGATGAATCAACTTCAATTTAGGCTAGATTTGGCAAAACAATTGATTGGTAACTTTTCTTCTCGCGCAAAAAATCGGTCGACCTCTTGTAATTAATAATAAAAAATTAAAAGTTTCAGAAGAAGTTAGGACAAGTGAATGTAAGCATTTACCAAAGAAAGATTCCAGCAGCCGCAGATACACATTTTGCAGTGTGAAAGGAACAGTCGCAAGGACTAAAATAACTTGTACAAAATGCAAAGTTCCTCTTTGCCTTGATCCTTGCTTTTCATTATTTCACTCAAAATAGTAAGTGAAAGCAAGTGACTAGAAACACAAAAAACCATACAAAAACAAAAAAAACATAAAAATTCAAAAACAAAAAAAAGTATAAAAATTCAAAACCAAAAAAAAGTATAAAAATTCAAAAACAAAAAAAAATAAAAAAAATGAGATCAATGTTCTGTAACCTCCTCGTGGTTGATCTCGGTAACTACAAATACATAGGCAAATAGCAGACACAAGAGATGTTTAATTTATAGAAATCTTCACAACAAAAAATTATATCTTTATTAGTTTGATTAATTTTTTGACATTTTATACACTAAATTGAAACCGCTATTTTACATTTTAAAAAATCAAAATCGTAATCAGCGACCTCGAAAACCCCCGAGTAACAATTTTCAGGCAAATTGAATCAGTTTTTAGAAAAGATGTCCGCCATATTGGATCCGCCATTTTGAATTTTTAAAATCTGACATCAAATTCGTAATCAGCGACTCCAAAAACCCCCAAGTAACAATTTTCAAGCAAATTGAATCAGTTTTTAGAAAAGATGTCCGCCATATTGGATCCGCCATTTTGAATTTTGAAAAAAGGACATCGAATTCGTAATCAGTGACCCTGAAAACTCCTGAGTAACAATTTTCAGGCAAATTGAATAAGTTTTTAGAAATGATGTCCGCCATATTGGATCCGCCATTTTGAATTTTTAAAATCTGGCATCAAATTCGTATTCAGCGACCCCGAAAACCCCCGAGTAACAATTTTCAGGCAAATTGAATCAGTTTTTAAAAATGATGTCCGCCATATTGGATCCGCCATTTTGAATTTTTAAAATCTGACCTCGAATTCGTATTCAGCGACCTCGAAAACCCCCGAGTAACAATTTTCAGGCAAATTAAATCATTTTTTAAAAATGATGTCCGCCATATTGGATCCGCTATTTTGAATTTTGAAAAAAGGACATCGGATTCGTAATCAGCGACCCCGAAAACCCCCGAGTAACAATTTTCAGGAGCTTTGTTTCCTTTTATTTTCGAATTTGTAATTTTGTTGCAAATTTTACAACAAATTTTTTTTTTTTATTATTGATGTAATTACAAAATTGTTAATTATTTTTTAAAATGTAAATTTTTTTTCTAAAGGTTTATAAATTTGTGGGTCGTGAGCGTTTAGAAATCAAAAATATCTTAATTTTTGTCGAAGTTATAGATTTTAGAAATCAAAAGTGGTTTCGATCGAAACCGCTGGGCGTTAAAGGGTTAAGGGTCTAAAAAAAAATTTTACCACAAAGGTCCAGAACACAATTAATTATTTATTTGTTTATTATTAACAATTATTTTTTACAATAAATAATTTTTTTCAACATTGAAATAATTTTTCTTAAAAAGCTCAAATCTTCATTAATTGTGTCCAAAAATTTTTATCAAAATCCGATAATCCAGTTCTAAGATATAAATGTTTAAAAAAAATGTTACATTAAAATTAAATTGTTTATAAAAAATAAACAAATGAATATTTTTAAATAAAACTTGGTGACTGTTTGTCCCTCTATTAGTACTTTATTTTTATAAAGTTTATTATAGAAATTGAAAACCTTGGAAAATCCGTTGCCCACTTCAGGAATTCTTACCCTGCTTACTCCGCTAGGCCCTTTAGTTCTCTTTTCTTGACACCACAAAAAAGTTTTTGCTGAGCCTATATCACAAATTGGTACAATACTCAAGTATAGGTTCGTATACTTAACTACGACTCATATGAAAAGATAGCTGACATTAGTAGCAAGAATTTTCATAAAAAGATAGATGGCGCTAGTACGATAAAACAAAATAAACGCGGTGGCTCAACCCTAAACCCTGCCCAACTCTGACAACTCTCCCCTATTTTTTTTACAATTATTTTCACAAAATGGCTATTTTCACATCAGAGTGTGAATAACCCTTTTGATCAAAGTTCACAAATTTATTTACCTCACATCTAGTGCAAAAATTGGAGAGGTAATGGGCAGAATTGTATTCCGCGAGTTAACGTGATAAAGCTATTTTCTTATATACTATTCTAGTTCCTGGTTGGTTGCGAGAAACTTAAAAATAAGCTCAGCGGCGCTGAGCTTACTAAACATACAGCGCATGTTGACTTGCGCAGCGCGGGTGTATTTGAAACAGTTAAAAGACAATTAAAATAAAATAAAAAATTCTAATTTAGAATAAGTGATCATAGTAAAACTGCAAATATAATTTTAATCAAATATGTTAGATTGTCGAGAAATATCTATAAATAAATAACTGAATAAAAATATAGCTTTCTAGGCACTATAATATTTTTATCACTGACTGATTTTTATTTTTATATTTAATACAAAATATGTATTACATATTACAATTTTAAATGATATTTAAAAATATTTAATTTATTCAATATTTGCTTCCACATAATTAATTGTTTACTGTTGTGTTCTTTTATGTTAAATGAGTAGTGTCTATGAATGTAAGAGATTTTTTTTTGTTATTGTTTCTTTTGATTTGTTAATTTATTTTTGTGAAAAGTGGAACCCTCCTACAACGAAATGTAAATTTCTATATTTACACTGAAAAAAAATTTAATTGATTCAAATAACCACTTTTTGTAATGATTACGAAAACTATGTTATTTATTAAGAATTTAGTAGGAGCGATTACTATAGTTACTTTGATGAATCCAAACACTGTATTAATCGTGTTGAAATTTATTTTTTGGAATGATTAATAATTTAGATTACAGGTTCAGAAATGGAACTGTACTCATTCACGCAGAGTCTTGTTTAGATTACAATAGTCTACGTTAAAAGGAAATCTTGGATTCTATTCACATTTGCAGCGGTCTAAGGGAACCAGTGATATAGACAGTCGTAGTCATTACAACAGGACTATTGTAAAATAAGGTGACCGGCGTCTTGCCTTCTTATTTTACTAGTCACTTGTATTCACCAATATTGCTACCTTACAGTCACGGAATACGATATAATGACTAAACTTACTGTACTAACGAATCATATGTAACAAAAGTAAGTTACGTAAATTACTAATTTGCGTAAGATGCGTAAAGTACGTAAGTTACTAGTGCAATTACATTAATTACGTTAATTACCTAATAAGTATATAAGGAAGTTTAAATCATGTATAAATATATGTAAATAGCGATCGTTATTATGTTATGCGTTTAGTATTAGTCGTGTAAAGTTGGCACTACTTTTTTGAAAAATCAAAAATTTTACAAAAGTTCTGGGCACTTTAGCAATAGTTCTAGAGTTCTCTAACGATTATTTAAATAGTTTTAATGATTAACAATAAAAAAGCGACAATGAAAAATCATAGTGCTAACTTTGCATAGCACTATGATTTTTGAAAAAAAAGAGTTGTGAACTAATATTCTGAAAGAGAATAAAGAGTTCTAGAGTTCTCTACCAAAAAAACAAGAGTTCTGCAAAATTTCAAAAGTTACACAGCCACACAAAAAAAATAAAGTTTCTTGATCTAGGTTCGAGACATATGTATTCCGATGTATTTCGATGCGCTGAATCTGAATCCGTCATCAGAATTTGGCCAATGGGTCCTGGTTTTGCCCTAACCTCAAAAAATACCATAAAATCGTTAAAATGGTCACTTTTGATTTATCAAAATTGAATTAAATTAAATCTAACCGCATATTGATAATTTTCTCAGATTCGTTAATTTAAATAAACTATTATATAAGCTTTTCAATTGAAAATTCATATAAAACATTAAATATATCGAACCTAACCTCAAAAACACATCTAAGATTCCAAACAAACAAATTATACCATACACAGCGCAATAAAAATTATGTAAACTCATGAATTAAAATAATAAAGAACGCCATATTGGTTCCGCCATTTTGAATTTTTAGAAACCGACATGGGATTCGTCATCAGAACTCTATTCAGAACTCGCAAAATATTATTTTCATAACTTTTTTAATTTGTTAATAACTTTTGAAATGTTGCAGAACTCTTGTTTTTTTTGGTAGAGAACTCTAGAACTCTTTATTCTCTTTCAGAATATTAGTTCAGAACTCTTTTTTTCAAAAATCATAGTGCTATGCAAAGTTAGCACTATGATTTTTCATTGTCGCTTTTTTTATTGAACAGTTTTCTGACAAGTATCAAATTTGATAGTATATTGCAGATCACATTGTGGCAACGTTTTGATACTGTATAATGTATCAAGTTGATATATAACTATCTTTTTGCTTCCTTTGCTTTGTAGTCGTTTAATTTAAAAAATTTTTAAAAATGCTTTTAACAAATTTTCTTCTATATGGGACTATGTTATATAAGACCCTGAACAATTGTCCGGATGTATGTGTGTGTGTGTGTGGATCCCGATTTTTGTGAACACGATAACTCGAAAGGTTTTAACGAATTTTGCTAAAATTTACCAGGTATATTTATCATAAAAATATCTCGAAATGGATTGATAGACTTTAAAAAATTCTCAAAAAAGAATTTT
This sequence comes from Leptopilina syphax, assembly GCA_032872505.1. Lineage (NCBI taxonomy): Eukaryota > Metazoa > Arthropoda > Insecta > Hymenoptera > Figitidae > Leptopilina > Leptopilina syphax. The sequence goes on along the minus strand of CM065472.1, from coordinate 24,787,142 downwards.
TTTTGACTTTTTTCTAAAAAATTTTTTTAAGTTGTTTATTGAAGTTAATATATAATAAAATCTTATTCTTTGCATCAAGACGAATCGATTGGTATATAAGAAGTATAAATTGTATGAGAATTTATAGAGTTAATCACAATTAAAGCTGAAAAAATCGCATTTTTATCAAAAAAATGAGTTCTTTCCGCAAAATTATGTTTCTGTGTAAGAAAATCTTACTCATTTATTTCTAAAATCTTATTCATTACACCAAGACGGATCGATTGGTATATATAAAGTATATGTTTTACTTAAATTTATAGAATTAAAACCAATTATAGACAAAAAATTTGCACTTTTAATAAAAATTCATTTTTTCTTAAAAATCATGTTGCTGTACAATAGAATGTTATTATTTATTAAAAAATAAATCAAAAATCTTATTCTTTGCATCAAGACGAATCGATTGATGTATATAAAGTATATATTCTATTGAAAATTATAGAATTAATTACAATTAAAGTTGAAAAATTCACTTTTTAACTAAAAATTTTTTTGTTTATTTAGATTCATATTACTGTATAAGAAAATTTTATTCTTTCTATTAAGACGAATGAACTTTATTTTATAAATGTTAAATTGTATTAAAAATGATTTAAAAATGAAATATATTTATCGTTAATGCTTCCTTCACGAGGAAGCAAATTTTTTTTGCTGATCGTAAAGAGGAAGCAAAATGTTCATGTAATGAACATCTGGATTTACAACTTGTTTAAGAATAATAGTCAATACAGTATCATTTTTTAATACGTGTATTTGTATCAATGTAACACTGTCATGGCCGGTTCACATTAACTGGAAATTTAACTAATCAATTTATTTAGTTTTATGTACTTCTAAGTATTAAAAATGGTTTTATTTTACATATTAACAGTGAGAAATTATATAAAATGAGCACATTATTTTTAGAAAAAACTTGTATTGAAATACACCAGGGAGTAAGACTAAGGAGAATGAACTGAGTGTTTGTGAAGTCTCTCAAAAATGAAACCTTTTTCTGTAGGGGAACTATACTCGCAGAATTACAAAACTTATGCTCCGCGCGCATGCGCAGTACATGCGCATATTGCCCTCTCTTTTTATATCGTAAAATATGAGCAAGTGAGAAAACAAAAACATATCAATAGGTTATAGTTGTGTTTTGACACATGATTCTTAAAATAAAATCACAAAATTATGGTTTGTTGTATCCCAGGATGCAAAACATCATATTACAATGATCGACAAACGAATAAATTAACTTATTGATAAGTCTTATGTGACATTTAAAGTTGTTTATTTATAAAGTATATAATTAAAGTAAAATACAAATTTCGTAAATATTATTTATTTATAAATTGTTCAATTGTTTCCACAAAGAATAAAACACTTTGTAGTTATATACCACAAAAATTTATTCTGAACATTTATAAATATTTCATTATATTATTAATATATTACTTATCACTGAAAAATATACCCTCTTTAGTATATATTTTTGTATACACATATATATTTATTAAATTAATTTTTTTTCAATTTATTAATAGTTATTATTAATAATATTCCTGAAACGCACAACATTCAAAAACATTAAACATAACCTTCTCAACTTGTAGCCAGTCATGATTTTCTCAGTCATCTGAGTTACTGAGAAAGACAGAGACAAATATATTGCATGTGCGCATGCGCGAAAACCATAATTTTCGGTCTTACGTATAGTTTTAATGCGACGAATGGTTTCACTTCCATAGCATTAGTTCAGTCTCCTTAGTCTTACTCCCTGGTTACTGAGAAAGACAGAGACAAATATATTGCATGTGCGCATGCGCGAAAACCATAATTTTCGGTCTTACGTATAGTTTTAATGCGACGAATGGTTTCACTTCCATAGCATTAGTTCAGTCTCCTTAGTCTTACTCCCTGAATACACTAACCTCAATTCACGTTGTTATGACATTTCGATTAAAGGTAACTTTCCAATTTCTGGAGATTTTTGGCTCAAGGTATAGTGAAATATTTAAGGGTGCGTTCATTACTATTGTTGATGAATTCGATTTTATTTAATATCAAATGGTAAATAATTATAATTTATGTTATATATGTATATATACACGGAAAAAATTTTGGTGCATCATTTGCGCTGCCTATAGTACAGCTGTTGTACCAGTAGTTCGGCGCACTGTTATCTTGTTTTGGCGCGTCAGATGCACGAAAATGGGACGTATGTTATCCGTATAGGTGTAGTATATCGTCTGCTCTATTAAATAATGCAGAGGGCTCACCAAAAGGGTGCGCCTGCTGTCACAAAACGGTACGTCTGCTATACTAAGCGCTAGGACAACATTCGTCCTGCGGTTTGGTATAGCTCGTGCACTAGTAGGAACGACTGGTGCACCAAAATTTTTTCCGTGTAATAATAGTGGTTTTCGTTATTTGATGTTTAATAATTTTTTAAATATTTAACTGTGTAGGTCGACATTTTTAGAAAAAATATCAGTAAAAGTGACAAAATATAGTTTCCAGTGAATATAGGGTGTTTTAAATAGAATATTTAGTGAATAAAAAAAGGAAAAATTAGGAAAACTTATTATATTTGACAAAATTAATCATTAAAGCATTTGTTTATTACATATTTAGGGAAAATTAATGTTTACTTATTAAATAATTAATGTTTAAAGTTGGAGATGTCAGTTCTACTTTGAAATGTATGCGTGTGTGTGTGCAAAGCGATAATAATATACTACTGATATATCGCCGCGCATTTGTCACGACAGATGGCGGGACTGACATTCGAACTGCTTTCTGTTTTATCACATTCAAAACAAGAAATAGGAAAACCAACTTTTCAAGATAAATGTTATTTAAATCAATTCTAGAAATTAATATTGAAATTAACCTTTTTTTAATTTAATCGATTACAAAGACAATTATTTTAATATATTTAATAAAATATGAAAAATAAAAACGCAGAAATAAATAAATAATTATACTAAGAAAGATAAAATAGGCAATTTTTTCCCGTTTTTTTAAAGTTATTAGAAAATCTACTTTTTAGACCAATTAAAATGAGATTCTAACTCCTCCTACTTTAAGAAAGCAATTTTTTTATTCGTTGGTTCAACATTACAAAAAGGGAGTGAATATTTAATTTTTAAAAAGTTACATTTGGTCTTGACCCATTATTTAAGAAAAAAGACTTCTGGCCAACAAAAATAAACTCCTATTTTTAAAATGCAATTTTTTATTTGTTACTTAAGTAAAACAAAATGGAAAAAATAATTAATATTTGAAAAATAAAACATATAATACCAACCCCCAAAGAAAATGAATGATTTAGACCAATAAGAATTATAAACAAACTCCTCCTATTTTCAAAATCAACTTTTCTATTTGTTGGTTGAGTAAAACAAAATGGAGAAAAAATTAATATTTAAAACATAAATCATATTATTCAAATCCCCAAAAGGAAAAATGGATGATTAAGACCAAAAAAATGATTTAAGCTCCTCCTTCTTAAATGAAGGTGAAGTTTGCAACGTTTATGATCAACGAAATTATATATTTTTTTTTAAAGCGTAAATGACATATTCCAGAATTTATTTTTGCTGATTCTTATTTCTAGTGGTCTAATTAGCAAAAATAAAAAAAATCACCCACCCTCGGGTTGGGGAACACCCCTATTTTCATCCCTTTGAATAAATTTTTTTTTTTAAATTCTGTTTTGCGATTCCAAAGTATTTAATTGATGATTATTATTCTGTAGGGTCTATTTAACGAAAACAAAAAATTTCACCCATCCCCAAGTGGGGGAACACCCCCAAAAATCAACCCTTAAAAATAAATTTTTTAAAAAAAATTCTGTTTCGCGATTCCAGTATTTTTTATTGATGATTATTATTCCTAAGGGTCTATTTAACGGAAATAAAAAATTTCACACATCCCCAAGTGGGGGAACACCCCCAAAAATCAATTTTTAAAAATAAAAGATTTTGTTAAAAATTATTTTTTGTGATTCCAGAATTTTTTATTGATGATTAAAAATTATTCCTAAGGGTCTATTTAACGTAAACAAAAAATTTCACTCATCCCCAAGTGGGGGAACACCCCCAAAAATCAACCCTTAAAAATAAATTTTAAAAAAAAAATTCTGTTTCGCGATTCCAGATTTTTTTCTTGATGATTATTATTCCTAAGGGTCTATTTAACGGAAATAAAAAATTTCACCCATCCCCAAGTGGGGGAACACCCCCAAAAATCAACCCTTAAAATTTTTTTTTTTAATTCTGTTTTGTGATTCCAGAATTTTTTATTGATGATTATTATTCTGAAGAGTCTATTTAAGAAAAATAAAAAATTTCAGCCATCCCCGAGTGGGGCAACACCCCCAAAAATCAATTTTTAAAAATAAAAGATTTTTTTAAAAATTATTTTTTGTGATTCCAGAATTTTTTATTTATAATTATTCTTCTGAAGGGTCTATTTAAGAAAAATAAAAATCCTACCCATCCCCGTGTGAGGCAACACCCCCAAAAATCAATTTTTAAAAATAAAAGATTTTTTTGAAAATTCTATTTTGTTAACTTTAAGAAGAAAAAAATTATTGCAGGTTAATTATTAGATGACGGTGTGGGGCTAAATCGGACGTCGTGATAAAAAACATGAAATTTGCGAATACTATAATTTATTTTATATTAATGACCTATTTTATATTATATTCTTTGCATAGAACCACTTTATCAATAAATAAATTAGGAATTTATTTTAAAACACGAATTAGCAAGCGAGTTGCTGAAAACAAGCAAGTCTGAAAACTGTAATTCATTTTATATTATATTAATTACATATTTTACATTTTATATTATATTCTTTGCATATAACTACCTACAAATAAATAAACAAAGAATTGTTTTGACTTTTCTACAAAAAAAAAACGAAAATTTGTGACTCTGTCTTTAATTAATTAGCCGTGTCCGATTTAGCCCCATGGGGTGTCCGGTTTAGCCCCACCAATTTTGAGATTTTCGTTTATGAGGTAGTCACCTTCAAAGCAATATATCTCCTAAGCTATTGTAGTTTTTTAAAAACGAACAAGTGCGATTTGTAGGTGGAGGAACAAGCTTTAAAACGGTATATTACTCTTTAGCAAAAAAAAATTTTTTCTATGAGTTTTCTGGTCAAAGACCAAATCCGTCCGGTTTAGCCCCAGTCTTCTCTACAGATGATTTTTAAAAGATTTTAATTTGAAATTTTTGAAAATTTCATTTTTGAATGAATTTAATTAGAAATAGTCTTGAAGAACGTGGATTTTTGAGAAATTTTAATTATTCCAATTCTTCTGAAATTAGATAAATATAGATAAATATATATTTTTAATTTCCCGTGTGGAAAAAGCCCCCATGATGCCCACACGACGTGAGGGCCCCCGGCGGGGGCCGACGAGGGCTGATCCATGTGGGCAAATCCTTGAGGGCCCACGCGAGGGGCCCGCATGGATCGTCCACATCATTGACTTGCAAAAATTTCTAAGTCCAAACAAAAAATATTTTTTTACATAACAAAAATTAATGTTCATAATGATTTTAAACAATGAAAAACACCTTTCTTGTTATGGTGTATTAGTGTCAACAATGTTTTATTGAATCATCAAAAGCAAGTCAGCTAGTCACCTACAATAGATAAATAATTTTCAAGTAGGTCCCGTAGCACAGTGGTAAAGCGTTTGTCTGAAAGTCCGTAGGTCGCAGGTTCTATACCCGCGTGCGTTAGATTTTTTTTTTGGTCACAATTTAATTAAAAAAAGTAAAAATCGTTAAATAAGAATGTTATTTATTAATAATTGAACTTGCTTGTTATTAATAAATAATTAATTTATTAACTTAATTTTGAAAAATAAAGTCGAGGGTAAGTCGAGGGCAAAGATGAGGGCAAACGCGAGGGCCACGCCGGGGGCCGACGAGGGCGCCCGCGTGGATCGCCCATGCGGGCGCCCTCATCGATCAGCATGTCGTTTCCATGAGGGGCCTCGCCTGGATCACCCACGTTGGCCCCTCATAAAATGTGGGCGATCCATGCGGGCCCCCGGTGTGGGCCAACACCACTTTTCCACATGGGTTATTATTAATAATAATGGATTTGTAGAAGAATTTTAATTAAAAACACTAAAAGAAATTGAATTTTGAAGTAATTGCAAATGATTGTAGAAATTCAATTATTTTTAAAAGTAGTGGAATTCTTCTGAGAAATTCAATTATTTCCAAAAATTATAATAAAATTCATGGCAAAATTTTAATTATTTTTAAAAACTTTTATTAATTCAATGATTTTTAACAAATCTACTACATTAATAAAATTTTCCAAAAGAATTTAATTATTTAAACAAAATTTTAATAAACATTTAACATTTAACATTTCATTATTTTCATAAATAAAAGTCATCGCAGACTTTGAATTATTTTTAATACAATTTTAATAAAATTCCTCGAAAAATGAAGTTATTCTTAAAAATTTGATTAAAATTCCTCAAAGAAATTCAATTATTTTAAAAACCATTGCGCTACAATTTATTTATTAGAATTTAAGTATTATTTTCTATAAAGTTTTAATTAAATTGATTCAAAAAATTAAATTATTTTCAAAAATTTTAATTAACTTCTTTGAAATAATTCAATTTTTTTCGAAATAATTTTAATAAAATTCTTGATAGAAATTTTAATAATTTTAAAAAATTTGTGAAAATTAACTTATTTTTAATGTCTACTATTTCAATAAAATTTCATAAAAGAATTCAATTATTTGAAAAGACATTTTAATAAAATTCATCTGAAGAATCCAATTATTTTCAAAAATTAATATAATTTTTCGCAGAAATTTAATTGTGTTCAACAATTTACAAAAATTCTTGTCAAAATTTCAATAATCTTTATAAATTTTTCTCTAAAATTTAATTATTTTCTAAAATTTTATTAAAATTCTTGTCAAAATTTCAATTATTTTCGAAAACTCTTATAAAATTCTTTGGAGAAATTAAATTATTTTTAATTAAAATTTTAATCAAATTTCCGAAAAATGAACTTATTCCCGTGCAGAAAAATGGTGAGGGCCCCCGGCGGGGCCCTCGTGGATTGCCCTCTTGCCATGTGGAACCCGCAGGGGCAATCCACGCGGAGCCCTCGAAGGCGTGACATGCTTTCCCTCATGGGTGCCCTCGAGGAAAATCCTCATGGATTCCATATGGATTTTCCACGCGGTGCCCTCGTGGATTTCATAAAATGCCCTCAACTTTATTTTCAATTAAATTCATAAATTAATTATTTATTAATAACAAATTAGTCCAATTATTGATAAATAACATTCTTATTTAACAATTTTTACTTTTTTTAATTAAACCGTGACCAAAAAAAAAAAAAAAAAACCTGACGCACGCGGGAATTGAGCCTCCGACCTACTGACTACCAGACAACACTCTTACCACTATGCTACGGGACCTACTTGAAAATTATTGCTTTAATGTAGGTGACTTGCTGACTTGCTTTTGATGATTCAATAAATTATTTATTAACACTAATACACCATGACAAATAATTAAATAGTTTAATAATAATAATAACAATATCAATAATATAATAATAGACCATAAATATTCATAAATTAATATTTTTATAATTTCAAAAAAAAAAAAAAAATGTCAAAACATTTATGTTAAAAACGCGTTTTTCATAGTTTAAAGTCATTATAAACATTAATTTTTTTATGTAAAAAAAAATTTTTTTTTTGGACTTAGAAATTTTTTCTAGTTAATGATGTGGGCCCTCATGGATTTGCCCTTAGGTAAGTTCTATATTTTCAAAAAAAGTAACATTAAATATTTGTTAAAAACGTGTTTTTCATTGTTTAAAATCATTATAAACATTAATTTGTTGATGAAAAAAAAAATTTTTTTTTTGGACTTAGAAATTTTTTCTAGTTAATGATGTGGGCAATCCATGAGGGCCCTCGCGTTGGCCCTCATGGATTTGCCCTTAGGTAAATTCAATATTTTCAAAAAAAGTAACATTAAATATTTGTTAAAAACGTGTTTTTCATTGTTTAAAATGATAGTAAACAATAATTTTTTGTTGTAAAAAAAATTTTTCGTTTGGACTTAGAAAAATTGTTGAGCAGGGCATTCATAATGGCTAAGAGCAGGGGCCCTGCTGGTGCCCTCGTAAATTTCCATAACTTTGTGATAGGATTTCTGGAAAAATGTCACTTAATGTTTATTTCAGGTGCTTTGAAACGTAATTTAATGCATTCTGAACTAAAGTTTTTCAACAAAAAAATTTTTTTTTTCAAACTTAGATAAATTTTTGAGCAGGGCAACCGTAAGGGCAAAGAACGGGGCCCCTGCTGGTGCCCTCGTGGATTTCTCCTCATGGATATTCCACCAGGGCCCCCGACGGGGGCCCCGGAGCTGTGGGGCTCGAACGTGGCTTTTTCCACACGGGTTCTTACAATTTTTATTAAAATTTGTCAAAAGAATTCAATTATTTAAAAATTTGTTTATAAAATACTTTATAAAAATTCAATTTCAAGAAACATTTAATTATTTAATAAAATATTTAATTTTGTATTTAAATAATTAAATTCTCATGGATTTTTTTTAGTAAATATTGATTTAAATTAATTTCAGTTAAAATTTTTGATTATTGTTGAATATTAAAAGCAATATAGCGTACATTTTTAGAAATAATAGAATTTTGAAAAGGTTTCAAATTAAAATCTTGGAAAATTTAAACTTTTCATACTTTTAACTAACAATTATGTAGAATTAATTTTTTTAAAAAAGTGTTATTAACTCTTTGCCGTTTATGCTTGTGTTGATAAGTTAGTTATGTGTGAGAATGTAAGTGTCTAAACTTGCAGTATCGTACCTTCTCAAAATTGGAACCCATTTATATTTTACAATAAATTATATTTAATTATACTAATTGATCACTAAAAATACGATTTTTTGTGTAAAGTGTAAATGTATATTTGCAATTTATTACAATTTAAAAATGGTAAATTTGATTGTTAAAGACTTTTATCAAACATAAATATCCTATGTAAACATAACCTCAAAATCAAACTAACATTCGGCCCTGATATTTTCCACGTGATTCAACTGTCAAAGTGCTTGTTTCTGAGGTGGGGAAAACTAATATACGGCAAAGAGTTAAATTTATCTTTAATTCTTAAAGTTTTTATTTACTAATATATATTTAATTGAAGAATGGCAGAATAATCGAAATTACGTAAAAATTAATATTGAAAATAATTGAATATTTACGAAGAATTTTATCATTTTTGAAAATAATTGAATTCTTGCGAAGAATTTTATCAATTTTGAAAGTAATTGAATTCTTGCGAAGAATTTTGTTAATTTTAAAAATAATTGAATTATTTCGAAGAATGTTTTTCAAATTTTTGAGAATAAATGAATTCCTGCGAATAATTTTATTATCTATAAAAATAATTAAATTGTTGACAAGATTTTTAAAGAAATTTAGTTATACTGTTTCTCAAAAAGTTTAATGGAATTTTTTTTAACTATTTTTTGAAGTTTTTAATTTATAATTTTTTTCATTGAAGAATGTCAGAATAATCGAAATTTTAGGTTAAATTGAATTGTAAACAAATAATGGATTTAAAAATTCCCAAAGAAGACCTTTTTCAAAAACTTATTAAAAATAATTGATTTAAAGAAGAATTTGAGTTAAAAATTCTAATAATGAATAATTAAATTGAAATTGATGAAAATAATTTTGAAGAAATTGCAGTAATAATATTTTTATAGTATAAAATAATGATAGTATCAAGTTCTAATTATTATATAAACCATAAAGAAAACGATCACTCCGATACATTATTCTTGTTTTAAAATAATATTCTTATTTTTTTTAATTTGAATAATTACTTTACAATTTTTTATAGTATAGTAATAAAATATTTTCAAAATTTTATAAACACTTAACTAGTTTTTCAAATTCCTAAATTTTTTTTTAAATTATTATTTTCAAATATTTTAATGAATTTTTAGACAATTATTTAAATTTTTTTTAATCATATAATATAGATTTAAAAATTCTTCAATAATTGTTTAAAAATATTTTTAAAAATAGAAAAATGTAAGAAGATAAAAAAATTTTATTAAACGGAGTTGGTACTGAAACAATTCAGCGACTCTAAAAACGCGAAGCTGAGCCAAGCTGTGCCGAACGCACTCAAGTTATATTGTGTTCTGTTTCGAGTATATTCGTTAAACCTCGACTTCTGTCGGCTTCAAAGCCTCTACACATTCACATATAGCGCGAAGTGGGGGAAGGCTACATTCCCTCGATTCCTTCTGCACGGGACTTTCTTGAGCATAGCGCTTCTCGACAAAATCAAGTCCCCCACTCCGCTGTGTAACCAGCTGTTGTGTCAGACAGCGGAGGCAAACGGCTCCCACTCTCGCGGTAGAATTCTCCTTCAAGTAGAGTCTACATTCCATGGTACGCGAACGTGAACGTGTACGCGAACGTATGACGTCACCCATGCTATTCAAATGGGTGACGTCAGCACGTCAACGTTCGCGTTCATCTAATGTAGACTCTACTTCCAACATGCTTACGCACACAATCATATGCCAGACTTTCGCTCTTGTCCGTGAGCCTCTTTTTCGCTTTTCTTTAAGCGCTAGAGGAGATGCCATTCGGCGAAGGAAATCGTGTTTACTTATTCTAAACTTTTTTCTTTTTGAAAAAATAATACTTTGTAATAAACATTGTAATTGTCTAATATTAATCATGATAGTTCTTTTCATTTTTTTCAATAGAAAATTTAAGTTTTGTTAAAAAATAGGTATTTTAACAAAAAAATCGAAATTATGAAGATTGTTCTATATTTTTATTAAAATTGTGAATTAAAAAATTAGTCGCCGGAAAGTAAAACCACACATAAAATTTCCACAAGGCCTTTGAGTTGGCCTCTGATGGTTATGACAAATCGATTATCATAAAAAATAATTTTTGAAATCACTTCCTTATTGGAAATTGGATTCCGTATCATTTTTCTTCTATAAAAAAATTGATAACTTACCATTTTCAAGAAAAATGCAAAAAAATGGATTTTTTGAAAACACATTTTTAATTGAATTTTTGACTTCAACTCGCTCTAAAACATAAAGTTATGAATATTTTCTTTTTATATTTTCAGGGAGTATAGTTTAAACTATCCTTAACCCTTTGCGGCATAGTGGTAACCCAGATTACCACCTTTTATATTGTGAAAATATCTGTTTATACACAGTCTTTTTCAAGTAAAATCCAAAAATCTTTGTATATTAATAATCAAAACATTGTTAAATGACGAAAAATTGATAGCGAATGAGGTTACGTGAAATTATAAACAACTATAAATAAATAAATTAAAGAACAAAAAATTTTTTTTTTAAATTCAATCGAAATTGATTGAAAGTCTTCACTCGGGGGTTTTTCGGGTCGCTGATTACGAATCTGAAGTCCGTTTTTCAAAATTCAAGATGGCGGATCCAATATGGCGCACGAATTTTTTTAGAATTGATCGAAATCGCTTGAAAGTCGTTACTCGGGGGTTTTCGGGGTCGCTGTTCACGAATCTGAAATCCGTTTTCCAAAATTCAAGATGGCGGATCCAATATGGCAGACATATTTTTTAAAAAGTGATTTGATTTGCTTGAAAATAGTTACTCGGGGGTTTTCGGGGTCGCTGATCAAGAATCTGAAGTCCGTTCTTAAAAATTCAAGATGGCGGATCCAATATGACAGACGAATTTTTTTTAGAATTGATCGAAACTTTATAATAATTTAATTGAGCTGTTTATTTCCTAATAAAATTAACTAACTAATTAAATTCAGCGGATTTTAATTGCTATTATAAAGTTTTGATGTGTCTTGCTTTGAACAATTGAATTTTATTTTAAGCAGTGGTAAGCAGCGAAGCAATTCGCTTTCAGTAAAATTCATTTGCTTTAGTTCAGTTAGTATTTTAGTTTCTTTGAACTCTCAACAGTGTTTTGTTTATTGTTTGTTATAATCAACCTAAATATGCGTTCAGTCAAATATTGATGATTTATAACTTGTCTTTTTGCGCTCTTTATTTGTTTCATCAAACTATGTATAGTATTTTGTTTATTGTTTGTTACCATCACCGTAGGTATGCGGTCAGTCAAATAATGCTGAATTAGAACTTGTCTTTTTTACGCTACGTTTAGTAGATGAATTGGTAGGACACAAACTACCAAGTTCAACTGGGAAGAAACGTAAATTAAGTACAATCTCTTCTTACAAACCAAAAGTGTCAGAGGAAAAAAGAAAAAGTCAATCAGCTCATATGCCTAAAATTATCGCTTCACCTAGACGCTGCGCTCATTGCAGTACTAAAGTCGACCAAAAGCGAACATCATGGATGTGTAAAACTTGCAATGTACCACTCTGCCTGTTTCCCACAAGAAATTGCTTCGCTGCTTACCACTGCTGAAAAAAAATTCACTTGTTCAAAGCAAGAGACATCAAAACTTTATAATAGCAATTAAAATCCGCTAATTTTAATTAATTAGTTAATTTTATTAGGAAATAAACAGCTTAATTTGATTATTATAAAGTTTTGAACAGTATTTACTAAACTGCCCTTTTCAGGGCTAAACGATGTACAAATCCTGATCGTGCAACCTCCCCGCGGTGTACATCGGGTAACGAAAATTCCGACGGTACAATTATTCAATAATTTAACGTTTATTTATTGAAAGTAATTTCAGATTCGTAATCAGCGACCCCAAAAACCCCCAAGTAATGATTTTCAAGCGATTTCGATCAATTCTAAAAAATTTCGTCCGCCATATTGAATCCGCCATTTTGAATTTTGGAAAACGGACTTCAGATTCGTGATCAGCGACCCCAAAAACCTCCGAGTAACTATTTTTAAGCGATTTCGATCAATTCTAAAAAATTCGTCCGCCATATTAGATCCGCCATCTTGAATTTTGGAAAACGGATTTCAGATTCGTGAACAGCGACCCCGAAAACCCCCGAGTAACGATTTTAAAGCGATTTCGATCAATTCTAAAAAAAATTTTCCGCCATATTGGATCCGCCATCTTGAATTTTGGAAAACGAACTTCAGATTCGTAATCACCGACCCTGAAAACCCTTATAAGCATTTGTGATTTTTAAATTAATGTTATAATATTATGCATGCCGCAAAGGGTTAAGATAACAAACTTTGGAAAAAAGTAAAATATTTTATTTAAAAAAAGTTATAAATTTTTTCATACACATTGTCAAAATTATTACTTACAATGTTCAAGAGCTTCGTTTATCTGAAAAATTTTTAGTGATCGAAAACTTCCAGTGAAGAAAATGTTCATTAAGGTGTAATAAGTGTTTTTGCCTAGTAGTTTCACTCTAGGATTAATCGTTTAGTAAATATTATTAAAAAACTGTTTTCTGACAAACGCGAGCGGCTAAACATAAACAACCTAGACTCCTGACTCGCGCGCGTTTGCCAGAAAATAGATAGTTTAAATTATACTCCTTATAAATATCAAAAGAAAATATTCATAACTTTATGTTTTAGAGCGAGTTGAAGACAAAAATTCAATTAAAAATGTGTTTTCAAAAAATCCTTTTTTTTTTGCATTTCTCTTGAACATAGCAAGTTATCAATTTTTTTATAGAAGAAAAATAATGCGAAATCCAATTTCCAATAAAGAAATGATTTCAAAAATTATTTTTTATAATAATCGATTTGACAACCATCATTAGAGACCAACTCAAACGCCTGTGGAAATTTTATAAGTGGTTTTACTTTCCGGCGGCTCAAATTGAGTTTAGGAAGACGGAAAATATTCCAATATTGTGTTTTTCTGTTCATAAAAAATACAATTACATTTTTCGTAATTAAATTATAACATTAAAGAGAAGAAAAATTTTGTACAATGCATAGTAAAAAATTATTTTGAAAAAAAAAAGTTTCTGTTGTTTGTTTTCTTTAATGAAGAGAAATTATAATAATTTTTTAAAAGTAAAGGAAAAGAAAAAATTTCATATTAAAAACATTAATTTTAATATTTAATTAATTTTAAATTCGGTGTGGGTTTTGGGGGTCCGAGCGAGCATTCTAACCTTTGGGAAATTGATTGGTATATTTTTAGAGAATTTTTATAATTGTTGTTAGAAAAATATCCGAACGCATAATAGTAATATTATTTATTTTTATTATTTTATGTATTATTTATTTTTATTTTTAAAAATTAATTTTTGGGGGTGTTCCCTCACTCGGGGATAGCAGAAATTTTTTATTTTTCTTAAATAGTCCCTTCAGAAGAATAATCATCAATAAAAAATTCTGGAATCACAAAATAGAATTTTAAAAAAAATTTTTATTTTTAAAAATTGATTTTTGGGGGTGTTGCCCCTTTTAAGGGTTGGTAGAATTTTTTATTTTCGTTAAATAGACCCTTAAGAATAATAATCATCAATAAAAAATTCTGGAATCACAAAATAGAATTTTCAAAAAAATTTTTATTTTTAAAAATTGATTTTTGGGGGTGTTGCCCCACTCGGGGATGTGTGAAATTTTTTAATTCTATTAAATAGACCCTTAAGAATGACAATCATCAATAAAAAATTCTAGAATCACAAAATAGAATTTGAAAAAAACATTATTTTTACAAATTGATTTTTGGGGGTGTTGCCCCACTCGGGGATGGGGAAAATTTTTTATTTTTCTTAAATACATACTTCAGAAGAATTATCATCAATAAAAAATTCTGGAATCACAAAAAAGGATTTTCAAACAAATCATTATTTTTAAAAATTGATTTTTGGGGGTGTTGCCTCACTCGGGAATGGGCAGAATTTTTTATTTTTCTTAAATAGTCCCTTCAGAAGAATAATTATAAATAAAAAATTCTGGAATCACAAAATAGAATTTTCAAAAAAATCATTATTTTTAAAAACTGATTTTTGGGGGTGTTCCCCCACTCGGGGATGGCTGAAATTTTTTATTTTTCTTAAATAGACACTTAGAAATAATAATCTTTAATAAAAAATTCTGAAATCACAAAAAATAATTTTTAAAAAAATTTTTATTTTTAAAAATTGATTTTTGGGGGTGTTCCCCCACTTGGGGATGGGTGAAATTTTTTATTTCCGTTAAATAGACCCTTAGGAATAACAATCATCAATAAAAAATTCTGGAATCACAAGAAATAATTTAAAAAAAAAAATTTTTTAAATTGATTTTTGGGGGTGTTGCCCCACTCGGGAATGGGCAGAATTTTTTATTTTTCTTAAATAGTCCCTTCAGAAGAATAATTATAAATAAAAAATTCTGGAATCACAAAATAGAATTTAAATAAAACATTATTTTTAAAAATTGATTTTTGGGTGTGTTGCCCCACTCGAGGATAGGCAGAATTTTTTATTTCTTTTAAATAGATCCTTCAGAAGAATTATCATCAATAAAAAATTCTGGAATCACAAAATAGAATTTTTAAAAAATTTTTTTATTTTTAAAAATTATTTTTGTGGCTGTTCCCCCACTTTAGGATCGGTGAAATTTTTTATTTCCGTTAAATAGACCCTCATGCATAATAAGCATTGATAATAAAATCTGGAATCGCGAAACAGAATTTTTTTTTAAAAATTTATTTTTAAGGGTTGATTTTTGGGGGTGTTCCCCCACTTGGAAATATGTGAAATTTTTTGTTTTCGTTTAATAGAACCTACAGAATAATAATTATCAATAAAAAATTCTGGAATCACAAAAAATAATTTTTAAAAAAATTTTTATTTTTAAAAATTGATTTTTGGGGGTGTTCCCCCACTTGGGGATGGGTGAAATTTTTTATTTCCGTTAAATAGACCCTTAGGAATAACAATCATCAATAAAAAATTCAGGAATCACAAGAAATAATTTAAAAATAAAAAATTTTTAAATTGATTTTTGGGGGTGTTGCCCACTCGGGGATGGCTGAAATTTTTTATTTTTCTTAAATAGACACTTAGAAATAATAATCATCAATAAAAAATTCTGGAATCTCAAAATAGAATTTTTAAAAAAATCTTTTATTATTAAAAATTGATTTTTGGGGGGTGTTGCCCCACTTAAGGATGGGTAAAATTTTTTATTTTTCTTAAATAGTCCCTTCAGAAGAATAATTATAAATAAAAAATTCTGGAATCACAAAATAGAATTTTCCAAAAAATCATTATTTTTAAAAATTGATTTTTGGGGGTGTTGCCCTACTCGGGGATGGGTGAAATTTTTTGTTTACGTTTAATAGACCCTACAGAATAATAATTATCAATAAAAAATTCTGGAATCACAAAAAATAATTTTTAAAAAAATTTTTATTTTTAAAAATTGATTTTTGAGGGTGTTCCCCCACTTGGGGATGGGTGAAATTTTTTATTTCCGTTAAATAGACCCTTAGGAATAATAATCATCAATAAAAAATTCTGGAATCACAAAAAATAATTTTTAACAAAATCTTTTATTTTTAAAAATTGATTTTTGGGGGTGTTCCCCCACTTGGGGATGGGTGAAATTTTTTATTTCCGTTAAATAGACCCTTAGGAATAATAATCATCAATAAAAAATTCTGGAATCACAAAAAATAATTTTTAACAAAATCTTTTATTTTTAAAAATTGATTTTTGGGGGTGTTCCCCCACTTGGGGATGGGTGAAATTTTATATTTCCGTTAAATAGACCCTACAGAATAATAATCATCAATAAAAAATACTGGAATCGCGAAACAGAATTTTTTTTTTTAAATTTATTTTTAAGGGTTGATTTTTGGGGGTGTTCCCTCACTTGGGGATGGGTGAAATTTTTTATTTCCGTTAAATAGACCCTTAGGAATAATAATCATCAATAAAAAATTCTGGAATCACAAAAAATAATTTTTAACAAAATCTTTTATTTTTAAAAATTGATTTTTGGGGGTGTTCCCCCACTTGGGGATGGGTGAAATTTTTTGTTTTCGTTAAATAGACCCTACAGAATAATAATCATCAATAAAAAATACTGGAATCGCGAAACAGAATTTTTTTTTTTAAATTTATTTTTAAGGGTTGATTTTTGGGGGTGTTCCCCCACTTGGGGATGGGTGAAATTTTTTGTTTTCGTTAAATAGACCCTACAGAATAATAATCATCAATAAAAAATACTGGAATCGCGAAACAGAATTTTTTTTTTTAAATTTATTTTTAAGGGTTGATTTTTGGGGGTGTTCCCCCACTTGGGGATGGGTGAAATTTTTTGTTTTCGTTAAATAGACCCTACAGAATAATAATCATCAATTAAATACTCTGGAATCGCAAAACAGAATTTAAAAAAAAATTTTATTCAAAGGGATGAAAATAGGGGTGTTCCCCAACCCGAGGGTGGGTGATTTTTTTTATTTTTGCTAATTAGACCACTAGAAATAAGAATCAGCAAAAATAAATTCTGGAATATGTCATTTACGCTTTAAAAAAAAATATATAATTTCGTTGATCATAAACGTTGCAAACTTCACCTTCATCTTCTTAAAGAAAGCTATTTTTTATTTGTTGGTTCAGTTGAAAATATGGAAGAATATTTATAATTTTAAAAATATAAAATTTAACCACATACCTTTCCGAAAAAATAGGAGGAGTTTTAATTTAATTTTTTATTGTTCAGTAGACTTTATTTTTTTCTTTTGGGGGTTGGAATTATACGTTTTATTTTTCAAATATTAATTTTTTCTCCATTTTGTTTAACTTAACCAGCAAATAGAAAAGTTGATTTTGAAAATAGGAGAAGTTTGAATCTTTTTTTATTGGCTAATAGCAGTCAATTTTTTTGTGAGGGGTTGAGACTAAATTTAATATTTTTTGAAGTTTAATATTTTCTCCATTTTGTTCTATTGAACCCACGAATAAAAAAAAGCTTTTATTAAGAGGGAGGAGTTTAAATGTTAATTTAATTGGTCTTAAACATCCATTTTATCTTTTGGGGGTTAAGACTAAATTTTATATTTTTAAATATTAATATTTTCTCCATTTTTTTCTATTGAAGCAACAAATAAAAAAAAGGTTTCTTTAAGAAGGAGGAGTTTAAGTTTTATTTTAATTGGTCTAAATCATCCATTTTTCCTTTTGGCGATTGGAATAATATCATTTATTTTTTAAATATTAATTTTTTCTCCATTTTGTTTAACTCAACCAACAAATAGAAAAATAGATTTTGAAAAAGTAGATTTTCTAATAACTTTAAAAAACGGGAAAAAATTGCCTATTTTATCTTTCTTAGTATAATTATTTATTTATTTCTGCGTTTTTATTTTTCATATTTTATTAAATATACTAATAATTGTCTTTGTAATCGATTAAATTAAAGATAGGTTTTCCTATTTCTTTACGGAAAAAATTTTGGGCACGCAGCATTCATGCTAAATGAAAGAACGCCGATGTTCTAAGAGTGAGATATCTGCGTTCTCATTGTGGGAGCTGTGGAGTCCCACAGAGATAAAGTGGAACTACCAAAGGCAGAGCCCAGAGCCCTCTGTATGTGGTGTAGAACAGCTTTTCTGTATACGTAATATATACACTTGTCTAAATTATATTCTTTCTCTGCTGTGGGACTTTGAGGCTCCCACTCGTGAGAGCGATTAGTTCCCACTCTTGTTCTCCTTATGCACCAGGGATAAGGTAGAACAACATTACCATAGGTAATGCGGATGCGCGCCCGAAATTTTTTCCGTGTTGTTTTGAATGTGATAAAACAGAAAGCAGTTCGAATGTCAGTCCCGCCATCTGTCGTGACAAATGCGCGGCGATATATCAGTAGTATATTATTATCGCTTTGCACACACACGCATACATTTCAAAGTAGAACTGACATCTCCAACTTTAAACATTAATTATTTAATAAGTAAACATTAATTTACCCTAAATATGTAATAAAAAAATGCTTTAATGATTAATTTTGTCAAATATAATAAGTTTTCCTAATTTTGCTTCCTCATAAAGGAAGCTTTGTATTAGCAAAATTTTGAATTGTCATTTTTTGACATATTTATAAATTTTTTTTTATTATGCCTAATACTTTAGTACTTTATATATGCACAGGAACTCCCCGTATAAATGTTCTAAATAAATAAAAAAAAATTTCGACGTATTTTGAACTCCGAAGTCCAAAAAACAGATTTTAAAAATTTGTCCCGATGTGTGTGTGTGTGTGTGTGTGTACTAACATTACATTTGCCTCAATATCTCAGAACGAGAAAGAGCTAAAGGCATCAATTTTTTTTTAAATTGTAGGTCTCCCCGGGGGACATAAAACGAGAGTATTTTCAGCCCGATTCATGAAGTTTAACTATTTTTTTTTTGCATTTTTCATTTTGTAAAAAAACGTTTTTTGGACATAACTTAAAAAAATGTTAGGACACTTATAAATGTTTTTCTTTAGATTTGTAGAGTTTTTTTACACGCATCTTTTGAGCCCTGATTGAACATTTTTCGTCCATATTAACCGGAGATATTAAACTTTTAAAAATCTAAAATTTTGAAAAATAAGACTTTTATAAAAAATTTTTTAAATTATGTAAAAGTAACTTCAAAAAATTATTACCAACTTGAAGAGCATTAAAAAACGCTTCGATTGACCTATTTTTTAACCTGATTCGGGCAGAAATTATGAAATTATTGGTATTTGAAAAATCAAAAATTGTGAAAAATATCATTTTTAAACATTCTTGTTTATTAACATATGTGTAATTATTAAACTATTATTACCATCTTATAGAATATATAAAAACACATTTTTTGGTCCAAGATTTAATGATTTTTAACCCTCTTATAAAAAGTAATTCATATATTTCAATTATTATTATTTCTATGAGGAAGCAAAGTGTTCATGAAATGAACACCAAAATTAGAAAAATGTACAACTTGGCAGCGGTTTTTCCTTTTTTTTATTCACTAAACATTCTATTTAAAACACCCTATATTCACTGGAAACTATATTTTGTCACTTTCGAAGTAGGGGACTGAGTCCAGTTTCTCTACTATGCACACTGCAGCGCGCCTTATAATCTTCGCCTGTGTTTCAATGCTCTTTACAGTGACATTTAGAACTAAGGCCCTCTATACACTATACGCCATACCCTAAGATGCTTGATGGAAATGAATTAATGTACTTTTACTGGACTGAGTCCAGTTTTTTCAATATTGACTCCCAGTTTTTCAAACTCCATTTTTCTCCGTGTATTTCACTATACCTTAAGCCAAAAATCTCCAGAAATTGTAAAGTTACCTTTAATCGAAATGTCATAACAACGTGAATTATTGAGGTTAGTGTATTTCAATACAAGTTTTTTCTAAATAATGTGCTCATTTTATATAATTTCTCACATTTCTCACTGTTAATATGTAAAATAAAACCATTTTTAATACTTAGGAGTATATAAAACTAAATAAATTGATTAGTTAAATTTCCAGTTAATGTGAACCGGCCATGACAGTGTTACATTGATACAAATACACGTATTAAAAAATGATACTGTATTGACTATCATTCTTAAAAAAGATAGTTATATTCGTATCAACTTGATACATTATACAGTACCAAATCGTTGCCAAATAAAATGATACTTTCCAGAGAACTGTGGGCGGTAAATCATCAGAACTATTTAAATAATCGTTAGAGAACTCTAGAACTATTGCTAAAGTGCCCAGAACTCTAGTAAAATTTTTAATTTTTCAAAAAGTAGTGCCAACTTTACACGACTTTTAGTATTTAAGTTAGATTTATGTACTTAGGGTTTAGTAAAATTGTCTAGTTTAATAATATAATTAATCTTGAAGTGGGAAGGCTTAGAAGAGTGAAATTAATGTGCAATATATAATTAGAAGTCATGAATTACAAAAAAAATTTATTATAGTTGAAAATTTTCTTTTTTTACTTTACAACAGTCATTTGTAATTAGAAATATAGCAATAGTAGTAGCGGCCGGAGAAATACCTTAATGAGTACGTTCGACTTACAGAATGGTTACAACGAAGCTACTTTAGGCATTACAAAAAGTGGTCACATATCCGAACAGTACTGTTCGACTATTGTAATCATTACGAGAAAATTTTTCTCCGTATAGCAATTAAATATTTGAAATATAAAATCAAATAGTTTAAAAAATATAATATCATTTAAGCATTTTTTTCTTTTAATTAAACACTGAGAGAAAAGAAGGTGCACTGCTGTTTATTTGGAGGTTGTGTATCGCAATTCAAATTTGGATCAACTGCGAATTCTAAAGGGGCGTGTAACGCGCCCCTTTAGAGTGCGCTGCTGACTCTTGACTCGTCGGAGGCAGTGAGATCGCATGGTCTCCATAACCTAGGTTATTTGACCATGCGGTCTCACTGCTTCCCACGATGAGTCAAGAGTCAGTAGCGCGCTCTAAAGAGGCGCGTTACACGCCCCTTTAGAGTGCGCAGTTGATCCAAATTTGAATTGCGATACACAACCTCCAAATGAACAGCAGTGCACCTTCTTTTCTCTCAGTGTAGATGTTAAAAAGTTTTGTTATTTTAATTCTAGATTTATCTTTTAGAGATGTTTTAAGCAATGTAAAGACAAAAGTTATAATATTTATTTTCAAATAAAATGGACCAATTTTTGGGAAATTGAAAATTAAACATTAATTGAGGCTCCGGATCTTAAAAGGGCACACGCGCGAACACACAGCAAATAAGTTGGCCCCTGGAGATAAAATTTTGAAGTTGTTCAAAATGAATTTTAAATTATTGTTTCTTGTACAGAATTTCAAGGCGAAACTTTTTTTCTAATAAAATTTTTTTATATAATTCCTCGTTTTCACGTAAATTGAAAAAAACGTGATTTTTTAAGTTAAGAAATTTTAATGAATTTTTGACTTCAACTCGTGACTACTTCGTTAAATATTAATATTTTTCCACGAAATTTACACAAAATATTCTTCAAACTATTCCAAGAGTGGAACAATATTTGAAAATTTAAAAAAAAATTGTATGTCAAGGTGAATAATTATTTAAATAATTTTGTCGGAAAAATGATTCTCCTATTTTCAATTGAAAAAGTTAAGTGACGAATTTTCGTTTTCGGAAAACTTTCAGCGACAAAAATGTTCATTAATATGTTAGGAAGTTTTTTTGGAAAATATCTCGCCATTTGATATTAAATTAAAGACAATAGAGCAATTTTAACATCGTCGCGCTCTGCTGTAAACGTAAACAATGTCTAACTATATACATTGGTCTTGTAATGGCGGCCATGCTACACATGCGCCGCCACGCCGCAATTTTACAGCAGAGCGCGACGATGTTAAAATTGCTCTATTGTCTTTAATTTAATATCAAATGGCGAGATATTTTCCAAAAAAACTTCCTAACATATTAATGAACATTTTTGTCGCTGAAAGTTTTCCGAAAACGAAAATTCGTCACTTAACTTTTTCAATTGAAAATAGGAGAATCATTTTTCCGCCAAAATTATTTAAATAATTATTTACCTTGACATACAATTTTTTTAAAATTTCCAAATATTGTTTCACTCTTGGAATAGTTTGAAGAATATTCTGTGTAAATTTCGTGGAAAAATATTAATATTTAACGAAGTAGTCACGAGTTGAAGTCAAAAATTCATTAAAATTTCTTAACTTAAAAAATCACGTTTTGTTCAATTTACGTGAAAACGAGGAATTATATAAAAAAATTTTATTAGAAAAAAAGTTTCGCCTTAAAATTCTGTACAAGAAACAATAATTTAAAATTCATTTTGAACAACTTCAAAATTTTATCTCCAGGGGCCAACTTATTTGCCGTGTGTTCGCGCGTGTGCCCTTTTAAGATCCGGAGCCTCAATTATCAAAAATTAGGGTCAATTTTTTAAACATTGAAAAATAAAATTCACCATTGGAAAGAGGACGAAAAAACCTTTCAGAAACATTCTATAAAATTTTTCCTATTACAAGTATGTTCAGAAAAAATTCGAAAAGTAACCGGTGTTAGCAAAATTGACTCCCCTCTACCCCCTCCAAATTTTCGAAAAAGTCAAAAATATTTTTGGGGCACATTTCTACTTGATAGAACAACAAATTCCCCGAGTTTCAATTTTTTCAAGAAGTTGAAATTTCAACTTAGGACATTTCACGTAAAATGCCTCATAATACACGGAGAAAGAAATAAATAGAAATTAATTAATTTCTTATACATGGTGACCACTAAAAACAGTCAAAAAATTTCCCTGACTTTTTCTCGACTTTCCCTGACCAATATTCTGGGTGTTTTTAACTTGGTTTCTAATGAACAATAATAATTTAAATAAGAAATATATCTCTCAAATTATTATTAATAACTACTATTCATTTCAAACAGTTGAGAAGGATGTTTTAAGGATTTTTGAATCAATTTGTAGAAGTAGATAAAATTCTTTATTTTTAAAATTAAATCTTTAATCTTACAGTAGCTGAGACTGCGGCTAAAACTTAAATTTTGAAAAGATGTTTTTTAGTCAATAAATCCGTTTAGATGCAAAAATATATAAATAGATCAATCTTGTATAGGGCAATTGTCCTCACCAACATTTCATAAAAAAGCTTCTAATATTTTAGCGTAAAATAAATGTTTTGCCCTTTTTTCAAAACTTCCCAGGCGCGAAAGACCAATGCTGACGATGGATTGAAGATTTATTGAGCCTTGAACGCCCAGCCTGGGTAACCCAGTATTGAAGCAGTCTTTATACCACTGTCACTCAATGTTGATTCAGCATTGGACACCAATGTTCGTTCCATGCTCGATTCAAGACTCGGTCAATCTTCGTGAGTGAAGCTCGAACATCTGATCTTAATTCAAGCCTAAATCAATCTTGACAGTTTATTTATTGACGTGTGCACTTAAAAATATTAAATATAAATATTTATAAATTAATTAATATTAAAATATTTTTTATGATAATTTTGTATACTATTTAAAAATTATTATTAATTATTATTATTAAGATATCAATTGGTAAATAAATATTAATATTTATTTAGTGTATATTATTCTTTTTTAATTATTAATTTATTAATAATAATAATAATAATAATTATTATTATTATAAAAGAATATTAAATTAAAAATAAATATTAAATATTATTTTTTTATTATTATTATTATTATTAATTATATAAGATTTATATAAATAAAGTTAAATTATACATTATTATTTTTTTCTTGCACAGTGTCAAATAATTGTTTTCAAAGTTCAAGAGTTTCGTTTGTCTGAAAAATTTTTAGTGAAAAAAATGTTCAGTAGGGTGTAATAAATATTTATGCCTAGTAGTTTTACACTAGGATTAACTGTTTAGTAAATATGTATTATCAAAAAACTATTTTTTGTCAAACGCGTGCGATTAAACACAAATAATCTTGAGACTTTAACATTGCCAACTCAAGAGTTTAACGTATGTGTTGAGTTGGTAATGCTGGAGTTTCAAGGTTATTTGTGTTTAGTCGCGCGCGTTTGACAAAAAATAGTTTTTTGATAATATTTACTAAACAGTTAATCCTAGTGTAAAACTACTAAGCATAAATATTTACTACCTAATGAACATTTTTTTCACTAATAATTTTTCAGATAAACGAAACTCTTAAACTTTGAAAATAATAATTTGACACTGTACAAGAAAAAAAATAATATATATAATTTAACTTATAAAATTATCATAAAAAATATTTTAATAATAAATAATTTATAAATATTTATATTTAATATTGTTCAGTGCACACGGTAATAAAGAAAGTGAATATTGTATCAAGATTGACCGAGTCTTTAATCGAGCATGGGACGAACATTGGTGTCCCATGCTGAACAAATATTGAGTGACGCGCCGTATATACAGAATATACTGCGCTGGCATTGAAATAGTAGATTAGGCGAGGTGCCTTCCAGCCTTCTGTGGCCGAGCGGTTTAAATGCGTGCGTTTAGGACTTCCGGTATGTGTTAGGGACGGGGTGCGTGAGTTCGATCCCACATGCGAGCGAATATTTTTCATTCTTTGTTTTAAGCGTTATATAAAATAATAAAATTGTGTGTTGTGTGTTGTGAATAAAAACTTGTGAAAATGTTTGTAAATAATGTTAAAAAGTCTGCTAAAAAATCGAGAAAAAAATGTGTCGATTAACAGAAAAATTGTCTTTTTTTACTAATATTTTTTTTTTAATATTACTATTTCAAATGACATTTATTGTTAGTAATATATTATTTATATGAAAATAATATAATTATTATAATAGTAACTTATTTCCAAACAAACGCATATAACATGAATAAAAATAATATCAATAATATTCATTACTATAATAATAATAATAATAATAATAATAATAATAATAATAATTATAATAATAATAATAATAATAATAATAATAATAATAATAATTATTATTATTATTATTATTATTATTATTAAAATATTATTATTATATACAATTCATATATTCATATTATATTGAATGAGCGCGAGAGAGGCGTAAATTTGGGAACAGTGGAAGCAGCCTTGTTTCAGTCCTGCATTATAGGGTTCCGCAGCATTGATTGAACATTGAACGCCAATCTACAACAAAGACTGGAGCGTCAGTCTTAAATAAGTGTTACATTATAGCTAGAAGCAACCTTCGTTCCGCCGTCCCACCAAGGCTTGATCAATGTTGACCAAGCCTCAACGAGGGTTCCGTAAAGCCTGAATCCAGCGTCAGTTCTCGCCTGGGTTTTATTTTGTAACATTTAACAATTATAAATTTAATAAACTAAAATTTATTTATAAATAAAAAAAAATTATGGGTTTAATTGTCGTGGGCGGTTTCGTTTTTCGGCCGTGTACTTGCCTAATGACATAAATACACTGGAAAAAAATTATTTTTATCCCACATGCACAAAAATGGCGCTTTTAGATAGCTGACGACAGGGAGTAAAGTCATTCATTTGTTCGACCGTATGAAAATGGCGACTTTTTTTTCCCCAAGGGCAAAAAACAGCTGGTCCCATGCTTTTTTTTTGCCCAAGGTAAAAAAAAAGGCCGCCATTTTCATACAAGTCGAACAAGTGAATGACTTTTACTCCCTGTCGTCTGCTATCTGAAATCGCCACTTTTGTGCATTAGGAATAAAAAATATCGTAAGTAACACGGGAATAAAGGCAGCCAATTTGTTTACGGTGATTTTTGTGACACGAGTGGAGGTCGAGGGCGCCGTAGGCGCCCCGAGACCGGAACGAGTGTCACAAAAATCAGCGTAAACAAATGGCTGCCTTTATGCCCTTGTTGCTTAATATACTATTGATTCAATTAATTCAAATTATTTGCAAAATTTTTATTTGATTCAAATAATTTTTATTTGGATCTAATAAATATTTATTTGCTTCAAATAACTTGAATTATTTGAATCCCATTTATTTAACTCAAATAAATTTTAATTGGATCAATTAAATAATTAATTGATGCTAATAAACGAATTTATTTAATGCAAATAATTAGTTATTTGAAACAATTAATTTATTTATGTCACTCAATTAATTGGATTTTTGATATAAATAAAAATTATTTGATATTTATATCTAACTATTTCCGTTAGAAAGATAATGCAATTTGACTGTTTTGACTATTTAATATTTAGCCCTAGTCTCCCTTATATAATTTTTTTTCTTTTTATAATCTTTACAATTTCCCTGACTAATTAAAAAATTCCCTGACTTCCAGGTTTTCCCTGACCAGTGGCCACCATGTTATAGAAAGAAATTAATACTCGAAAAGCGCAGTAGCGCCAGGCGAGAAACGTAACTAACACAAGCCTACTACGATTGCACGAGATTCATGCTTTTTCGGTACACGGAAAAAAAAGTACGTGAATCCTTCCTTGAAAGTGCTTGACTTTTGGATAGGACACAAAATACAAGGCTGTATCATATACTTTTTATTAGAAAATATAGAAAAGTCCTAGAGTTATTCTAGTACTAGTATGGGCAACAGTGTTTTTTAAATTTTAACGAAAAGTCATTTGTTCAGTTTTATAAAGTACGTGAAAGATTAATTGACTGCGCTTGAAAATTCTGTAGAGCATGCGCAGTGTGCGTTGCGAGTTTCTACCCAAGGTAAATGCCAGCTAATCGTCTGTTTCCATTTGTGTTAATTTCAGATGTGAATATACTATTATTTTATGAAAAACAAATAGTGTTAATATATATTTGTCTTCAAGAATTGACTTTCAAAAAAATATTTTTTATTTTGTGTTTCTCACAAAACAGAATGTTATGTAAGTCTCAGTTTTCAGTGAAATAGCATGTGAGACATTCTCTGAAAAAAGCCACTTAAAAAAAAATGTGCTCACTTTTTTTTGTCAATTATATAACTTTTAGTACATCTAAAAACTAAGAGAAAAAACATGGTTTTAGGTCCGTGCAATGCGGGGTTGCCATACTGTCAGGGGTCAAACTTTTTACCAAAATAATTTTCGAACCGCTATAACTTTAAAACAAAAAAATGGATTTTAAAACGCCCAGAGAGTTTTTTTTTGCAGAATTACCTAAACTTTAACACTATGTATCACAAAAATTTTTAAAATTTATATTTCATAAAAAAATTTTTAAAATTTATATTTCATAAAAAAAATTAAAAAAATTTTTTTTTTACTTTTAACCCTTTATGCCCCTTTCGATTTTTTTCGAAATTACCTCAAAATATTCCTTTTTTAATTACCTTTTTATCCCACTAAAAGAAATTTTGGGACATCAATATTTGTAGGAGTTACAAATTAAAAACTAGCTCAGCGCACGCTCTTAATTCGAACAAAAGACTTGGCTTGCCTAAAATATGTCAGTAAAAAGAAAGGAAAGTACAAAGCAAGAAAAATAATAAGGATTTTAGTGAATTCGAACTTTTGGTATTATTTTATTACATAAAATTAACCCTCCTACGCATACTTTTACAATCAAAAATTTTTTTTTCTTTTTTTAAAACCATTTTAAACGTAATTTTTATTGTTAAATAAATAATATGCAGTGTTGTTAATAATTTAATAGCATTATTTTATCCCTAAGAAACCATTTGCAACTTGATAGATCTCTTAAAGTTAATTTGAACAAAAGTTATTAACAGAAATGATTGAACGAATATATTCGGCTTTGAGCACAGAAGGGTTAAAAATTTTATTATCTGCATTTAGCCTAACCTAGGATCAACGACGTGGACGTAGCAGACATTTGATCCCATTTTTATTTTTTTTTTGCATTTTTTATTATTTTTATTTTTTTGTATTTTTTATTATTTTTTATTATTTTTTATTTTTTTTTGTATTTTAAATTTTTTTCTTTTTTTTTAATTGAAATTTTTTGAATAAAAAGTCTAGCTAAACGATTTACGTGTTTTTGCGCTTACGGCCACGCTTAGGTGGAAAAACTGTGATTTCTTCAGAAAAGCTAAATGTTTTCAACAACATTTCATTATCCGCAGTAGGTATAAATGTGTGATACTTTTGGGTCCATTTATTCTTTTTGCTTAAGAAAATCTAACATTCAAAGACTGTTCGAGTACACTGTGTTCTGTTTTTGATGAATAATACACGGAAGTCAGAGCAAGGTTTCCTTTCGCCCAATTAAAAAGAGCTTCTGCTGTTAAAATTTGTTGGGAAGGTGGTAGTTGTAAGCTCGCTTTCGCTGCCAGTCTTTTTAAATTTCCATCTATACCATCACAAGGCCGTTTTCCATGTGCGGTTTCATGGAAGTGCCATTCAGCATCGATTCCAAAATCTTTCTTATGATTCAATAAATTAGCACAATTAAATCGATTTTTATACTGTTGTGCTGCTCCATCAGTAAAATATATTATTTTATTTATCGATAAATTTTGCTCCTTTAAATGTGTCATAAGAATTTTTTGAAATGCATGCACAGCTACGGTATTATGTGTAAGATCATGAGAAAGGACAACCATACTATGATGTTCCATTTTCTGATGTCTAACATAATAATACACAGCTGTATGAATGGAAACTTGTTTGTTGTTCCAATGGAAGGACTGAGCAGCGTTTTGAGCCACGAATGCATAGTTCTCCGCAAAATCACATAATACCAATAGTTCACCATCTTTTAGATTTTCCTTCAAATGTTCTAAATATCTTGCTTGCTGTCTTGCAATAAAATCGTGATTCCTCAAAACTGTTAATTTCTCGCACAACATTTCCACAAATTCATTTCATTTCATTAGATTCGAAAAGCTCATTCAAATGGTCTTTGATAATGTTAATATTATTTTTGCATGCATTACATTCACCGGAGTGACAATCAGGTGTCGGATTTTTGCACACAATGATTTTTAAACAATCTTTATACGTAGTAAGTTTCAAAGCACTGGATTCAGACAGATGATCCGTCAATCACCAAACGCACATTTTCGTGGTAAGTGCATACACAAACTGAATGTGTTCCACTTGAGCCTGCAAGAACACAATGTTTCGGACGCAATCGAGCAAAAGTGGAAAATCCTATCTTACAATCTGAATGCTCTGTTTTAAAAAGATTATAAAGCTCCAAAAGATTGCATAAAATCAAACGTTTCTGCATGTGAACACGTTTTCTATCTGATTGCTTTACAGAAACAAAATCTTTTTTACCTGGCAAAAGCCGACTATTTGTGTCCTTTTCAAAAAACTGATTACTGTATTTTTTATTTCTTCAGATAATGAATTTCCATTAATTTTTTGGCTTTTGTCTTCTCTTGCTTGTTTGACAAGTTGTCGGGAACATCCAAATGTCTTTCCTACTTTTCTTTCAGTCCATGAGTCTAGTAAAACTCTTATGAGTTCATACTTCTGAAATCTACTACTCTGTGGATCATTAAATTTATTTTTCAATTTTTGAATTATTTGAAAAAAATCAGCAGAAGTATTACTTTCATTAGTAGACTTATTGACCTTATCATACGTGTAATCTGAATCAGATTCGTCTTCAGAGTCAAATTTATTATTATCCTCAAATTCGTTTTCGACTTGAACTTCACTCAAATTTCCTGAAGAAGTAGACGGTTCAGGTTCAACAGTAAAAATCTCAGGCCAACCTTCTGTCGAAACCTGTTTGCGACATTTGTCGCACAAATACAAATTTTGAGATACTCCAATAATTTTGCAGTTATTGATTTTTCGTACATTTTTATTTTTATGGTCCTTAAATTTAAATGGATTAAAACATTTTACAAAAGGCATTTCTGAGAAAACCTAGACAATTAATAATAAAGAAAAAATAAAATTATAAATGCACTTACTGTGAAAAAGCTACCATTCATTAATAGTAGAAAATGTTATAGGTACAAAAAGTCGCGATACTTATAATATGCGTAAATGAACTCGGTTGTAAGAAAGCATGCATCAGTGCCACCTAGTAGCATTTTTGGATACTCGAATTCTATACGCGAGAGCATTTTCTCGAATTGAGAGCGTGCGCTGAGCTAGTTTTTAATTTGTAACTCCTACAAATATTGCTGTCCCAAAATTTCTTTTTGTGGGATAAAAAGATAATTAAAAAAGGAATATTTTTAGGTAATTTTGAAAAAAAATTGAAGGGGGCATAAAGGGTTAAAAATTGAAAAAAAAAATTTTCAATTTTTTTTATGAAATATAAATTTAAAAAATTTTTGTGATACATAGTTTTAAAGTTTAGGTAATTCTGCAAAAAAAACTCTGTGGGCGTTTTAAAATCCATTAATTTGTTTTAAAATTATAGCGGTTCGAAAATTATTTTGATAAAAAGTTTGACCCCTGACAGTATGGCAACCCCACATTGCACGGACCTAAAATCATGTTTTTTCTCTTAGTTTTTAGATGTACTAAAAGTTATATAATTGCCAAAAAAAAGTGAGCACATTTTTTTTTAAGTGGCTTTTTTTCAGAGAATGTCTCATGTCTCAGAAGTCGTAAAAAATTTCACCATGTGGTATATAAGAACAATTCGATATGTACTTTTAAGTGTTAAGTGTGTGTTTATATTTAAGTTATACGCGAATATATGTGTGTTATAGGTTAGTTCAATAAGTGTTGACGAACGTCGAAAAGTGATACAATAATTGTTCTTTGTTTGTGTTATTAATTATCCAAATATGTGAATGAATGAGTGAATTTAAGAAAAACTGTGTGAACAAGTGCACGGAGAGAAAAATTTAGCTTTTGTAGTATGATTAATCATGCTTTCAACGCATGGAATTGTCTCATAGTATATTAGTATAAGTTTCACAGAATATTGGGATGATATCATACCTTTTTCGCATTGCAATGATCACAGAAGAAAGGTAAGACATACATGCCCTTTTCCCTACAACCTTAATGGTTTAAACGCGTGGCGCCTTAGGTATATAGCATGAAACTTTTCATCGTTCAATTGCAGGAGCATCACGGTATTCCGATAAGATATTCCTGCAATGGGCCTTTTAGGCCACGCCTACCGACTGTAGAAATATTCGTTTTAATGATTTAACATATAATTATTTTTTTGTATAAAACTTATTTTTAAGATAATGTAAAAAAGGTTTGTTCAACCTTAATTTATTGACATATAAATAAACATTTACTTGAAGTAAAATATATATATATATATATATATATATATTTATATAGACTCAATTAAGCTGAATTAAAAAGGATAAAAGATTAAAACTGAATGTACAAAATAAATAGGAATAAATTTTACAAAAAAGAAATTATTTCAATTTAAAAAAATATACTTTGTTAGAAGAAATATTTTATTAATTAATAAAAAATTAATTAATTTTTTATTCATTCTCAAGTGATATAAATTTATGGATTATAGGTAATTTTTGTTTTTTATTTTTTGTCAAATTTTATTAAAAAATTACAAGTCAATTTTTGGTTAAATACCACAAATTACAAAAAATAAGACAATAAAATGTTTATAGATCTACACATGTATACAATAGAGCAATTCTGCGCAAAACTTGTCAATTATTATTATATCTCGTCAAAAAGTCTGAACACACACATACACACAGAAATTTTTTTTATGAAAATTAATATTGCAGTTACATATAAAAAAAAGTTTACGTAATTTTGTAAAATATATTTATGAAAATTTTTTTATTTTTATCTTAAACAAATCAAATAGACAAAATAATTTATAATTTGAGAACTAATAGTATCTTTCAATGTGTGTATATAAAAAAATTTATTTTTTAATTTTATTAGCAATTATAATAACAAAACTATTATTTTATTGTACTTACCAAATAAAAATAAAATCCAACTAACTGAAAATTGAACCGCCGGATCGTAGAAGGGCATATAGCCAATGTAATTCAAATGGGCTATATGCCCTTCTACGATCCGGCGGTTCAATTTGTCAAGGAAGAGAAAAATATCAACTGAAATTCACAGCACTTTTCACTATTATAACAAGATAAGAAAATAAACAGAGTATATATAAATTGAAAAATTTAAACGTTATTAGAGAAATTATCATAGAGTTATTAGAATAGAGTGCGCGAGTTATACCTTTTACCGTGAGAGGCATTCTTAGGCGCATAGAAAGAGACAAAAGCATGAAAGTAGACCCCTTTTCTTACCTTGTTTATTGGCGCATGTGCAAGAATGAAAGTTTTTGGTTAGGTTTTTGTCTAAAAAGATCGCATGAAAAATTGTTTTAAATATTATAAATGTTTTATTTTAATTTTAAATTAAATTAATCCCTCATTAAGCCATCCTTCCTTAATGACATTCTTTAAAAAATATAAATTTTTCAAATATAAACATTTTTCAATTTTTTTTATTCAATTCAGATTCCTTGTTTTATTACGAATCCATACATATGTAGTTTGCCTTAAAAATTTTAGTATTTAAAAAGTTTAAAATTTATTATTAACTGACTGATTGTAATTCTTAAGTTTTTTCAGAATTCAACTGAAGTAAAAAGTAGATTATACAGCCAGAGAAAATATATATTTACTTGAAAGTCAAATTTACTATGAATTTATTTGAGTGTCAGTTCATAATAAATTAAAAGTTTTTTTAAATATTAACATTTTTAAGGCAAACAACATATGTATGGATTCGTAATAAAATAAGGGATCTGAATTTAATAAAAAAAACTTTAAAATGTTTATATTTGAGAAATTTATATTTTTTAAACACTGTCATTAAGGAAGGATGACTTAATGAGGGATTAAGGGACCAGGCGCCCCGCTGTGCTACGTTCGCTCCGAACCCCGAGCTCAGGCCCCTGGCCGCATGGTGGGAGAATGCCACTTCCCCTCACGGGAGCGAATCGATGACTGCCCTTCTTTTCGTATGGCTGTCTCCGTCTATGCGCCTAAGAAACATTTTGGTCGCTTGCGCACTCTATTCTAATAACTCTATGGAAATTATTCCGAAAATAATTCCCTTCCTATGTGATACGTGCCGGGTAGGCGTGGCCTAAAAGGCCCATTGCAGAAATATCTTAACGGAATACCGTGATGCTCCTGCAATTGAACGATGAAAAGTTTCATGCTATATACCTAAGGCGCCACGCGTTTAAACCATTAAGGTTCTAGGGAAAAGGGCATACATATGTCTTACCTTTCTTCTGTGATCATTGCAAAGCGAAAAAGATATGAAATAATGTTATATTCCTAAGAGAAACTCATAGAAGAAATGCATGGAGCGGTAACATACTAAAAACGCTAGATTTTTCTCTCCGTGTGGAAATTATTTTTTTTATTTTACAATTTTTTTGAAAGTCAATGAAATTCTCAAGCAAGGTTCTAGAAATTTTCATTGACTGCTTTTGAAACTCTCATGCAAAAGTACTAGACTGTTTTTAGTATTTTTGTGTCGTATCCAAAAGTCAAGTAAATTTCGAGTCAATGAAAATTTCACGTACTTTTTTTTCCGTGTATGATAGTCATGGAATTGACGCATGAAACTCCTCCAATCGTAGTAGGCTTGTATACTTACGTTTATTGCTAGAATTTTCCTACTGAAATCGCACTATAAACGCTTACTTTTTCTCTCCGTGTATAAAAAGTAAAATGAAAGAGTGTAAAGATCATGATAAACTTAACATTCTTGATTCATATTTTAAAAAATTTACTTCAGAAAGATTTCGTACTATCGTTGCATGTGCATGTAACATTCGCTTAAAATTTTTGGATTTCAGTGAGTTCCCGCATACTAAAGAACTTGTTTAGTACAGCGTTTCGCTTGTTATCGCATTTCAAAAATTTTATTCTAGTTTGTCATCTTTTCAATTTAAAAAGCATAGAATAAGTGTACCAATTACTGCGTTTTTAAAAAATATTATATATATATATATACAGCCTACTCTCGATAAGGCAAAGCGCGATAACTCAAATTTTTCGATAAGTCAAAGTAATTCTTGGGTCCAGATCATTCCCTATAAGCATAATCAACATTTGATAACTCAAACTTTTTAATAACTCAAAGTTTTCTCGAGAAAAGGGACCTTATTTACTCTTGTCATAAGGTCCCTTTTCTCGTAGAGCGTCACATATATATATATATATATATATATATATATATATCTGTTTGAAAATTTTCGTAAAAGTTATTTTAAACAATACAATCTTAATACGATTATTAATAAATAATGCTGTCGTGCGTCCGATTAGGCACTCGGACGCACGAAACGTGTTTCCATAGCTTATTTTTTCAGAACAAAATTATATTTATTAGTTATATTAATTTAATTATAACATCAAATAAAAACAAATTATTTTCATGACAGTAACAGTGAATATTTGATATAGTTTTTAACTGCTAAACTTTATTTTAATAATCTATTTTGTATGTACCTTAATATTAAGAACCAATATTTTTATAAATTGTAAATTCATTTCTATCAATATAAATGTAATATTTTCTTGGAATTGCGCAGTATTTGGTACACTTTCTGTTGATAACTTTATACTTAAAGACTTTTTAAATAAATTTTTAAATTTCTTAAATACAAGTTATAATAAAATCTGCTTCAAGTTAATAATAATTATTTTTTCATCGCAAAGGATTTGCATTTCTAAACTAACGTTCGCTGTGATTTACGCACTGTTCAGTAAGCGAGTTTAAGGTGGTGGGAATTTTTCAACATTGTGTCAGTATAAAGCGGGGACTCACTGTATGCAATTTCGATTAAACAAATTCCGGATTATCTTGAATTTTTGCAAGTTACTTACATGAAACAATTCGAACCAAATTTCCTTAAATTAGAATATTTTACCAGAAGTTATGATTGTACTTAAAGCAACAAAGATTTAGAAAACAGTATTCGAACGTTTTGAAAGCGATGTATCAGTTCATTAATGGCATAAGCTGAGAATTTCAATCATTTAAGGTACCTAATGCTTTTAACTTATTACATTTTTTAAATGAATTTAATCATCTATTTCGGCTTGAGCTTCAGCTTCTTTTCAAAATTTACATTTTTATTACTGTTCTTTCGACGGATATATTTTTATTTTCATGTAGGATATATAGTATATTGTGCATCTAGGGAGGAAAATAGAAGAAATCCACACTCGTGGAAATCATTTTCCTCCCGTGGTGCACATACTATTTTTTTCTAACACACGTAAACGGAAAGTACAACCACTTCATAAAAAATTTTAACGACAATAGTGTTTTCATCCGAAAGTTTATTATAATAATAGTATATTTTTTTAAAATGATTAATTATTAAAAAATAACAATTTTAACAATAACAATAAACAACAATTTAAACAAATTAAAAAACAAACAAAAACAACAATTTAACAATTTTAAAAATTTAACAATTAAAACAATTTTAAACAAAAAAAAAACAATTTAACAATTTTCAATAAAACATATATTTAGTCGTAAATAAAGATACATTTTATCTTTACATTTGTTATTAAAATATATTACATGTGATTTTGGACGACAAGGAGGTAAAGTACTTTTCTCTCCCCACTATGACGTCACGGAGAGGTAAAGTATACTTTTCTCTCCCCGTTATGACGTCAGAGGGAGGTAAAGTAACATTTCCTCCCTCTCGTCGGAAAAGACATACTTTCCACCCTCTACACAGGTAAGAAATGATGTACTTTCCGTGCGTGTGTTAGAAAAAAAATGTTACATATCAAAGTTGAAGTCAATGAATTCATATGTCAAACTCGCCGTCGCCACCTATCCCCAACCTAACGAAAGAGCAGAATTGAGTCAGGAAATTGGTTGGCAAACATGCAGCATGGGATAGAAAAGGATAGACATATATCTCTATATTTTTCTTCCTCACAATTGAGGAGCTGGATCGAAGAGCCGGTTCTTCAATCCAGCTCCTCAATTTGAGTTCGCGAGCGCGAACTTAACAGTCATTATGTCATCTTAATAACTGAGTGAATTAACACAATCTGTAACATTATTTAAAATTAAAATCAAGCAGAGAATTGATTGGAGGTTTTCGTTAAGAAGTTTTAAACAAAACCATTTGCCTTTAGTTACTAGGTGTAATTAAATGACTGAATAGGTTCTCTTTCCCCTTGCCTTCAAATGAACAAATGAAAAAAACCTGATAGATGTAAAATAAAATCAGTCTAAACCTTAGCTATAAATTTTTTTTTATGTACATGTGTAAATACGTGTTTGAAAATAAATTAAAAGTTTTTTATAATCATTTCACAATACTGAATTGACAATGACACAGGCCGCTAAAATTTGGAATCTGAAAAAGCAAATCATTCTTTCAGGGATTCTTTTTGATGCTCCAAATAAAAATCTAGGATTAAAATTATAAGACATCACATTCGTAGACTACTTCAGATCACAATGCATTTTAAACCGATTAAAAACATTGGTTTAAAACATTGGTTTTCCTCTTTAAGGAAATCTTAAGACTCACATTCAAAACGACAACAACGGTAAACTAAACAATGTCCGTAGTGTAGAGAATGTGCGCTTTTAATTTCAATAAAGTCTCTATTATACAAATTCCATTATGTCTTTTTACATGTTTTAAGTTTGATTTCTGTTAAAAAATTTAACCAAATTTTGTCGATCTGTGTTATCTTTATAAAACATCAAATATCAACTAACAGTGACAACATCAAAATTATATATTAAAATCATAAGACTTTTGTAAAATACTGCACACTACAGCCTTTCCGTTAACGCCGCATCAATTCAAATTATTATACGTAGATAAAGTTATTTTTAAAGCTATAAAGGGCTAATAATTTTAATGAAGCCTTTGTAACGCGTAGCCCAGCGCACATTTATATAATTATTGACGACCTGAACGGAAAGATAAGGAAAAATGCTACGGTAATTAACATGTAAAATATCGCTGATAATTTGAAATTGCTTTCTTATAATTGTTACAGTTTCTACTAAGTAATAAAATACCAAAGTCAAAAAGAAAAACATATTCAATAACTGACGAATCCACAAAAGTAGTTTTAAATAAACTGTTAATTAAATAATTATCAAAATAAAATTTGATGTTTCAAAAATTTCTTTAAAATTCACGAATTTGAATTCGTCAGCAATGATGACCTTTTGATTGATTATTACAACTCACCGTGAGGCTCTTGGGCCTCCGATAAAGGGGCTTTTAACCAGATCCCCTTCCCACCACCTTTGTTCATCATTTTAGGTGCGCTCTCATCTTTATTATGCATTTCCTTAGTAGTCTCTGGAATCTCGAGTTTGAGATTCTGTGTGATGGCAGGGGATTCTGACCTCTGCTGCTCTACGCTTGCCACTGTAATTTTTCTCATAAAGCTATGCTCTATCATTGGCTACATAAGTTGATAAAATCATTTTCCATTTTCATCTAATTAATAAATTATTTAACTACTTTGGAAAAAAAAGACATAAAAGTTTTATTAAGAATTCAATTTTGAATCATATTCTTTTGAAAATTCGTAATGATATTACCAACTTATAAAATAGCGTTGACATAATATTCAAAAGTCTTCATTTTATACCAGTGTGTGAATCGGTACACTTAAAAATTATTCTAAATAACAAAGAATTCGCATTGTATTTTTGGTTAAACAAACCTTTAGTTATGAAGATTAAAATATTTTTCTAATTTAAATATTATAAATTATAAAGATTATAATATTATTATCACATTCGTTTTCTAAATATTATTAAAATCAACCTTTACAATAACCATATTTATACCATTATAAAAAAAGCATTTGTCAGGAGAGGCAAACTGAAATTTTGGTTTGCTTTTGTTTAGTTTAGCGCAAGAAAATCGCATAGAAACAATTAGATTTTTGCTTTACCAGAATTATCGATATTTATCTGAAAGAAAATTCTGTCAAATGAAAATTCTAATTAACAATTACCCTACATTTAAAGCAAAAACTATTAAAATTTTCTGACATTCAATTTAATAAAAATACCTCAAACTTTAATGTCTAATATGTTTTAGAAAATTGAAAATCTTTTACAGTAAATTAAAATAAATTGTAATATTTTTGTTAGCTGGTCAAACCGAGGGTTTTATCCAAAGTGTTTTTTCTAATGATACAATATATTTTTATTAACTAATATTTTTCTACATAAAAGGGAACATATTGAGAAGAAAATATAAACAGAAAAAGCCTAGGGGTCGTTAAAATCGGCGGGAGCTCTGATGGCGACAAAAATGGTCTAAATCACATGGAGAAACCTTTGGGTAGACTGGGAGATCCACGATCCTAGTTGTCATCTTCCTAATTTTTGGGAAGCTCATCCACCCAGACCGGTAAAGCTACGCACCCAGTGGCGGGAGATCAGACTTCCTATGCAGTGAGAAGCGAAGAATTTTGACAGTGGGAAGACAGACTGACAGACTTACTAAAGATTTCTCCGTGAGAGAAAAATAAACCCTCGGCTTGACCAAACTCCCCCCCTTAAGAGTTACAATAGAAGAATTGTTTCAAAATTATTTTTCATAAAATTCAAAATCGTAGAAAATATACGAAAATTTGAATTTTAACATTACATAATTTTATAAAATTTTTAGTATTTTAAAATATTATTATTAGTGGCCATGCGGAAACGCACAGTGAGAAAAAGTGCACCATTTTGGACAAAAAAATCTACTGACAACTCAAATCTCAACCGATTTAATTCTTTATTTTTTATATTTTAAGAAAAAACTCAGAAACGTTTGGTCTACAACGCACAACTGCGAAAATTTCAAAAAGTTTTATACAAACTTTAAGGGGAGGTTTCTTTTTTTCTTGAAAATTAAAAATTAACAAGATATTGTCTCACTGTCAAATATCCACAATTGCATATCCAAATACAGAATTTAACCCACTCCATAATAACTTTTATAACTTTCCCTTGTCTTTATCAAATGACTCAGTCCTTCAAGCAGCAAAATCTTTAAAAGCGACGAATACATCCGGTCTCAATAATATTTCATCTTTTTTTTATCAAAGATTGCGCAACTGTGTTGTCTAAACCCTGAACTACTATTTTCAATATTGCTCTAAGCACCCAAGGCCTGGGGAAAGCTAAAATTATTCCAGTTTATAAACAAGGTGAGAAATCAAATGAGCGGATGGGAAGAAGAACTCGCCGAGCGCGAGACCGTAAAAGATCCCGGTAAGAAGCGTAGAATAGAAAAGAATTCAATTTCTAGAAAATATGCTTGAAAACGAGAATTTTGAATTATTTTGAATACGCGAATTTACCTCGGAGTTCTATTCCACGGGAACCATCAAAATTTCAGAAAAATCAATTCTTCTCTATTGCTCTCGTCGATCGGGAGATAGAAAAGAATTCAAATTTTCTATTTTTCCTAATGCACAAAGTTTTATGGCATTGCAAGTTTTTGAAAAAAAATTGAAGTTCTATTCTTTTGAATTGACTGCTAACGATTCTAGATAGTCAATTCAAAAGAATAGAATGTTCGACGAGTAAATCTGAAATGTTTATTATTCTCAATTGACTGCATCGAATTTCAGAAGCGCATTAAAAGGAATAGAACTTTTGACAAACAATTTGAAAAAGCCTAATTTTTCTAATTGTCTGTAAGAGCTCCTCTAGTTATTGTCTTAAAATAAAACGCAGTGACAGTTATGTTTCGCGTCGTGTGAATTTCATTGTAATTTCAGTGCTAAACAGCTAAACTATTAAAATTAAATATTAAAACTAGTGAAAATATGATTAAAAGACGCAAAGTTCTTACGATAAAATATAAAATGCTCTTATTGAAAGAAATTTTCAAGTGTTAAATGTTTAAGTCAAGTTTTAAAACCTAACCTCACTTTCTAGTTGAATCTTGAGTGGCAGTGAGTTAATTCAGAGGAATAGACATTTCTACTGATTTGCTGTACTTTCTCATTCTTTTGAATTCGCGTTTCATATTTTTCTGAAGTCAATTCAGAATAATAGACTTTTCTGAAATTTTGGTCGTTTCCGTGTAATGAAGCTCCGAGGTAAATTCGCCTATTAAGAAGAATACAACTTTTGAATTCTTTTCAATTCTTCGCTTCTTACCGGGATAGTTCCAGTCAGGTACACTGAAAGAATTTTGGGGAGGCTGCAGGCTTTACATGAGTGCCGCTAGAGCTCGCTGCCTCAAGCTCGCAGTTAACCTCAAAAAGGCGAGAATCTACTTCCGAAAGGTAAGCAGCAGGGAGTAAGACTAAGGAGACTGAACTAATGCCACGGAGTAATAATAAGGAGACTGTACTACCAGTGAGATACCGTGCCAAATGTCTGCCTTGGTTCACTGAGTAGTAAAGACTTCTCAAAAATAAAGCGCATGCGCAATTTGCAACTATCTTCGTCACTCTTGAAAGAACGATGAGAGAGATCATTATTTTGACGTGCGAGTTAGAAAGTGTGGTTATGTTTTATTGTTGACAACAGCAACTATACGGGAAAATCAAGATTTAAATAAGAAAAAACATTAATTAACAAACTGCAAAGAGAAGAGTAAGTACAATATATTATAATATTAATAAATTGTAATATAGGTGTGAGTAGATATTAATAAAAAGATTATTTTTGTCGAACCGGAGTAATTCTTTTCTTTGTATGATAAAGTGAATGAATACAATATAATATAATGCTATAATCGCTATAATGCTAATATAATTAATATCTACTCACACATTTCCTATATTACAATTTATTAATATCATTTAATAGTATAATATATATAGTCAACAGTAAAACATAACCACACTTTCCAACT
Organism: Leptopilina syphax; assembly: GCA_032872505.1. Taxonomy (NCBI): domain Eukaryota; kingdom Metazoa; phylum Arthropoda; class Insecta; order Hymenoptera; family Figitidae; genus Leptopilina; species Leptopilina syphax. Next base: position 24,745,876 of record CM065472.1, on the reverse strand, counting down.
CGCACGTCAAAATAATGATCTCTCTCATCGTTCTTTCAAGAGTGACGAAGATAGTTGCAAGCTGCACATGCGCGTTATTTTTGAAAAGTCATTACTACTCAGTGAACCAAGGCAGAATTCTGGCACCAGTCTGACTAGGGGATACGCTGGAGAGCAGTCTCCTTATTATTACTCCGTGACTAATGCTATGCCCATGGAGTAGTATAAGGAGACCGAACGCCACTCACGCAAAGTGGCCGCACTTTTCATTACCGTGTTTTTTTTTTTTTTTTTTTTTCTTCTTAAATGACTTGAGGCTTGGCCAACTGTCAGAACACACACTCTTATATACCAACTTGATTTTGCGTTTCTACAGAACGACTTTGAGGTTAGGAGTACTCGCATTTGCCTGGACCACCCGTCTAATGGGTTTTCTCGCCAGTGGAGAGGGAAACTGTAGAAAACCTCTCCGAGTACAACCGGTTTATCGACAGTCGAATTCTGATGGTGTGTACCGGACAATAATCGACGGTGCACATCATTATACTTCGACGTCAAACCTCCCGCTCAGATTATCTCACGTGCCGGAAAAATCCCAGGCTAATGGGCGCGAAAAATGTCACTAATAATCGTCTGCTAATTGTTATTGTACAGTGCAGTTGGTATTTTTATAGGTTAGTGTTGTTTAGAAATAGTTGACAATTATCATTAATAATTATCTTATAATTATAATATATTATTATTTATTCAATATTAATTTTGAAAGTGCTCGGTTGGAAGTGAAAAGTGATAAATAAATAAGTATATGTGAGAATTGTTGCGATTATTATTATGTTTATATACATAACTTAATTGTTACTAAAATTCACTCTATAATTAAGAGATAACAATTGCAATTTTTCACTACACAGACAGCAGGCATTTTCACTCACAATTTATTTTTTACATGCTTCATTGAACTAACAATCACTTTTATAAACAAAATTAGAGGTTATGTCATGTCTTATTTTGTTTTTAAATATAATGATCTTCTCCTCCGCGAGAGGTGCTTCTATCGATGTAAGTGAGTCTAGAGGAATCACTGTTATGAAAAATGCGGCCACGTTTGACGCGGATTCATCACGGGCGTTCGGTCTCCTTAAGGCCTTTCTCCAATAGGTTTTAAAAAGTGTGCGAATGACTGCGTCTGCGTCAGTTGCTATAGCAACACATGCTAAAATCAACGCAACGCAGTCATTCGCACACTTGTGGTAACCTATTGGAGAAAGGCCTTTATACTACTCCATGGCTATGCCTATGGAAGTGAAACCATTCGTCGCATTGAAACTATACGTAAGACTGAAAATTATGGTTTTCGCGCATGCGCACATGCAATATATTTGTCTCTGTCTTTCTCAGTAACTCAGATGCGACTGAGAAAATCATGATAAGCTACAAGTTGAGAAGGTTATGTTTAATGTTTGTGAATGTTGTGCGTTTCAGAAAATATTATTAATAATAACTATTAATAAATTGAAAAAAAAAATTAATTTAATAAATATATATGTGCATACAGAAATATATACTAAAGAGTGTATATTTTTCAGTGATAACCCTGGGTTAAAAACCGGACAGATTTCGGACTAATCCGAAATTTGTCCGAAACAGTGCGGTTTATGGTCAGGTTTTTGTCACCCGAAATTGATCCGGAAAAATCCGAACTCTATACGGTTTGTGAACAACTAGTAAATCCGGAGTTGGTCGGATGAAGTCCGAAATTAATCAGTTAATTTTAACTAGTAAATCCGGAATTAGTCCGAAACAGTCAAAAATTAGACCGGACAATTTAGTGAATGTTAATAAAAAAAATAATTATTATTACACATATTAATTATCATTACTTTATATGGTACATTCAACATATTTTTCGATATACCTATCGCAATTTTATTTACATTAACTTAAAATTTCTAACGCTTGGGGATTCGAACCTACACCTATCTAACATTATAACGCACTGAAATCGAATACACTAACCACTATACCACGCTCGCATAGGATTTCAAATTCATAATAGAATTTATGAAGTGCCACGAAAAGAATTTACAAAAAACTAACACATTAGTGTTAATTATAATATTAAAAAAAGATAACTAATAATACTAGTAAATTTGTAAAAACAAATTGACTGCAGAAGTAAATATTTTATCTATCATAAGTAAATACCCTGAACAAAAAGTCGGACCAATTTCGGACTAATCCGGAATTTGTCCGCAAGAGTACGGTTTATTGTGGAGTTTTTTCACCCTGAATTAAGTTTGAACTGAATACAGTTTTTTATAACTATTGAATCCGTAATTAGTCCGATTTAGTCCGAAGTTAGTCAGATCATATGCAACTATAGTAAATGCCCAGTAACAAGGGGTGAATTAAAGTGGATTGGCACTTTTATGCCCTTAAATTCCAAACCAATTCCGTTTTTGTCCGCAATCTTAATGAATTCCTTTTCTATTGTTAAATTGATAATTTCTATCCAATTCAATTCTCTGTAACCACGTGACCAGAGTCTGAATTCACTTTAATGCCGTTTAAGGGAATCATTTGTTGTGGAGTTAATGCCTTTTAATTTACATTGAATTCTTTAAAGGGCATTAAAAGGGATTCAAATTCTGGTCACGTGGTTACAGAGAATTGAATTGGATAGAAATTATTAATTTAACAATAGAAAAGGAATTCATTAAGATTGCGGACAAAAACGGAATTGGTTTGGAATTTAAGAGCATAAAAGTGCCAATCCACTTTAATTCACCCCTTATTACTGGGTGCAGAAGTAATCCGATTGGTTCAACCAGTGAATCCGCAGCTATTCCGAAACAGTCTGCTTATGGACAGGTTTTTGTTACTCAGGATTAGATAATATGCTACTTGCAAATGTGAAATTAGTCCGATTAAGTCCGGAATTAATCTGGTTATGGTCAGGTTTATGCCATATACGAAAATATATTTATAGTTTAAATTTATCTGAATTTAATACAAATTGTTCTTAATATACAAATTCAATATTATACCAAAATCTTTGCATACAGATTTTGGATTGTTCCATACTTGTTTCGGATTATTGCGGACTGAATTCGTATTCTTTGCACATTGATTTCGCATTATTCCGTATTTATTTTAGATTAATTTTTTAACGGACATAATTTCGGTTTGTTGCGTAATAATTAAAGATTTAATTCATTGACATTCATGATTACTCCAGACTGATTTAGGATTCATCATTTCGCTCGGATTAACGTTAAATTAATGCGGATCATTTTCGGTTATTTTTCGTATAATTATCGTCCTAATCCACAATTATATGTCCGGATTTAATCCAGATCAGTCCGAAATTTTTGCCAGGGATATAATATGATTCGGGTGTCCGACTATTTCCGGATTCATAGCATACATATTTCGGATTGTTTCGTATTTGTTATAGAATAGGATTTTACCACACTAATTCCAAATTGAAGCGGACTAATGTCGGATTCTTAGCATACAGATTTCGGATTGTTTCGTACTTCTTTCGGAATAGGATTTTGCAACACTTAATTTCAAATTGTTGAGGACTAATGTCGGATTTCTTGCTTACAGAGCTCGGATTGCTTCGGACATTTTACGGATTAAGTTTTTTTAACTAGATTAAATTCGGATTGTTGCGGACTGATTCCGTATTCTTTACACATTGATTTCGGATAATTCCGTACTTATTTTAGAAGAATTCTTCACCGGTCATAAATTCGGATTGTTGCGGACTAATTACGGACTGAATTCGTAGACATTCAGGATTACTCCGGAGTGTTTTCGGATTCAGGTTTTCGTTCGGATTAATATCAGAATAACGCGGATCATTTTCGGACCTTTTTCGTACAATTTTCAGACTAATCCGTAATAATCTGTCCGTATTTAATCCGGAATTAGTCCGAAATTTTTACCAGGGAAGTAATATATTAATAATATAATGAAATATTTATAAATGTTCAGAATAAATTTTCTTGGTATATAACTACAAACTGTTTTATTCTTTGTGGAAACAATTGAACAATTCCTAAATAAATAATATTTACGAATTTGTAATTTACTTTAATTATATACTTTATAAATAAACACACGGAAAAAAAAGTTCCCAGATATTTCAGGAATTATTTCCTAACTCTTGGATACGTGGTAACAGCACTGAACTAGCGACGAACATTCAATGGTAATCAATGAATGTTTGAAAGAAATTCGGGAACTGTATTAGAAAAAGCTGTAAATAGTCCAATAGTCTTTTTTTCATTGCTTTCTCATATAAAGTTCATGGCACTGGCCGCAACTGTTTCTGAAATTTTCGGGAACTCGTCAAGGAATCTTGGTGCGCAGAAACCCAGTGCGCACCAGTCTCAACAAGTCTCACAGTCAGTAAGACTTGCGTGCCTTATATATTTATTTTATGCTGAGGTATTTAACGCTCCTGTTTAGCTCAGATGGATAAGACGCCGGACTTCTATTCCTCGGGTACGCGAGTTCTGTTCCAGCCGCCGTCGATTTTTCTCTAATATGGTTTTTTTCTATTTCAGAAACTTAATAAAAAATAAAAATTGTATGTGACCTTCAAGGATAAATGTGTGTGTGTGTGTGTGTGCGGACGTGTCAAGGAGGGGAAGTGGGAGGGGGGAAGCAGAATCTATTTTTTCTTGCATTTGCCTAACTTTTCGATTTCTTGAACAGTTCCCGACTTTTTCAAGAACAGTTTGCCGAGAAGTGGTGAAATAGTTATAATTTCTAGAGAAATAGTAAATAGTAATTCTCTGTGAACTACCCGCCGTATCCAAGAGTTAAGAACGAAGTTCCCGAATAATCTTCGAACTTTTTTTTCCGTGCAGCTTTAAATGTCACATAAGAGTTATCAATAAGTTAATTTATTCGTTTGTCGATCATTGTAATATGATGTTTTGCATCCTGGTATGCAATAAACCATAATTTTGTAATTTTATTTTAAGAATCATATGTCAAAACATAACCATAACCTATTGATATGTTTTTGTTTTCTCACTTGCTCATATTTTACGATATAAAAAGAGAGGGCAATATGCGCATGTGCTGCGCATGCGCGCGGAGCATAAGTTTTGTCATTCTGCAATATAGTTCCCCTACAGAAAAAGGTTTTATTTTTGAGAGACTTCACACAGTCAATTCAGTCTCCTTAGTCTTACTCCCTGGTAAGCAGCAACTCCTCAGGGGCAGCAGCTCACCTTTCGGGAGTAGATGCTCGCTTTTTTGAGGTGAGCTGCGAGCCCTGAGCAAGGGGCACTAATTTCGGACATGAAAAGTCAGCAGCCTCCCCAAAATTATTTCAGTGTAGCAGTGTGTGGTCAAGAGGCGCTCACTGCTACCTGACTGATATTATCCCTTACGGTCTCGCGCTCGGCGAGTTCTTCTTCCCATCCGCTCAAATATAAAAAATTATCGACCAATAGCAATAATTCAGAACTTTGCGAAAGTCTTCGAACGTGCAACAAAATTTGTTAATAAAGCATTGCAAAGTCATTGACAGGTTGACGTAGTTTACTTATATTTCGCCAAAGCCTTTGACACAATAAAACATGACACCCTTTCACAAAAACAAATTTATGTCAAATTTACCAACCAACTCGAATTACCTCTTAATTAATTATGTGTCCGGTAGATCACACCAAGTAGTAGTGGGCAATTTTATATCGTATCCTCTTTTTCCAAAATCTGTTGTCCCCCAGGGTTCCTCGTTAGGCTCACCTTTATTTAACATCTGGGCAATTCCACGTGAGATTTCAGTCGACCTCTTAAAATCGGCCAAAAATATTTTTTTTCTATTCTGTATTGAAAAAAAACAGATACATATTTTTTTGTTATTTTTTTGGAGGCCAAATTTTTGAGTTATGAATTTTCAAAATTTTTGCTTTTTAAATGTAGGTATATTTTTAATGTCAGATAACTCAAAAAATATTGCTTCTTTTCTTTTTATTATCTTAAGAATAACACCTGACTCTAAACCAAAGAGTTCAATTGACGTCTAATAGATGTCACTAATTGCTGATATAGTCGAAATCTTCCTTAATTAAAATTCTTAATCAGCAAATAATTTCCTACATTAACTATACAGCTCTTCGACTAGTGTATGGGCTTGATCTGAGATTATAAGAAACGTGAACGTCCAGGCTGTGTTGGCATGGTGCATTGGTAGGCGTTAGTCCCGCGAAAGGCAGCTATTAACTGGGGTTCGAGTCCTCACAGATGCACAGTGCAGTCGTTCACGCAGCTTATTTTTTCAGATCAAAAATTAAATTCAAAAATATAATTATTTACCGACAACCATATCGGAATAATTATCTTAAGAATAACACCTGACTCTAAACCAAAGAGTTCAATTGACGTCTAATAGATGTCACTAATTGCTGATATAGTCGAAATCTTCCTTAATTGCTTCTTTTCATTTTTTGACAAGAGAAAAAAAGTTTTGTTTTTCTCTCTACTTTTGAATAATCATAACAAAAAAAATTTTTTTTTATTTTTTATTAAAAAAATAAAAAAATTTTATAAACAAATTAATTTTTTTTAACTTTGGGTATGATAAATTTTTAATTTCCTTTTTTTAAAACATACCTGGAAATGATAAGAAGGTTTTGCAAAAAGTTTCAGAGTGGGCCTGACAAGTTTGATGGGTCCAAAAAAATAATTGAGCTGTCCGTGCAGGTCGCACGCACGTGGCACAATGGGATTTTTTTACAATTTATTATTAAAAATTGTCTAGAGCCTACAAATTTTATCGGATTTTAATTATTATTGAATTTTTAGGCTCTAAACAATTTTTAATAATAAATTGTAAAAAAATCCTATTGTGCCACGTGCGTGCGACCTGCACGGACAGCTTAATTATTTTTTTGGACCCATCAAACTTGTCAGGCCCACTCTGAAACTTTTTGCAAAACCTTCTTATCATTTCCAGGTATGTTTTAAAAAAAGAAAATTAAAAATTTATCATACCCAAAGTTAAAAAAAATTAATTTGTTTATAAAATTTTTTTATTTTTTTAATAAAAAATGAAAGAAAATTTTTATTGTTATGATTATTCAAAAGTAGAGAGAAAAACAAAACTTTTTTTCTCTTGTCAAAAAATGAAAAGAAGCAATATTTTTTGAGTTATCTGACATTAAAAATATACCTACATTTAAAAAGCGAAAATTTTGAAAATTCATAACTCAAAAATTTGGCCTCCAAAAAAATACGTATCTGTTTTTTTTCAATACAGAATAGAAAAAAAATATTTTTGGCCGATTTTAAGAGGTCGACTGAAATCTCACGTGGAATTGCCCATCTATATTAATGACATGAATCAAACATTTCCTCCAAAATCTTTATTTTTGATGACGACGTAAAACTATTTAGACTAATTCAATCTGAAGATGACGTATCTCACTTACAATCTGACTTAAATACTATTTTTCAATGGTCCCTAATTAACAAACTACCTTTGAATATCTTTATGTCATTCCTTATCGTTTACAAGATCTAGTACACCTATCATTTGGGATGCTTAATTATATCTACTAAATACTTTAAAAACTTATCAATAATACTTTCTAAATCTGAATTAGTAGAATTCTACTAAGAAATAGTAAAATTTGACTAAATTTTAGTAGTTTTCGTGGACGACTTTTCCCCTTTTCAATTAGTAGAATATTACTAATTCTTAGTAAAATTTTACTAATGTTTTAGTAGAAATTCACTAATTAAAAGTCACTCATTTTACTAAATGAATTAGTAAAACTGTTTTATGGACTATTAATAAAACAGTTCTACTAATTGTTAGTAGAAATCTACTAATCAATTAGTAAAATTCACTATTTGTTAGAAATATATTACTAAATCATTTGGTGGACGACTTTTCACCATTTCATTAGTAACTTTCTATAATTCAGATTTAGAGAGTAATAATAATAAATAATAATAAAATCAATAATAATAAAAACTTAAAATCACTACTCTATATAATTCTTTAGTCCTATCCAAAGTCAATTACACCCCTTTTATTTGGATACCATAATATGTTAAATATAAAGACGAACTATAGAAAATTTTAATTTCTTTATAAATTGATAGAAATTTCCCCGACTTTGAATGAATTTCTTTGAAGGAATTTCTTGACATTCCCTGTCTTTTTGCTTACCAAAAAAATTCCTTGACTTTTCCATGACAGCTGGACACCCTAATCATTTAAACCATGTTAATAGTAAAATTTCGTAAATAAATGTAATTTTGAGGTTTGTTTAAAATTTTTTTAATTATCCCAGTTGTGCGTTGCTTCCCACTGCACTGTGCGACGCGACATTGTAGTCGTGCAGTGCTGCCACGGTTCAGCCCATCTTTACAAAAACTAATATCTTGAGACAATCTTTGAATTTAGGTACAAATTCATAGACCAAAAGACAAAAATAAATTTATAAAATTAAATGGAACATTGCAGGACAGAACAGTTTGTTCATTTTTTAGTTATGTTTGCCTTCAAAAACAGATTTTCTACTTGTGCAACCTTAAAGTTTAGAAAAAATTAATTCAACGAAAAGCAGTTAACAACCGCCCACCTAACAGGGAGAGTATTTCCTCTTATCCATCATAACGAGCTTGTACATAACGTAGAAGAGTTATTCCATTACAAATTTTAACAAATGAAAATAATTAAAATAACTTTGTAAATATTTTTTTTGAAGAGTAAATGCAAATATTTTTAGTATTAAAAAAAGAAAAATCCATTAAACTTGTTTTAATTGATAAAACAGTGTTTTTAGAATTCATATCACCTAAAAAATTTCCCAAAGTTATTAAAATTAAGTACTATTAAACAAATAAATTTTGATGATTCAATGAAACTTTACAATACTAATTTTTGCAATCAGACCCAAATTTTGTGCATTTGTTAAAATGTACATTTTCAAAGAATTTAGGATCAACACGTATATACAAGCTGATACGAGGAGCAACCCCGGCGTCAGTCATTCATTTAGTTGTAGGTGGTAGAAGAGGGGTGAGTAACACCCTTCTTTCTCACCCAACAGCAGATCGATACAATTCCAAGTCCCCGACTTTAGTTATTATACATTCCCACCATACTCTACAACAATCCTTATTCTTTTCAGTCTGCATTGCAATCTCAAAATTCTCATACTTTTTAAAATATATACACGGAGAGAGAATATATATTAAATTTTGTAAAAGTATTTTACAAATTGGGGAAAAAGTGCAACAAAGCGAAATTTTGATATAGAAAATACTAAACTTTAAAAAAAGTTTTGTGAAATTCATTAAAGTTATATTAGAATTTAATTAATATTCTTGATATTTGATATAATTATACTGAATTTCACATAAGTTTTTTTAAAGTTTAGTATTTTTTATATCAAAATTTCGCTTTGTCACACTTTTTCCCCAATTTGAAAATATTTTTACAAAATTTAATATATATTCTCTCTCCGTGTATATTAATTCTCATGACAAGTATTTAATTCTATCATGCTGAATAAAAATTTTTTTTACAATTATATAAATACAAATTTCTATGAATGAAAATAGATTATATACTTTAATTACAAATATTATATATGTATATTGTACAAGAAAAGAGAGAGAATGATTTAGCTGTAAGTATGAATTTGCAATAAAAAAAAGTTGCCAGGAAGAGGAAAACTGCAGAAAACCTTCTCCGGGTGCAACCTGTTAATTTGCTGCCGATACATGAATCTACATTTGGATAGACATCACAAATGTGCCCTGACAAAATTTGGGCAAGACTGTTGGCTTAAGCCCAGGCGAGAAAAGCGGATTTTATATTGCAGGATCTGCTGCTTGCCCCTGTATAAGGCAATGCGTATAATAATGGGCGAGCAGTAGATCCTAGAGTATACACTGCAAAAATAAGTGTCTTATTTGATATCTTAAAATAAGATGTAAGATGGAAAAATAGTATCTTACATCTTAAAATAAGATGTTTTCTAAAGTATCTTACTGATTTTTAAGATGTTTTATACGTCTTAGATATTTCTTCTATCTTAAAAAAGTAAGATACTTCTGTAAGTTTTTTAAAGTATCTTAAATTAAGATGTTTCTGTTTCAATAAGATGTTTAGCGATAAGATACTTGTGAATTGTAAGATGCGAAAAAAATTTAAGTTACTAAAAACTAAGATGCATAAAATGTCTTACATATAAGCCCATAGTTAACCTCAAAACTTTTTTCCCAAAAAATATGATGAAAATGTGTACAAAGATACTTTAAACATCTTAAATTAAGATATTTCAAATAACTTAAAAATGACTACCAAAACATCTTAAATAAGATACTTGTTTTTGCAGTGTAGGATTTAATTTAATTAATAATAATATTAAAATGGATTATGACAACAGTCAAGAGATAATTTCATCTACTCCGCCTAATCTTTGTGAAATAGCAGAAAACACATATAATCATGCTTTTGTTACAACCCGTGTAGAAAAATTTCGGGGCAGTCCGGAGTCCAGTGATTGCCCCAACTAGACGCATCTGGACGGTCTAACTGTATGCTATATGTGATTTTTCTGGACGGTCTAATTTAGAGTGTCTAACTGTATGCACACCTCATAAAATTTTTCTAGGGAACTCTAGTAACAAGTTCATGCAAAAGAAATCCGTCCGTTTTACCTTTTAACAAAAAAAACTAATGTTTTTCGTGAAAAATAGATATTCCGTTTACATTTACCCCAATTGACCCTAATTCATATTTCTTTAGTGCTAAAAGAATTTTAATTATAAACTTCTAATGAAAATTTTTTTGTCAAACATTCATTAATTAAAACGAAAAAAACGACTACGTTTTAGATAAATCCAGGTCGATTGTTTTAATAACAAATGTTGATAAAAAAGTGTATATATAACATTTCAAAATGTTTCATTTGGAGTAAAGTTTTAGCGTTTAGAAAAAATATTATTGTTATCTAGGGTAAACGTTGATATTACCATGGGTGCATGAGTTACCGTGGTTTCGATATTTTTGGTAAATTTTGTCATTTATGACCCAATTTGTTATCCCAAAAAATTCAAATAGTTACTTTCATATTGTACGTGTTTAATAAATAAAAAATTATAGTTCTTTAACTTATATTTCTCGTTTTAAAAAATTCTAAATCTCGTAGGTGCGGAAAGTTTGATAAATTGCTAATTGTAATACAAAAATACAGTTTTATTGACCGCTCACAGGTCAATAAAGTACCCTTTATCTCCCTGGGGCAATAATAGTTACTTTATTGACCAGCTGGGTTATATGGGAGAACTTAGCATGCACCGGATACATAGCATAGAGTAACCATAATACGCCTTTGTTGTATAAAGTAAAGTATGGAACAAGGGAGGTAACCTCGTTTATGACCTCGCACAATATTGAAAAACGAGTCGTAGCACGAGCGAAGCGAGTACATAAACTCGGACTTACCTCCCTTCCCGTGCAGAAAATGCCCCACTTTGCCCTATTTAAAACAGGGTTCTGGTCGGGGCCTCGACAGTTTTCCCTATTAAAATATTTTTTTTTAATAAAGTTTTTAGAATTCCTTTTTGTTGTAGAAGCTATTAACAATGAAAGGCAATTATTATTTTAGTTATTTAATAATTTTTTTATTTTAGGGTTTTGACTAGAATTCCTAGCCAGAACCCCAAGTAGGGTGTTCATTAGATTTTAGATAGGGTACTGATCAGGGCCTCGACAGTTTTCCTTGTTTAAATAAAGTGTAAAAAAATTAAATCTGTAAAATTACTTTTAATAAAAAATAATGAACAATTGAAGAATACAATTAAAGGGAGTAATTATACTATCGTTTTAATAATTTTTTTATTTTGTGGGTTTGACCAGAATTTCTAGCCAAAACCCCAAGTGAGGTGTTCACTAGATATGAAATAGGGCTCTGATCAGGGCCTCGACAGTTTTCCTCGTTTTAAAAGCATGTAAATAAATTTAATTTTTTAAAATTAACTTTTTTAAAACAGTTATTTAAGTTAAAAAAGCGTGTTCTTTTAAAACACTTTATAAAATAATTATGGTAATATATTTAAAAAACGAAAATACATATAATTTTTTTTTCTTTAAGTACAATATTATAATAAAGTTTATTTATTAATAATAACAACTAAATTATAAATAACGAATAATAATAGTTATTAAATAATTAATTATTATACATTTATTTAAAAATAAAAATTATAAATTTAAAAAAATTAATAAACAATTATTAATAAATTATACTTAATGAATTTTAATAATAATAATTATATTATATTATATTAGGTTAATGTGAGAAAATGATTCGGAGAGATTGTTAAATTTAACACCTTCAATATTTAATAACTATTTTTTAAACAAAATTAATAAATTTGAATAAAATATTTACTAAATAAACATTAGTTATTACTTATACATTTGAAAACAAAAATTATAACCTTTATTAATATTATAAAATTAAGGAGGCAGAAAGGAGCGACAACCTCCAAAAGAAAAATGAATTAATCATAAAACCAAAAATTATATTTTTCAAAAATTTTTAAGTTTTTCTATTCTTGAAATTATATTATTTTTATCATTTTCACTTTTAAATTAGTCAAAATGACTATAATACCTCATTATGTTATGTATAAATATGTTGTATATATAATGAATATGTTCATTATGTTTCTAATATAATAATATTTTTAATTACAGTAATTTTATTGTAATTTCTTTTGAATAAAATTAACCTCACAAAATAGGGCAATTTTAGGAAAAACTGACGAGGTCCTGACCAGTTATTCCCTAAGTAGGGCATTGGTCGGGAACAGCGTCACACACTAGTCGGGCACTGGTCAGTTTCTCTACCCAGAGCCACACCAGAGATCGGGAAAACTGTCCAGTACCCTATCAGGCCCACATTTTAATTTCTGCACGGATTGTTGCATAATGTACTAATTTAAAGTCAAAACTTCGTGGTAAATTATGATTCAACGTATTTTTATTTTTATTTTATCAACACGGTAATTAGATAACGTTTTGAACATGTGCGTCAAATACCGTAAGTCGTTATTATCATTATAAATAATAAATAAAGTGACAAATCATGCTTTTCAAGTTAAAGGAGAACCGCAGGAATTAAAAAATAATTTCAAAATGGTTTAGACCAAATACTATTGTTATTTTAATAATAATTACTATTTTCATAAAAAATATTTAATTAAATGTTATTAGTTAGTAGGGGAGAGTGGTCCTAAGTTGTCCGTGGGCCTAAGTTGGCCACCCTGCATTTCTCAGAGATGGTATACTGGATGAATCTATAATTTTGTGGTATGATATATTGATAAACCATGATATAATTTATGTACCTAATTATAATCTAAGATTCTTCTACGCATTGTGAGGACAATAATATTGTTTACGACCAAAAAAATTTAATTTTTCTTGTTTTTTCAAGAGCAGCTACAAGAGATAAATAATTAAAAATTTCTAAATAAGTGTGTGCGCTAGTTCCTTTATTTAATGTTGTAATAAGAGGTTCTGTTGATTTTTTAATTAAATTTTTTTTATTAGCGTAATAATTTGAAACTTGTAAAAATCTACAGTGGTCCTAAGTTGGCCACCTATTGTTTTTGTTTGTTTTTATTTATGTTTTATTTCTTTTTTGTGTTTTTTATCACGAGAAAGACCGTAAAAATGTAACGTAGGAATTAAACAAAGACAAAAAACAAAAAAAAATGATTTAAAAAACATTAGAAAAAACATAGTACAAAAACGCCTGTCTCTACACCACTGTAAATAAATGAAATAAAATATTGATTCATTTTCAAAACAAAAATAGTTAAAAAATGCGTTTTTATTCTCCTAAATGTATCAAATTTGTAAAATTTCTGCGTAATTGAAAAGAATATGCATTTCTTCCTTATACACAAGCGAAAAAAAGTGGTGGCCAACTTAGGACCGCTATTTTTGAAATGTCCAAAATGCAGCTTTTCACTATTTATTGTATTAAGACTACAAAAGCCATTCTATAACGTTCTAAATACTACAAAATTATAGGAAAACGATCTCTGAACACTAATATATACTTGCCGAAGTGATTAAATTTCATTTTGTTACTATTTTCGACCAATTTGCTTAGGCGGCCAACTTAGGACCACTCTGCCCTAAATAAATTACTAAATAAAGTTATAAATAGATTTATAACGAATTCTGTGATTATTATTAGTATCTGCTAAAATATAAGAATATTTATTGTTAAATTAATAAACCATTGTTTCAAATTTGCTTAATTTCATTCAACCGTTTGCGAATTCTACAAGTTAAATTTTCGCGGAATATACGCTCTACGACATTCTCAATTTTTTTGTTATATCAAATAAAGTCAAAGATCAATTTAAAAAAAAATTATACAAATATCTTGTGAGGTTTGTTCACAATCTATTGACTAAGTCTGCATTAGATTTCAAACCACGGTAATACCCGCACATTTACCCTATTCGTTTTTAATAAATAATGTGCTTATGCAAAAAAAACTAGAATTGCATTATTGCTAAAATTACAAAATGAAATTTGACTTCTTACGTTCATGAATGATTTCTTATTTTACAAGAAGAGTATAAAAATTATAATTTTATAAACTTTTTTTGTTTAAAAAGTGATCAAAATGATATTCAGAACAAGACAAAAATTAAATAGTATTGTTAAAGCAGAATAAATAAGGAGTAACGTGAAATCGAACGATTCCGTAGATCTGCCTTTATATTATTAAATTGTATTTATGTTAAATTAAAAAAATTACGCTCAAATATCAACAAAATTATTATTTTCAAGCTTTATTAAAAAAATTCACATTGTGTAAAACAGACAATTTACAAAAGTGATTTTTTGTAAAATTACCAAATGATTCACAAAAATCATAATTCACAAAAATAACTTTTCGAAAAATTTGAAAATTCGGCTAATTTATTACTTTGTTAAAAAATAAATAATTTTAAACAAATTTGATATGTGATACCAAAATAACGGAAACGAACTTTAATGTTGCCAAGATCTAAGGGGCCGTTCAAAAAATACGTAACGCTATTTTTCGGAAATTTGGACCCCCCCCCCCCCTCCCCCCATGTAACGCAATGTTGTATACATTAGCGCCATTTTTTCTGCTGACCGTAACAAATAGCTTCACCCCCCCTCCCCCCTAAAGCGTTACGTATTTTTTGAACGGCCCCTAAGACAGTTTATTCCACTTTTAAGCAAATGTTCTTTAACCCCTTGACTGTGGATGACGTAAATATGTCGTAGGCAACTAGAAGAATCCGGCATTAAGCCCAAACAAGAAAACAACTTAACGTATATTCGCAAAAATTCTTACTCGGGGGTTTTTGGGGTCGCTGATCACGATTCTGAAGTCAGATTTTCAAAATAAATAATTTTTCATCCAAAATGGCCGCCAAAAATTTTTAAAAATTTTAAAAGTGGATAAATTCTTTTAAAAATTCTTACCATTTAAACTTTAAAAAACTAATAACAGATTCGTAATCAGGGATCCCAAAAACCCCTGAATAACGAATTTTGAATTTTAAAAAACTGATGTCATAGGGGAGACCGAGGAGGAAAGTAACAACGCTTTTATAGCTTTTAAACAAATTAGCCGATATGCAAAGTTAATTTTTTTTATCTGTAGTGCCCCCCACAACTTCTCCATAGTGTGCAAGAGCATTTCCGGTTAGGTTAGGTCCGCTAGTGATATGACGTTACAAAAATACGTCAAAAGTAAGTTTTCGTTTAAATTTTCAAAACCTCATATTTTTTTAATTACACAGTTTTATAAAATGTGCGTTTCGTTTTTTTGAAGCTTACTTATCTGTCTTTAAGTTGTAACAGTGTATTTTTAAATTACGTGTAATACTTTTCTGTAATTTTAACTTTTTTCTTGAAAAATAGAGTGAGGAGGAAAGTAACACGTTGTTACTTTCCTCCTCATTTCAATATTGTGCATACTTTATGAAATGAGTGAAGTAAATCATATTTAAAGTTACAGATTAGATTTTGTTTGTTAAAAATAATGAATTACAAGTAAATTGACTTTCGTTTTGACATATTAACGTAACTTAAAAATTATTTATTGAGCCAGATTATTTATTCTGCGTTCATATTTTGTTTTATTTTATGTTTGTCAGAATTGTTAATTTTTGCTTTTAAACTTTAGATAAAGTTATTTTTATGTTTTAAAAGATTATTGTTTTATTTTTTATTTTATTTAATGCCAAAAATATGAAACATGAAAAATTTGGCTACTTTTTTTAAAGGGTAACACACTCTAGAGGCAGAAAAAGAGACCTATATATTTGATGAATTGTTTTGAGAAAATAAAAAATGGAATAGGATTTCTTTTTGAAAGGTTTATTAAATACTTATTGAAATATGAAAAAAAACTTTTTGTTTACATTATATAACAAAATGACGGCGGTAAATTTTTATGTTTAAAATCGACTATTTTTTTACGGCCAGAATACTTTTTTGAAAAGTTTAAGTCCTAGAACAAAAAACAAAGAAATTTTATAATCTGTTTACTATAAAATTTGGAAGTACATATAGATTTTTAAACTTTCAAGTTAAAAAATCACAATGTAAACTTTATATTTTATAAAAAATTTACTGTTTATTTTTTGGCAAAAAATCGATTATTTTACTCAAAAAGTGCGCAATTTTTACAAGAATTAATATAAAAAATCCCATATGTGCTACCAAAGTTTATATTATATATCATTAAATTTCTTTGCTTTCTGTTTCAGGACTTAAACTTTAAAAAAAAATTATGCTGACATTTTGGCTCGCATTTTGGTCATAAGAAAATAGTCGATTTTGACTATGAAATTTATCGCCGCCATTTTGTTATAAAATTTTAAATAAATTTTTTTTATATTTCAATATGTATTTAACAAACTTTCCAAAAAGAAATCATATTTCTTTTTTCATTTTCCCAAAACAAATTATCAACATTTAGCCTCTATGTCTGCCTCAAGAGTGTTGTTACTCCTGAAGTAGTGAAAGCTATTACTTCATTATTAATTATTAATAATTGAACGTAAACTGAAGACTTAGTATTTTTGTTACACATTTTAATAATTTAATATTGCACGTACGAAACTTTTGGAATTAGATGCTTTATCTATGATATGGATAAGAAGATAATATCTAGAAGACACTAATGTACCATAATGTGTTAAATATGTATTAAATTTGTGCCAAACGTGTACAATTTGTACTCTAAGTACTTATCTTTGTATTTTTCTAAGTTCATAATAAAAATATTTTTAAATAATAATAGTCTTCAAATTGTAAAATTAGCCATAATTCTATAACGTTACTTTCCTCCTATGTGCTGTTATTTTCCTCCTCGGGGGTTAGGAGGAAAGTAACAAATGCAGAGGTCGTGAAAAAGTCATACTGTGAACTGGTTACTTAATCTAAATGTCTAATTCAAATTTTATTTAATAGGTGAAAGTCCAAGCTTTCAATTAAGGTGGCAACAAAAATTATTCGTTAAATAGTTTAAACGCTATAATGAAAAAACTGATTTTTGTTATTTTCCTCCTCGGTCTCCCCTATTCGTAATCAGCGACCACAAAAACCCCCGAGTAACGAATTTTAAGCGAATCCAATGAATTTTTCAAAATCGTGTCCGCCATTTTGAATCCGGCATTTTGAATTTTAAAAAACTAATGTCATATTCGTAATCAGCGACCACGAAAACCCCTGAGTAACGAATTTTAAGCGAATCCAATGAATTTTTCAAAATCGTGTCCGCCATTTTGAATTTCAAAAAACTAATGTCATATTCGTAATCAGCGACCATAAAAACCCCCGAGTAACGAATTTTAAGCGAATCCAATGAATTTTTCAAAATCGTGTCCGCCATTTTGAATTTTTGAAAACTAACGCCGGAATCGTAATCGAACCCCAAAACCCCTTAGTACCTAGTGTCATGAATATTTATTCACAAGAATAGGTCTTACACATTTTGGGACCATTTTGTTATATTTTAGCTACACACTGAAGGGGTTAAAGAAATTCACCACAATTTTTTTGAGTAATGTAAATGTGACGTGCTCTGGTATTTTTACCTTAATTTAAAGTTTCTGTTTAACTATGATCCACTAAAATCAGTTTTCATTATTAATTTTAGATCTAATGTAGACTTAAACATTAGTGGTCTAAATTGAGAGTTGATTTTCTTTGTGTATTTTCATTTAAAGAATAATAAGCATAACCTATATTTTTCGCTTCATAGATTCCTTTTTCCGGAGCCCGTGACAAATATTATTCAAGTAAAATAATTTAATCGAAACACCAATTCCTAACTTGTTTTGTAAATAATAATTTCTTGACACTTTTCACGGAAAAAAAATTTGAGATTAAAAATTATCCTTTTTAGGCTTGAATCCAAATTAAGTCAAATTTAGGATTTAAAGTCATTCTCTTAATACAAAAATCTAGACAAAAATGTTTCTAATGCAAACGTTTTTAATTAAAAGTGGAACTCAAACTGAAAGTAAGATTGTTCAAATCAGTGTTTGAATTCGATTAGGGAATAAGTTGTTTAGAAAATTTAGTTCTTTCTTAAAATTAATAGTATACATTATATTTATATTGTACATTAATATTCCAGTGGTGCACCATAAAAAATATCAAGTATATTTATAAATTTCTATTTATTTATAAATTATAACTTTAAAGTTATATGAAAATTATATGTTTAATTTAAAAATTTCTAGCATATAATAATTTTTATGAATGCTATTCCTTTAAAGATAATATAATATAAAATATTAACAATGGTGAGAAAAATTACAAGACTTAAATGCTATTCAATAAGGGTATAACTTAAGTATTACTTACATTGATGCTTATCTGCAAGCATGATCAGAGTGGATGGTAAGTCCCTCCGCCTAAAGAAGCACATCACTTTTGCTTCCACATTTCCGCTGGCAGTCTAAACAATTCGAACACAATTTCTTCAATAAATAATAGTTAATAACTGATAAGTTTTTATAACTTTCGTTAGTTTGAGATGTCGGTATAGTATAAATTTGAGAATTTAACAATTCTGTCATATTTAAATTCTATAAAATAAAATTTCTAGCATATGAACATTCTGACAAACGAAAATTTTACTAATCAGAAATTCTGTCCAAATGAATTTCGGTTATGTGAAATTTCTGTCATATAAAAAGTTGCTCAAATTGATTTTATGTCAATTAATATTTTGAGAAATAAAGATTCGACTAAGAAAAAATTCATTCTAATGATTCTTCTGTCAATTAAAAAATTGTTTAAATGACTATTCTGTTTAATAAATATTTTAGCAAATAAAAAATTTCGTGAAATTAAAATTTGCCCTCATGTAAATTCCGTTTAATGAAAGTTCGATTACGGATAAATCTTGTATTTTGAAAATTCTTTTAAATGAAAATCCTTGTAAATAAAAATTCGCAAAATCGAAGTTTCGAATAAAATAGAATTCTGAAATATAAAATTCTTTTAAACAAAACTTCTACTATTTACAAATTAATATTGTTGCAAATTTGTCTAAATTCTAATTCCTTTATAATATATTTTTATTATCTACGCTGTAAGACACTTAATAACTATGATAAATAAAAATACAGATAAGGGACATTTCTACCACATAAAATTCTGTTTAATGGAAGTTCTAACAAATTTACTTTAGAGAATAGAAATGTGTCTTATTCTATTAAAAGAAATTTAAAATAAAAAAAACATTGTACTGATAATCAAAGAAATTAAAACATGAATAATTTGCAAATTCAAGTTTGTTGCAAACTTACCAACTGAATAAAAATGTCCATTTCATGACAGTTTGCCTCGCATACTTGCAGAAAACTTACGATTTAAACTTGCGACTAATTTCCTAGACATATTTGCTGTGCAGTAAACTGACATTGCAAACTTTCTATGTAAACTTGTCGCAAATAAATATTTGTCATACTTGCTGAAAATCTAAATCTGTTACTTAGAAATGTTTGTAGATTAAAGTAATGAATATAAATTTAAAGTTGAATATTTAAAAGTAAAACATTTTTTATAGAGAAAGGGATAAATAAATTTCGGGACAGGGCCTTTCGGGAAAACGACAGGAAACGCATTTTTTGTGTTACAGTGTGTTAAATATTTAATATTTAAAAATTGTTTGGAAACGTTTCCGGTCATTTTCCACGAAGTTGAAGTCCACAACGTTTATCAACGAAAAAAATTTATTTAATGCATTCAAGTATATTATTTTTAATTTAATTTTTAATTGTAAAATAATTATTATCAAAATATAAAAACCAATTTTTTTTTTCTAAATATTTTTGTGTCAATATTTATGCGTCATTTTTAATTAATTTACTAAGTGAACAATTTTTTTTCGTTGATCAACGTTGTGGACTTCAACTTGGTCATTTTCCCGAAAGTCTAATTTTCCAAATGTTTAAAATCCCGAATACCTATTTCCCTTAACCATTTTCCCGAAAAATTAAAATTTTTAAACTAAGTAGAATGTAGAATTTAGAATTGTCTAAATTTTGTTTTTGCTGCTACGCTAACATCTGTCAGGTTACCGTAGCAGCTAAATAAATATTTCGATTGTTTAAAATGATTGTAAACATTAATTTGTTGGTGTAAAAAATATTAAATTTGTTTTTGATTGGTATTTAATTAGAAGCACATGAAACATTACAATATGTCTATTTTATTTTGAAAGCTAAATACTAGAGGTGTGCAAAAAGCCCGAAACGTCGGGTCGAGCTCGAGCTTTCTCGATGTATCGGGTACCCGAAAATTTCGAGAACCCGAATGTATTCGGGTACTCGAAAATATCGGGTTCCCCGAATCCATTCGGGTTCTCGAAAAATTCGGGTACCCGAAAAATTCTCGAGAACCCGAATGCAATCGGGTCACCCGAAAATTTCGGGTTACCATTAACTATAATTAAATTCTTAAAGAACTATGCGATCAAGTTTGGCATCCTATTTTTGTGTTCGCTACAAAAGTGAATAATTTTGATTTGATCTTGGCTAACGCATGCTTAAGCGATTTCGAGAACCGGAATGTAATCGGGTACCCGAAAATTTCGAGAACCCGAATGTAGTCGGGTATCCGAAAATTTTGAGAACCCGAATGTGGTCGGGTACCCGAAAGATTTCGGGTATGTAAACAAGCTCGACCCGGCCCGAGCTCGGCCCGAACCCGAACTGACTAAGCCCGACCCGACCCGACCCGAAAAGTGAATAGCCCGAAATTACCCGGTCGGGTTTCGGGCTTTTTGCACACCTCTACTAAATACTTATTAACAATTGTTTATAAGTTTTTAACTTAAATACCGCATTAAATTGTCATAAATTGTTAGAAAATTTATAACTTATATTTTTAAATAATTTTATAAAAAAATAAAATCTATCTTTGTAGTGTTCCTATATACGTGAAATTTTTTTTTCACTTTTTAGAAAAAATGATTTTTAACTTTTTTCAGATAAAAATTGAAATGCCAATTTTGCACACCATCAAGGAATGTACTACTGCACTGGAATATATATCTCCGCCGTTTTTAATTTTTTTAAAAAACTATTTCGTATTTACATAGCTTACAATATGTATTAAAAAACAAAAATAAAAATGTCTTATCTTAAATATTTTCGTCAAAAAAATTTCTTGAGAAACCAATCCCAGGCGAGAACTGACGCTGGATTCAGGCTTTACGGAACCCTCGTTGAGGCTTGGTCAACATTGATCAAGCCTTGGTGGGACGGCGGAACGAAGGTTGCTTCTAGCTATAATGTAACACTTATTTAAGACTGACGCTCCAGTCTTTGTTGTAGATTGGCGTTCAATGTTCAATCAATGCTGCGGAACCCTATAATGCAGGACTGAAACAAGGCTGCTTCCACTGTTCCCAAATTTACGCCTCTCTCGCGCTCATTCAATATAATATGAATATATGAATTGTATATAATAATAATATTTTAATAATAATAATAATAATAATAATAATTATTATTATTATTATTATTATTATTATAATAATAATTATTATTATTATTATTATTATTATTATTATTATAGTAATGAATATTATTGATATTATTTTTATTCATGTTATATGCGTTTGTTTGGAAATAAGTTACTATTATAATAATTATATTATTTTCATATAAATAATATATTACTAACAATAAATGTCATTTGAAATAGTAATATTAAAAAAAAAATATTAGTAAAAAAAGACAATTTTTCTGTTAATCGACACATTTTTTTCTCGATTTTTTAGCAGACTTTTTAACATTATTTACAAACATTTTCACAAGTTTTTATTCACAACACACAACACACAATTTTATTATTTTATATAACGCTTAAAACAAAGAATGAAAAATATTCGCTCGCATGTGGGATCGAACTCACGCACCCCGTCCCTAACACATACCGGAAGTCCTAAACGCACGCATTTAAACCGCTCGGCCACAGAAGGCTGGAAGGCACCTCGCCTAATCTACTATTTCAATGCCAGCGCAGTATATTCTGTATATACGGCGCGTCACTCAATATTTGTTCAGCATGGGACACCAATGTTCGTCCCATGCTCGATTAAAGACTCGGTCAATCTTGATACAATATTCACTTTCTTTATTACCGTGTGCACTGAACAATATTAAATATAAATATTTATAAATTATTTATTATTAAAATATTTTTTATGATAATTTTATAAGTTAAATTATATATATTATTTTTTTTCTTGTACAGTGTCAAATTATTATTTTCAAAGTTTAAGAGTTTCGTTTATCTGAAAAATTATTAGTGAAAAAAATGTTCATTAGGTAGTAAATATTTATGCTTAGTAGTTTTACACTAGGATTAACTGTTTAGTAAATATTATCAAAAAACTATTTTTTGTCAAACGCGCGCGACTAAACACAAATAACCTTGAAACTCCAGCATTACCAACTCAACACATACGTTAAACTCTTGAGTTGGCAATGTTAAAGTCTCAAGATTATTTGTGTTTAATCGCACGCGTTTGACAAAAAATAGTTTTTTGATAATACATATTTACTAAACAGTTAATCCTAGTGTAAAACTACTAGGCATAAATATTTATTACACCCTACTGAACATTTTTTTCACTAAAAATTTTTCAGACAAACGAAACTCTTGAACTTTGAAAACAATTATTTGACACTGTGCAAGAAAAAAATAATAATGTATAATTTAACTTTATTTATATAAATCTTATATAATTAATAATAATAATAATAATAAAAAAATAATATTTAATATTTATTTTTAATTTAATATTCTTTTATAATAATAATAATTATTATTATTATTATTATTAATAAATTAATAATTAAAAAAGAATAATATACACTAAATAAATATTAATATTTATTTACCAATTGATATCTTAATAATAATAATTAATAATAATTTTTAAATAGTATACAAAATTATCATAAAAAATATTTTAATATTAATTAATTTATAAATATTTATATTTAATATTTTTAAGTGCACACGTCAATAAATAAACTGTCAAGATTGATTTAGGCTTGAATTAAGATCAGATGTTCGAGCTTCACTCACGAAGATTGACCGAGTCTTGAATCGAGCATGGAACGAACATTGGTGTCCAATGCTGAATCAACATTGAGTGACAGTGGTATAAAGACTGCTTCAATACTGGGTTACCCAGGCTGGGCGTTCAAGGCTCAATAAATCTTCAATCCATCGTCAGCATTAGGTAGGTAAACCTACAAGTACCACTTTCACAAAAAAATTTTTCTTCTATACCAGAATTAAGAACTAATTTAGTGCTAATTTAGTACCATATTTAAAAATTTAGAGCTGCTAAACTTTTTAAAAAAACGTATGGTACTGCCAGCTTGACGTATAGCTACAAGTACCATACCCTAAAAAATAACAATTTTTAAAAAACTTTTCCACAGGAATTTAGAACTAATTTAGTGCTCTAACATAGCATTAAAAAGAATTTTCCAAAAACTACCCTTAATCTCAAAAACTACCTAACGAAAAAAAAAAATTTTTCAAAATTTTTTTCATAGAAATTTAGAACTAATTTAGTGCTCTCACATAGAATTAAAAGGAGTATTTTACTAAAACTACCCTTAACCTCAAAAACTACCTAATAAAAATTAAGAAACAAATTTAAAAAAAAAGGTTTGATAAGATTTTAAAGCTAATAAAGTTTTCAAACTTAGTACTGAAAGATATTTTCCAAAAACTAATTTTAACCTGAGCTAATTTAGTGCTCAAACAATGCACAAGAAAAATTTTCCACAAAACTACCTTTTACCTTAAAAACTACTAGAAAATAAAGACAGAATTATTTCTTAAAAATTTTTTCAGAGCAATTTAGAGATAATTTTGTGCTCAAGAATAGAAATTAAAAGTAATTCACAAAAACTACCTTTTATCACAAACACTATCTACAGAAATTAAAAAGGCACATATTTCCAAAATTCTTTTCATAGGAATTTAGAACTAATTTAGTGCTCTAACATAGCATTAAGAAAAATTTTTCAAAAACTACCCTCAACCTTAAAAACTACCAAACGAAAATACATTAAATAGAAATTTTTAAAAACTATCTAACGAAAATAAAAAGGCTTATTTTTCTCGAAATGTCTATATTTTTTAAAAGTGATAAAATTATTATAAAATAT
Organism: Leptopilina syphax; assembly: GCA_032872505.1. NCBI lineage: Eukaryota > Metazoa > Arthropoda > Insecta > Hymenoptera > Figitidae > Leptopilina > Leptopilina syphax. Next base: position 24,721,114 of record CM065472.1, on the reverse strand, counting down.
ACTATATGTATTTTTCGTTTTTTATATAAAATTAATAATATATATTGTTTTTTATAATCTAAAATTGGATTTACATCAGATATTTTTTAATGTCTTCGCTGTTTTTTACTGGATCTTTTATTATGCGTTGTATATAGCATAATCTAGTTTTTGTAAAACCACCTGCATAATCTATCTCAATAGTTATAAATGGGCCTGAAAATATGTACGATTTTTTAATTCATTGATAAAGTTGTAAATCTTGAATTTCATGACATGAACATTTTTCCAAAACTACCCTTAACCTCAAAAACTACCTAACGAAAATAAAAAAGCATATTTTTCCAAAATTTTTTTCATAGCAATTCAGAACTAATTTAGTGCTAATTTAGTACCATATATAAAAATTTAGAGCTGTTAAACTTCCTAAGGAAACGTATGGTATTACAGGCTTGACGTATAGCTATAAGTACCATACCCTAAAAAATAACAATTTTTAAAAATCTTTTCCACAGGAATTTAGAACTAATTTAGTGCTAATTTAGTACCATATTTAAAAATTTAGAGCTGTTAAACTTTTTAGGAAAACGTATGGCACTACATATGCTTGACGTATAGCTACAAGTACCATACCCTAAAAATAACAATTTTTAAAAATCTTTTTCACAGGAATTTAGAACTAATTTAGTGCTAATTTAGTACCATATATAAAAATTTAAAGCTGTTAAACTTTTTAGGAAAACGTATGGTACTACATGTGACCGGGACTGAGAAAAGGGACCTACTTACCAAAATCAACTTTTCGAGAAAAACGCGTTTAAAGTTTTCTATCCAAATAAATTAGATTTCTTGAACATTTTACATTTTAAATTAACATGATGAGTGTTCTTTATGTATTTTTTTATGCTGAATCCGATTTTCATGGTTAAATAATTGTTCAAATAACCCTGTAATTGTTATAAACAATTTATTTAGCAAAAATCAAATTGTGGAATTTTCAAAATTAATTTAAAAGACTTCCGGATGTCCTAGAGGTCTGAAATTTTATATGCAAGTTCAGAACTGATACAATAATGAATAATTCTGAACTCTACAATAATCCATAGTTATTTTTTGACTTGCACAACCAGGTTGCCGATGACGAGGTATACTTGGGGATCATCTTCGAGGAATTAAGTCAAATTTTTTGTAAATGGTTTAGGCATTCAATTTAAGATTTAGGGGATATATTCTTGACACTTAGACAACCAAGAGTAATTTTTGTTTTAAAATTACTTATATTTTCATAAAAAAAATGTAAACAAAAAAAATTTTTTTTTTAAATTTGTTTAAACAATTGCAAAAAATTTTTTTTAACAATCGGGACTAATTGCATTGTATTTCTACTACCTTAAACTATAAGAAACCATCATAAAAAAAAATCGATTTTTTGGTAAGTAGGTCCCTTTTCTCAGTCCCGGTCACACATATGCTTGACGTATAGCTACAAGTACCATAGCCTAAAAAATAACAATTTTTAAAAATCTTTTCCACAGGGATTGAGAACTATTTTAGTGCTAATTTAGTACCATATTTAAAAATTTAAAGCTGTTAAACTTTTTAGGAAAACGTATGGTACTACATATGCTTGACGTATAGCTACAAGTACCATACCCTAAAAAATAACAATTTTTAAAAATCTTTTCCACAGGAATTTAGAACTAATTTAGTGCTAATTTAGTACCATATTTAAAAATTTAAAGCTGTTAAACTTTTTAGGAAAACGTATGGTACTACATAGGCTTGACGTATATGGGTAGTTCTACAAACGATGGAATATATGATGTCCAAGATTGTTTTTTACATTAATTTTGAAAAAAATAGAATTACTTTCAATGAAAACTAGTGCTTAATGATTACTATTATGCCACAAAACGTTACCCGCTTTCAAAAAATATTTTTGGCAAAAAATAAGCATTCAAGTGCTAAATTCTCAGTTTCCTGGCATGTCCCAATGTGAAAATGAAAGCAAATAAATTATATAAATATATTTTTTAAGCGATTAAATACAAATTTGCACTTGGATAATAATTTCAAATAGTTGTACTTTACAAAGATTAAAATAATTGTTACATTACTTGATATTTTATTTAAAAAATATTATCTTGAATTTTGTTCATCAAATTAATTCTCAGTTTCCTGGCATTATAAAAAACGTTAAAAATATTAAGAATTTTCATTCCGATTAATTCGACATTTTTCACAGTGCTTAGTAAATGTTAACTAAATATGATATCACTTGCATTTTACTTAATTTGCAGTTCAATTACCTAAAATTTTGTACTTTGTGATCGAAATGGGCATTTGGTCAGACAAATTCTCAGTTTCCTGGCACGCATTTTTAAAAAAAATATTTTATGTTTTTATACTTTTGTTGTTCTAGGTGTTGTAGAACCTTATTCTCTGTTGACCAGTATTCCAAATTTTGTTATTAAGCCTTGTTTTTTAATTTTTTAGACGAAAAATGACCAAATTCTCAGTTTCCTGGTTCTCAGTTTCCTGGCACTTTCAGACAGAATACACATGTGCTTAAGATGTAAAATTTAAATTTTTATTTTTTTGACTGGCCACTTTTAGGTAACTTTGATAATACTTTTAACTTGAATTTAACCTACTTTTTAAAACCTGAACGTAAAAAAAATATTGTGCCAAAATTTTCTTCATTTTCGTCCTTCGTTTGTAGAACTGCCCATATAGCTGCCAGTACCATACCCTAAATTCTCGTTAAATTTTTAATTATCTTTATAAATAATAAAATTTTTTTCAGAAATTCAATTATTATCTTAAATTGTAATAAAATTCTTGTCAAAATTTCAATAATTTTCAAAAATTTTTAAAAAATTAAGTAAACATTTAGTTATTTTTATAAATAATAAAACTTATCGCATAATTTCAATCATTTCTAATACAATTTTATTGGAATTTTTATTTTTATTGGAAATAAAATAAATGTTGTCGAATAAATTTATAATTAAAGAAATTTTGTAAATAAATGTAATAAAACATCTTTTGAGTATGTAATCATTTTTAGAGAGAATGAGAGTATACTTTAGAGTCAGGAAAAAAGTCAAAATTTTGTCTGGAAATCAGGAAAAAGTCAGAGGAAACAAAATTAAATTTTTGCGGCAACCTTAACCCATTTAGTCCCAAATGTCCGTTTTTTTAGTACAAGTTCGAGCTTCCCGTTCTACGAGTTCCGATTTTAAAAAAAAACGGGACAAAGATTTTCTTATTGATTTGAGTGTCCTCTTTCAGAATCTGAAAAAAAAATTTCAATTTCGACTTAATGCATATGTAGTACCATACGTTTTCCTAAAAAGTTTAACAGCTTTAAATTTTTAAATATGGTACTAAATTAGCACTAAATTAGTTCTAAAATCCTGTGAAAGAGTTTTTTAAAAATTCATATTTTTTAGGTTATGGTACTTGTAGCTATACGTCAAGCATATGTAGTACCATACGTTTTCCTAAAAAGTTTAACAGCTCTAAATTTTTAAATATGGTACTAAATTAGCACTAAAATAGTTCTCAATCCCTGTGGAAAAGATTTTTAAAAATTGTTATTTTTTAGGCTATGGTACTTGTAGCTATACCTCAAGCATATGTAGTACCATACGTTTTCCTAAAAAGTTTAACAGCTTTAAATTTTTATATATGGTACTAAATTAGCACTAAATTAGTTCTAAAATCCTGTGAAAGAGTTTTTTAAAAATTCATATTTTTTAGGTTATGGTACTTGTAGCTATACGTCAAGCATATGTAGTACCATACGTTTTCCTAAAAAGTTTAACAGCTTTAAATTTTTATATATGGTACTAAATTAGCACTAAATTAGTTCTAAAATCCTGTGAAAGAGTTTTTTAAAAATTCATATTTTTTAGGTTATGGTACTTGTAGCTATACGTCAAGCATATGTAGTACCATACGTTTTCCTAAAAAGTTTAACAGCTTTAAATTTTTATATATGGTACTAAATTAGCACTAAATTAGTTCTAAAATCCTGTGAAAGAGTTTTTTAAAAATTCATATTTTTTAGGTTATGGTACTTGTAGCTATACGTCAAGCATATGTAGTGCCATACGTTTTCCTAAAAAGTTTAACAGCTCTAAATTTTTAAATATGGTACTAAATTAGCACTAAATTAGTTCTAAATTCCTGTGGAAAAGATTTTTAAAAATTGTTATTTTTTAGGGTATGGTACTTATAGCTATACGTCAAGCCTGTAATACCATACGTTTCCTTAGGAAGTTTAACAGCTCTAAATTTTTATATATGGTACTAAATTAGCACTAAATTAGTTCTGAATTGCTATGAAAAAAATTTTGGAAAAATATGCTTTTTTATTTTCGTTAGGTAGTTTTTGAGGTTAAGGGTAGTTTTGGAAAAATGTTCATGTCATGAAATTCAAGATTTACAACTTTATCAATGAATTAAAAAATCGTACATATTTTCAGGCCCATTTATAACTATTGAGATAGATTATGCAGGTGGTTTTACAAAAACTAGATTATGCTATATACAACGCATAATAAAAGATCCAGTAAAAAACAGCGAAGACATTAAAAAATATCTGATGTAAATCCAATTTTAGATTATAAAAAACAATATATATTATTAATTTTATATAAAAAACGAAAAATACATATAGTATATTTTATAATAATTTTATCACTTTTAAAAAATATAGACATTTCGAGAAAAATAAGCCTTTTTATTTTCGTTAGATAGTTTTTAAAAATTTCTATTTAATGTATTTTCGTTTGGTAGTTTTTAAGGTTGAGGGTAGTTTTTGAAAAATTTTTCTTAATGCTATGTTAGAGCACTAAATTAGTTCTAAATTCCTATGAAAAGAATTTTGGAAATATGTGCCTTTTTAATTTCTGTAGATAGTGTTTGTGATAAAAGGTAGTTTTTGTGAATTACTTTTAATTTCTATTCTTGAGCACAAAATTATCTCTAAATTGCTCTGAAAAAATTTTTAAGAAATAATTCTGTCTTTATTTTCTAGTAGTTTTTAAGGTAAAAGGTAGTTTTGTGGAAAATTTTTCTTGTGCATTGTTTGAGCACTAAATTAGCTCAGGTTAAAATTAGTTTTTGGAAAATATCTTTCAGTACTAAGTTTGAAAACTTTATTAGCTTTAAAATCTTATCAAACCTTTTTTTTTAAATTTGTTTCTTAATTTTTATTAGGTAGTTTTTGAGGTTAAGGGTAGTTTTAGTAAAATACTCCTTTTAATTCTATGTGAGAGCACTAAATTAGTTCTAAATTTCTATGAAAAAAATTTTGAAAAATTTTTTTTTTTCGTTAGGTAGTTTTTGAGATTAAGGGTAGTTTTTGGAAAATTCTTTTTAATGCTATGTTAGAGCACTAAATTAGTTCTAAATTCCTGTGGAAAAGTTTTTTAAAAATTGTTATTTTTTAGGGTATGGTACTTGTAGCTATACGTCAAGCTGGCAGTACCATACGTTTTTTTAAAAAGTTTAGCAGCTCTAAATTTTTAAATATGGTACTAAATTAGCACTAAATTAGTTCTTAATTCTGGTATAGAAGAAAAATTTTTTTGTGAAAGTGGTACTTGTAGGTTTACCTACCTGTCAGCATTGGTCTTTCGCGCCTGGGATGTAACGCATGTAAACCATTTCTTTGTCAATTGAGGAGCTGGATCGAAGAACCGGCACTTCGCTCAGATCGCAAGCGCTAATATCAGTCGGGTGGCAGTGAGCGCCTCTGGGCCACTTACTCCTGCCCGACTGGTATAAGTGCGTGCGGTCCAAGCGAAGAGCCGGTTCTTCGATCCAGCTCCTCAATTTCAAACAAATGTTGTTTTTTAACAGGCCATCACAAAAATATTTCATACAATGCTATTGAAAGCTTAGTTGTGACCTTTCAATTGCTTTTTTCAAAATTGTGGTACGACAATTTTTCAGAAAGTTATTTTCATTTGTTAAAAAAAAAAGTTTTTTTTAATTGTTGGTAAATTAAATTGTTTAAATAGTTGATTTAAAAAAATGTTCATTTTCATATGTAGAATTAAGAAAAACATATTAAACAATTTTTTTATAACAAAATTTGTTTCGGTACCTTACTTTAACCATACCATACATATAAAAATGAACATTTTTATCCCACAAGTTTTTCTTTAAAATCAATTCTAATCAATCAATAAACTGTTTTTTAAAATAAATGACGATAGCTTTTTAGAAAATTAACGTACGACAATTTTTAAAAAAGCATTTGAAAGGTAATAAACTAAGCTTTCAATTTCATTTCATGTAATTTGTATGTGATGTTTTGTTTAAAAACTACATTTGTTTGAAATTAACCAAAAAATGAAAAACTTTGTTTATTGTTAACTGCAATTAAACAATGAAAACATTTTTTTTTAATTTATTATTAGGATATTATTATGAAAGTAAGAAATATCAAGATGCTGTATTGTAATTTTGCTATAGTTTATCACTTTTTTTTGAACAATTTTGTACTTAAATTTATTATTATAATATCAAAATAAAATGTTAATTTTATATAAACATAAGATTTAAGAAACATTTATTTCCTTTTTGTACATTTCGCGAAATAAGAAATATTTTTCTATTTGAATAATTGAATTGCTGTGAAGAATTTTACTACTTTTAAAAGTAATTGAATTTCAGGCTTCGCTCTCAATTATCAGTTTAAAAAAGTAGGAAAAAGTAGCCTCGATGACAAAAAAATGTAGGAAATAGTAGCCTCGATGACAAAAAAAAGTAGGAAATAGTAGCCTCGGTGACAAAAAAGTAGTATACATACATATATTGACCGGGAAAAACCGGGAATAAGCCAGAAATTTTATTTTAAACCAGAAATTTTCTCATCAAATTAGAAAAAGTTTAATTATTTTTAATTTGTGTTTAAAAAATCGCTTTTTATTTCAATTTTTATAGATATTTATACTGTTCTCTAAATTTAAATTAGTTAAAATAATTAATTTGATAGTAAAATATCAGTCACTGATTCAAATATAGTATGTATATAAATTTAAAAAAAAAATTATCGAATTAATAGAAATTTCGTAAAATTCAACTAAAAGTAATATTTATTAAAGAATTTCATTAAAAACTTTTTAACAAATCGAATTTTCAAAGTATTTTAATTTAATAACTGATAAATAATTAAATTTTATAAGGAGTCACATTCTAATGTATATTCATGTTTCTTGGTGCGAAGATTAATACATAAATAAAATTTTTATTAGTTAATTTAAAAAAGAAACACACTTCAAAATTTTTAATAAAATTGAATTTTCGTAAAGTTTTTTTGAAAATTTTGAAAAATAAGATTTTTAAAATTTTTCAATTCTGTTGTTTCAAGATAATTAAATTTTTATAAACAAATAATAGAAAATTTTTGATATAATTGAAATTTCTTTACATTCTATTAAAAATAATTTACTACTTTCTTTAATGAATTTTATTTAAATTTTTCGAAAATAATCCAGGGAATTTAGTTACTGTAATTATAATTTTATTTTTAAAAATTTCTTCGCGTTACATTCAATTATTTTCATAAATAGTAAAACTCGAAAAATGTTATTATTCTTAAAAATTTTGTTAAAATTCGTCGAAAGAATTCAATCATTTCTAGAAACTGTAAAAAAATTCTTCTCAAGAATTCAATTATAAATAGCAAAATTCTTCAGATTTACTAAATTCTTTTGAATATTATTTTTAAAAAATATTCTTCACAAGAATTCAACTATATTTTTATAAATTTCCCTAAAATTCTAAAAAAACAATTCAATGATTTTCAAAAGTAATAAAATTCTTCACAGAAATTCAATTATTTTAAAAAAATCTAAAAAAACTGTCAACATTTTAATTATCTTTATAAATGAATAGCAAAATTCTTCGACAAAATTAAATTACTTTCAGGAATTTTAATAAAATTCATTGTAAAAGTTCCATTATTTCCATAAATAACAAGAATTCAATTATATTCACCACACTGAGAAAACTGGAGAGTCGAATTCAGAGGTTCAAAAAGTGTATGTTTCCTTTGTTTACGAAGAGAGTTGAATAGTCCTTCTAAAATAAATTTTGAATTGGTAATGGAAATCTACTTGTATATTCTCTCCCATTATATCTGAGGGTTAAAAGTTGCGCAGAAAATGTGTACGATCTGATGCGCGCGAAATTATTTTTCTGACATTTTATGTATTTAGTTTAGGGGTTAGGTTGCCACATTTATTCATTTCGCGCCGGATAAGGAAGAGATTTCTCAAGATGGTTAATTTGTCCTTCTGTTATAAACTCATTTTCCCTCCAAGAGAAATGGCACGAATATCTGTCAATGGTGTATTTGAACATTTAGATTGTTATCCAATAGCTAACTCTCAAATATCAACGATTTGTCCCTCCAGATGTTTAGTCCAATACTCCAGTTTTCTCAGTGCACATAAGAATTCAATTATTTTTAAAAAGAATAAAAATTTCATAGGAATTGAATAATTAAAAATAGAGTTTATCTAAATTTTTTTTTTAAATCAATTATTTGAAACTTTTTTTATAAAATCCTCGCAATAATTCAATTATTTCCATAAATAACAAAATTATTGCAGAAATTCAATTATTTTTAATACAATTTTAATTAAATTCATCGAAAAATGTAATTATTCTTAAAAATTAGATTAAAATTCGTCGAAAGAATTCAATTATTTCCATAAATAGCAAAATTCTTCAGATTTACTAAATTCTTATGAATATTATTTCTGAAAAATATTCTTCACAAGAATTCAATTATTTTTATAAATTTCCAAAAAATTCTTTAAAAAAACAATTCAATTATTATCAAAAGTAATAGAATTATTCGCAGAAATTCAATTATGTTTAAAATTTTTGTTGAAATTCTCCTCGAAATTTCAATTACCTTTATAAATAATTAAATTGTTCTCTACAATTCAATTATTTTCAAAAATTTTAATAAAATTCTACACAAACATTTTCCTACTTTTTTAAACTCATAATTGAGTGCGAAGCCTAATTACTTTTAAAAGTAGTAAAATTCTTCACATGAATTCAATTCAAATAGAAAAATATTTCTTATATCGCGAAATGTACAAAAAGAAAATAAATGTTTCTAAATCTTATGTTTATATAAAATTAACATTTTATTTTGATATTATAGTAAGAAATTTAAGTACAAAATTGTACCGCAAAAAAGTAATAAACTAAATTGTTACAGGGAACAGAAGAAAAAGATAAAGAAATATCAAAATAAAATAAAATGTTAATTTTATATAAACAAGATTTAAGAAACATTTATTTCCTTTTTGTACATTTCGCAAAATAAGAAATATTTTTCTATATGAGCGATTCCACGTCAAGTGATCAAGGGGTCTTACGGTGCAATGTTTATTTTGATAATTTTTTACTCTTAAACAATTAAACATAAAAATTTGTCCGAGTACAGTATCGAAAGGTTTTTTCATGCTCTTTCGATTGGAAACAAGCATTTTCAAAAAAAAATTTTTTTGACAAAAAAAAATCAAAATTAAAAATAAATTTTAATTTTTGGGGGGGAAGGATACGATTTTTTTTTTTTTTTTAAACGAAAGCTGAGGTTTTTTCCTAAAAGGACATATATGTGCAAAAGTGGGACTAGAATGTTTAAACATTGAAAAAAAGAGATTTCTACTGACCGGAGTGCTCAAAACCCGGTTTTTGGCCCCATTTAGTAGAAATCTCTTTTTTTCAGTGTTTAAACATTCTAGTCCCACTTTTGCACATATATGTCCTTTTAGGAAAAAACCTCAGCTTTCGTTTAAAAAAAAAAAAAAAAAAATCGTATCCTTCCCCCCCAAAAATTAAAATTTATTTTTAATTTTAATTTTTTTTGGTAAAAAAAATATTTTTTTCAAATTGCTTGTTTCCAATCGAAAGAGCATGAAATAACCTTTCGAAACTGTACTCGAAATTTTTATGTTTATTTGTTTAAGAGTAAAAAATTATCAAAATAAGCATTGTACTGAAAAACCCAAAACTTCCCCCCCCCCCCCCCCTTGGAAAATATTGGACTAGGTAAAAAAATATTTTCACCAAAAATCACTATCCACTAGTACAACAAAAGCCCCAAGTTTAGGCACGATTGGAAAAAAATTTTTTTTCACCTTGATCACTTGACATGGAATGGCTCATATCACCGAAAAAACGTTATTCTAAATTTAAGAATATCTTCTTGGCTCCTATTTAAGTATATTGTATACTTAAATTAAGTATTATACTATTCTTAAAATGAGAATATATTCTTATTTTAAGAAAATATATTTTAAGAAAAATATATACTAAAATATATTTTCTTAAAATAAAAATATATTCTCATTTTAAGAATAGCATAATACTTAATTTAAGTATACAATATACTTAAATAGGAGCCAAGAATATATTCTTAAATTTAGATTAAAGTTTTTTCTGTGTATTTGAATTGAATTACTGTGAAGAATTCTACTACTTTTAAAAGTAATTGAATTTCTGCAATAATTTGTAACTTCTTCAAAATTTAATTTTTTTAGTGTTTTTAACTAAAATTCTTTTAAAAATTCATTATTTTTAATAATTAATTAATTAATTACACAGGCCTACAAAATTTAGAATTTTGTCAGACCCACAAACGGGATAAGTCATTTCCGATGTAATTTGTCACCCTGAATCCAAAACTGGCAGCGAAATTGCTCTATCACGTCAGGATTCTGAGATATTCTAACCTAAAAGAGTAAAAAAGGCCATTTTTGGCAACATTCGACTCTCCATAAAATCTACAAAAATTTTTTGTATCATTGGAACAAATTTTAAAAGAAAGTACAATTATTCACCTTTCAAAATATTCTACACCTGATCCGATCCGACTTTTTTTCACTAAGATACAACAATTTAAAGTTTAGGTTACACGACCTAAAAACTGAAAAAAGGAAGAAAAGAATAATTGGAAAGTACTTTAACTTAAGCATCTGATTCTTAATATTTTGGGATAGTTGATTAGAAAACCGATGTCTGATTTTCAAAATTCAAAATGGCGGATCCAATATGGCGGCTGTCAAAATAAAAAATTGATCGGATTCGCTTGAAACTTTTTATTCGAGGGTTTTTGAGGTCGCTAATTACGAATCCGATGTCAGATTTTCGAAATTCAAAATGGCGGATGTAATATGGCGACATACACTACCGGCAGAAATTGTCGGTACGAACGACGGGCGAGCTACGAAAAGTTGCTACCGAAATTAAATTAACATATTTTATTATTGAAAAATGATAGAAACTTGGTTCTTGGATCGTTTGAAAGCCAATTAAATTCTGCGTCGTTTGATATATAAATGAAAATTATTTGATATTTTTGAGAGATTTTATCACCTAAAAGATTTTGAAAAAAAAATGATTAATTTTTCTATTTTTTGCACCATGTTTGTGTGGCTGCACATTCTAGAAAAATTTAGAGAAAAATTTTAAACTCTAGCAACATAATGTTTAAAGTCTCAGCTTTTATTTGAGCCTTGAAAATTGAAAATCCGTTCAGTAGTTTTTGAAATATCTAAAAAAATGTCCAAGCATGTTGTTTTATAATTTAGGCGGTGATACACACTTATTGCACTCTCGCTGCTCACCTGGTTCATTGCAGCAGGGCCGAATAAGCGGCATATAGAGTGGGGGTCATATTTGGAGCCCTTTTTAAGTTTTTTGTAATTTTAGATTTAATATTCATTAAAAATTTAATAATTGTTAAAGTTAATTATTATATATATAAATAAGTTATCATTTTACAAACTTTCATGATCAAATAGTCGTTTATTTCTACGTACAAATTTTTACTTTTCTAACTTTTTTCTTAAATTAAACGACTATTTGATCATGAAAGTTTGTAAAATGATAACTTATTTATATATATAATAATTAACTTTAACAATTATTAAATTTTTAATGAATATTAAATCTAAAATTACAAAAAACTTAAAAAGGGCTCCAAATATGACCCCCACTCTATATGCCGCTTATTCGGCCCTGCCGCAACGAATCGGGTGAGCAGCGAGAGAGCAATAAGTGTGTATCACCGTCTAAATTATAAAACAACATGCTTGGACATTTTTTTAGATATTTCAAAAACTACTGAACGGATTTTCAATTTTCAAGGCTCAAATAAAAGCTGAGACTTTAAACATTATGTTGCTAGAGTTTAAAATTTATCTCTAAATTTTTCTAGAATGTGCAGCCACACAAACATGGTGCACAAAAATAGAAAAATAAATCAATTTTTTTTCAAAATCTTTTAGGTGATAAAATCTCTCAAAAATATCAAATAATTTTCATTTATATATCAAACGACGCAGAATTTAATTGGCTTTTAAACGATCCAAGAACCAAGTTTCTATCATTTTTCAATAATAAAATATGTTAATTTAATTTCGGCAGCAACTTTTCGTAGCTCGCCCATCGTTCGTACCGACAATTTCTGCCGGTAGTGTATTTTTAAAAAATTTAACGGATTCGCTTGAAACTCTTTACTCGGGTGTTTTTGAGGTCGCTTATTAAGAATCTGGTGTCACATTTTTTAAATTTAAAATTATTGTGGATCTAATATGGTATTATATGTTAGTAAAATTCGAACATTTAGGGCATAATTTATACACTCTTTTAGTAAAGAAAATTAAATGTTTTATTTTTCTTTATGAACCTTTACACATTTTTCTACAAAGGATCTTCGTATAGTTGGTTTCGTTTTTAGAATATAATACAGAATCACTCCTTTGCTTATATCTGGCCCTGTAAATACATCTTTTCTCAATTAAGATATCTATAGGTGTGGAAATCTTTTTTTCAAGTACTCAAAAGACTTCGAATTTTACGTTTTTCGATTTTACTAACATATAATACCATATTAGATCCACAATAATTTTAAATTTCAAAAATATTCACCAGATTCTTAATAAGCGACCTCAAAAACACCCAAGTAAAGAGTTTCAAGCGAATCCGTTAAATTTTTTAAAAATATGTCGCCATATTACATCCGCCATTTTAAATTATAAAAATCTGACATCGGATTCGTAATTAGCGACCTCAAAAACCCCCGAATAAAAAATTTCAAGCGAATCCGATCAATTTTTTATTTTGACAGCCGCCATATTGGATCCGCCATTTTGAATTTTGAAAATCCGACATCGGTTTTCTAATCAACGATCCCAAAATATTAAGGATTAGATGCTTAAGTTAAAGTACTTTCCAATTATTCTTTTCTTCCTTTTTTCAGTTTTTAGGTCGTGTAACCTAAACTTTAAATTGTTGTATCTTAGTAAAAAAAACGTCGGATCGGATCGGGTGTAGAATATTTTGAAAGGTGAATAATTGTACTTTCTTTTAAAATTTGTTCCAATGATACAAAAAAATTTTTGTTGATTTTATGGAAAGTCGAATGTTGCCAAAAATGGCCTTTTTACTCTTTTAGGTTAGAATATCTCAGAATCCTGACGTGATAGAGCAATTTCGCTGCCAGTTTTAGATTCAGGGTGACAAATTACATCGGAAATGACTTATCCCGTTTTTGGGTCTGAAATTTGTAGGCCTGTGTTATTTATTAAAAAATTTAACTAATTTAGAAGATTTTGAATTATTAAAATTTTTAAAAAATCTGAGATCATTAAAATTTCCAATGAAATTCATTCAAAATTGAAATTTTATTAAATTGCAAATTAAATCCAATTAAAGTTCATTTATTTATAAAAATTGTTAACGTAACTCTTTTAAAGACTCGGAGTGATCGATTTCCTCATGTCTTATAACAATTTTTTTAAAGTTGATTAATTTCAAAAAGGTTTGAATTGGAAATTTTTGAAAATTTTATTTCCTATGGAAAAATAATAATAATTAAATATTTAAAAAAGAAAATAAATTATTGTTTTCGAATAATTTTACAATTAATGATATTCGTAAATAAATTTAACAGAAAATTTTTTTCAATAAAATTTTTTCCTTTATGTTCTAAAAGTTCAAAAATTCTCAGTTTCATTTTCAAATAAATGTTTTAATTGACAAATATAATTTATAAACTTTTTTTTCTTTATTTTTAAAAAACTTTGAATTTTATTAAAAAAATTGAAATTAAGAAATAGGATTGATACAAATTATTTCCTTATGCAAATTGAGAATTTTTTACAAAAATGTTAAGAAAAATTTGAAGATTTATTTTTATGATAATAATTGAATTTTATTATACTATTTTACTATTTAAAAAATAATTGAATTTTTGCGAAGAATTATATTAATATTTTTGAAAATGTAAACATAATAATTAATTAATTATAGTTTACCCAGGCGCGAAAGACCAGTGCTGACGATGGGTTGAAACTTGACTGAGTCTTGAATGCCCAGCGTGGGTCTAATTCAGAAGGTTAAAAGAGGGGGAAGATCACGGTAAATCTTAGTGATCTCACCGAGTTTTTCCATTCACGAATCGCAAGTGGCGGTGACAGTCACCGTCAGAGAGCGCTACATCTTGTCGAAAACTAGGTTGAGTTTCCAATCATCGTCTAAAACTCTGATCACACCGTGATTTTAGGTTACAAAACAAACAAACAAGGTTCAAACTTCTCTCCGTGCAGTCTTTATATCATTGTCACTCAATATTGGTTCAGCATGGGACACCAATGTTCGTCCCATGCTCGATTTAACACTCGGTCAATCTTCGTGAGTGGAGCTTGAACATCCCGTCTTTATTCAAGCTTGAATCAATCTTGATAGTTTATTTATTACCGTGTGCACTTATAACAATATTAGATATAAATATTTATAAATTATTTAATATTAAAATATTATTAGTGATATTTTTTAGTAATTTTTTATACTATTTAAAAATTATTATTCTTATTATTAATTATTATTAAATAATATAATAAGTATTATTATTATTATTGTTATTAAGATATCAATTGGTAAATAAATATTAATATTTATTTAGTGTATAATATTTATATTAATTATATAAGATTCATATAAATAAAATTAAATTATATATTATGTTTTTTCTTGCAATGTGAAATTATTATTTTCAAAGAAGAGTTTCGTTTATCTGATAAATTTTCAGTGAAAAAAATGTTCATTAGGTAGTAATAAATATTTATGCCTAGTAGTTTTACACTAGGATTAACTGTTTACTGAATATTATCAAAAATATATTTTTTGTCCTACCTGCACGGAAAGTATGTCATTTCCGGCACTTAAGGCGGGCGCAAAGTAACACATTACGCCCGGGAGTGGGGGAAGCGGGCGGAAAAGTATTTTGCGCCCGCTTGTATGACGTCAGCGGGCGGTAAAGTATTTTCCGCCGGCTTCCCCTACCTCCGAGCAGGCGGAAATGTATTTTGCGCCCGCTTGTTAATTATTCGATTTTCTTCAATAAAATGCGACATTTTCGACTTTCTTTTTATGTTGACTATAGAACTGCAAACATTTTCAACTTGTTTTATTTTGTCTATAAAAATTTGCAATTTTTTTTTATTTTCTCTAAAAAAAATAATGAGACATTTGGTTTTGTTCCCATTTCGTTTATCAAAATTGTCAATTTTAAAAGTTCTCGTTTCAGTTTTGTTCAATTATTAATTACTTCGTTCTAAATAAATACTATGTTTCCAGAATACATTGTTTTTTATTTCTATTTTAAAACTTCTATCATTATAGACTTCATTCGATATAATGTTTATATAGAGCTTAATTTTTAACTAATATGAGCGTTTAATCGTGCGTGCCCTCAATGCCATACTTTCCATGCAGTTAGGACAAAAAATTATGTTCGCATCATGGGCGCAAAGGTGATTACGACTTTGGCGAAATTTCGGGACCTCGGGGACACTTTCGCTCCCTCGGCTTCGCCTCGAGCGCGAAATTGTGTCCCCTCAGTCCCTTCATTTCACCATCGTCAACTATTTCGTCAAACGCGCGCGACTAAACACAAATAACCTTGAGAAGTTGTGATTGTCGTGCTCCCACCATCCCATCTACTCAATGCACTCCACGCCTGTGACGTCATGAGGGGAAAGCATTAAGTAGATGGGATGGTGGGAGCACGACAATCGCAACGTCTCAAGGTTATTTGTGTTTAGTCGCGCGCGTTTGACGAAAAATATATTTTTGATAATATTCAGTAAACAGTTAATCCTAGTGTAAAACTACTAGGCATAAATATTTATTACTACCTAATGAACATTTTTTTCACTGAAAATTTTTCAGATAAACGAAACTCTTGAACTTTGAAAATAATAATTTGACACTGTGCGAGAAAAAAAATAATATATAATTTAACTTATAAAATTATCAGAAAAAATATTATAATATTAAATAATTTATAAATATTTATAGATAATATTGTGCAGTGCACACGGTAATAAAGAAACTGAATATTGTATCAAGATTGACCGAGTCTTGAATTGAGCATGGGACGAACATTGGTGTCCCCTGCTGAACCAATATTGAGTGACGGCACTGGCATTGATATAGTAGATTAGGCGAGAAGCCTTCCAGCCTTCTGTGGCCGAGCGGTTTAAATGCGTGCGTTGAGAACTTCCGGTATGCGTTAGGGGCAGGGTGCGTGAGTTTCGATCCCACATGTGAGCGAATATTTTTCATTCTTTGTTATAAGCGTTTATATAAAATAATAAAATTGTGTGTTGTGTCGTGAATAAAAAATGTGAACATGTTTATAAATAATGTTAAAAGTCTGTTAAAAATCAAGAAAAAAATATAACGATTAACAGAAAAATTGTCTTTTTTTACTAAAATTATTTTTTTAAAATTACTATTCAAATGATATTTAATGTTAGTAATATATTATCCTTATTAATAAAATCAGATGTCTGTCTGTACATTGCTTAAAACTTCAAAATGTTAACATGATTAGTTATTATGGACATCAGAGATTCCAAAAATGTTCTTAAAAAATTTAATGTATGTATGTATGTATGTATGTATGTATGTATGTATGTATGTATGTATGTATGTATGTATGTTTGTCTGTCACAAAAACTTTGTACCCCAATCACACAAAAACATGTGAATCGATTTAAGTCCAACTTGGTAGGTTATTAGGTATTGACCCAAGGAAGGTTTATAAATTTACAGATTTAAAAAATATTAATTAGAACGGGAGATATTCAATTTTTTCAAAAAATTCAAAAAATCGAAAATTTCAAAATTTTTTATTTTTCATGGATTGCTTTTGAAGTTTATATACTTGAGTATTATATGTTATTTAGTCACATTATAGCATAACTTTGCAAAAAATAAAGTCCTATAACTAATATGTAAGTATAAAAATGTTTTCAAAAAATCGAAAATTTCAAAATTTTACATTTTTTTATGGATTGCTTTTAAACTTTCTATATTTGAGTATTACATGTTATTTGGTCACATTTTAGCATAATTTTTTAAAAAATACTATTTTACAACTAAGATGTAAATATAAAAATATTTTCAAAAACTTGAAAAATGGAAAATTTCCAAATTTCACAATTTTTAATGGATAGCTTTTAAACTTTCTAAAAATGAATATTATATGTTATTTAGTCAGATTTTATCATAATTTTGCAAAAAATACTATCCTACAAGAAATATAAAAAAATTTTCAATATATCAAAAAATCGATACTAATTACTATATGAAGTATAATTCAGTAGTATTTTTGGAGTCTCTGATTAATATTTTGATGTCAAAATAGTGCAATTCAAAATTATTTATCAAATCAATCTAATATTTTCAAGAAGTTCAGAAATATTGAAAATGGAAATTTTTTATGATTAAAATGATTTCGCAGGATGTCAAGAATTGTAAGTCACCTGTGATACAATACAAGCATATTATGCCACTAGGCAAAAACTTACATGTTAAAACGTTTTTTCATTTTAACTCTAGATTTAACTTTAAGAGATGTTTTGAGCAATGTAAAGACAAAAGTTAACACGGTGTCTATTTTTGTTTAACAAAATTCCCTGCTTTGTCCAAACTTTTCACGGTTTATCTCTTTTTTGTCAAATTTAAATTTACTTGATTTTATCCATAAATAAATCTACAAATGGCTATAAAAATTTACTTATTTTATGAAAATACTGTTTCTTAAGTTCATATAAATATAGATTGTATTACTTGCTGTCGTACAGTTTTCTGTTTATACTAATACATTTAACTGGGTATCTACCAAACGGGAAAAACTGTAAAAAGCTGGGAATATGCCGAACCGGGAATTTTCCTATCAAATTAAGAAAAAGTTTCATTATATTAATTCGCTTTTAAAAAATTGCTTTTTACTTCAATTTTTATTGATGTATAATATTTATGAAAACAGACCCGAGTCAAAATTTAAGCCCTACTTTCAGCCTAAAATTTAGGTCTTATGTTAGGTTTTAGCAGTCGTAACGTAGGGTCTACTTGCGATACAATTAGTTCCAATTAGACTCTACTATAACTCCAAAAACTGTATGGAAAATTTAATTTTTTTAATACATTAATTAAAGTACTACAAATTGATAAACATTGTTCTCTGCATTTGAATTGGTTAAATAACTAATTTGATAACAAAAAGTCAATCACTGATTCAAATAGTAATATTTTCCTACTAAAATAGCTATAATGGTAACTAATTATTATTTTTTTCCGGTCAAATTAAATTCCCTAGCTATTTCCTGATTTTCCAGATTGGTAGAAACTTAAATGTATTGGTAGAAACTAAAACCCGTCGAAGACGGGTACGACAGCTAGTTATTTATATGAAAATAATATAATTATTACAAATAATAACTTATTGTCATTAAATGTATATATACACACATACATGAATTAAAATAATAACAATAATATTTATTATTATTGTTAATAATTCATATATTCACATTATATTGAATAAACGTGAGAAACGAGTAAATTTGGGAACAGTGGAAGCAGTCTTGTTTCAGTCCTGCATTAGGCGTCCGCAGCATTGATTGAGCATTGGTGCCAATGCTGAATCAAGGCTCGCGCTGCAGTCTGGAATCGGTGTTACATTATAATGATTCGATCATTCCTGCTCTCGCTGATTCATTCATGCTCAATCAATGTTGACCTATGCTCGGCCAATCTTTATAAAGCCTGAACTCGGCGTCACTTCGCGCCTGGGTTTGTTGCTTTGAGACATTTCACAAATTTGTCGTTAGTTTTTAATCAGATATCACTACAATTGGCAATACGTTGCGCGCGCATCCAAGTGCCACTCTCTGGCATTGGCACTGGCACTTGCACATAACATACCTTGGCACCTATTGGGAACGGCTAAACTGCGATTCGCCATCTGGTGGTGAAAATTGGAACTAGAGAGATCGGTCTGGTTTAAGGGAAAATACACGTGACAGATGTAAATAACATATTAAATCGTTTTATATTTTAGGTTTAAAATAGAAAGAACTTCATAAAAAGTAAATAATAAATTGAAGAAATTAAATCGAATTTCGTCGGAGTAAGATTTACTCCCAAAGCATCGATAACCAATAATTTTTGCTCAGTTTTTGGGTGCAGCAGTAGAAAGTGCTGTATTCGTAAAATTGTAAAGTAATATCATCAAAACATAAACATAAATTTTTTTCTAAATATTTTGTGGCAATATTGTTGCTTTATCTATAATTAAATTATTTAGCGAATATTTTTTTCGTTGGTCAATGTTTTAAAGTTCAACTTGGTCAAAGATTTCCAAGAGCTGGAGAATTAATGGTCAATTTCGAAAATAAATTGGGTATAAAAGAGTCGCATTTCACAAAAGATGATTATTCTTTTTTACTGAAGCAGGGAAGTTATTAAAAATTGTATTAAACCTGCTTAAATATAATTAAGGCTTTAAATTGTTACAGAATTACTATTTGTGATGCGCTCTCAAGAATTTTATAGGTTATGTTGACGACAGTTTTATCTTGATTAAAAGCATTGAAAGTTTCTTTTTGTTCCTGTGAAATCGAAATCAGTTTTTATTGAATATTTTGGGAATAATGAAGATTCAAACATTATTGGACTATCACGCATATTCGATGTTTGCAAACAGAATCCAATGAACTTTTGGTTGTTTTTTAATTTTTCCATTTGCAGTTTTCTACAAAAGGTAACATGTCCGGCATTTTTTATAACCTTTCACCCTCTATAAAATTCGACTTAAATGTGTCGAATTGGTGAAAACCAATATTTCTGTTCAACAAAGCTGCATTTTTTTATTTTCAATCAAAATTACACGTGTTTACTTTACATCTGTCATTAAAACAGACCGATCTCGCCGGCCATATTGGTTTGTGACGTCACGACCACCGTTCCCAATTGGAGACTCAGCTTAAAAGAATGAATATTCATTTGTGCGAAATTGCAAATGGCCGACATAACAACATGCCGAAAGATTTCGGCGCCAGTTTCAAAACTGACCAATTACAATTTTCTTAACATTTTCTTACACCACTTATGATCAGTTGGCATTTACCTTGGGAAGAAACGTAGTACTAGAATAATTCTAGGACTTTTTTCATTATTTCCTTGATTTTGTTACGTTCTCTAAGAAAAGGTATAATACTCTAAAAATTTTGTCCTATCCAAAAGTCAAGCTGTTTCAAGGAAAATTTCACTTATTTTTCTTTCCGTGTACATATATATTTATATGTAACAGATTTAGATTTTCTGTAAGTTTTTCAAAAATATTTGCTGCTAAAATAGAATGTTTGCAGCAAATTTGGAGACGCATGCACGGAAAAAATTTTGGTGCATCATTTGCGCTGCCTATAGTACAGCTGTTGTACCAGTAGTTCGGCGCACTGTTATCTTGTTTTGGCGCGTCAGATGCACGAAAATGGGACGTATGTTATCCGTATAGGTGTAGTATATCGTCTGCTCTATTAAATAATGCAGAGGGATCACCAAAAGGGTGCGCCTGCTGTCACAAAACGGTACTTCTGCTATACTAAGCGCTAGGACAACATTCGTCCTGCGGTTTGGTATAGCTCGTGCACTAGTAGGAACGACTGGTGCACCAAAATTTTTTCCGTGTGCATATCCCCTAATCGCCAAGTCGTCGAATAATCAAATAGTCGAATGCCAAGTAATCGAATGGACAAAACGTTGAATGCTAAAAACATCGAATGGACAAAACGTCGAATGCTAAAAACATCGAATCAGCATTTAGTCGAATGCTAAAAACAACGAATTGTCAAGACGTCGAATGTTCAAAACGTCGAATTATCAATTCGTCGAATGTTAAAAACATCGAATCGTCAATACGACGAATGTTCAAAACGACGAATTATCAATTCGTCAACCCACATAGCACAATAGTATGAGGTAAGGTTATGTTGAGTACTAATCGTAAGGCTCATACACGATATTGCTGTGGTAGACCTGAGGTGAACTAAAAACTTCCGCCATGGAGGTAAGGTTACATGTTGGAGTGTGGTAAGTATATATATGATAAGGCTATAGTAACCTTACACGTTAAGGTTGAGATAACCTTACACGTTAAAGTTGATGTAACCTTACACGTTAAGGTTGAGGTAATCTTACACGTTAAGGTTGTGGTAACCTTACACGTTAAGGTTGTGGTAACGTTACACGTTAAGGTTAAGGTAACGTTACACGTTAAGGTTGAGTTAAGGTTATATGTGAAGGTTGAGGTAAGGTAATTATTAAGTCGTAAGGTTGAGGTAAGGTTAAGGTAAGGTTGTGATAAGTTTACCAGTTATAGAAAATATTGACAAAATAATTAATAATATAATAAATAAATATTAAATTAGAAAGTTAAGTTTGTTGCTCTTCTCTATTTCGGAAACCTGACATGAAGCAGAAAATTTTGAAAACAAATTTGGGGGGACTGGGATTCGAACCCAGGATCGACGCACATAAACCTAACATCCTAACTAACTGAGCTAAGTGGAGAACTGGTAGCAAGAAAATTAATTTTGCCTTTAAGGAGTTAATCATCTTCTTGGTTCACCTTAAAGGCAACATTAATTTTCCTTCTGCCAGTTCTCTACTTAGCTCAGTTAGTTAGAATGATAGGTTTATGCGCGTCGATCCCGGGTTCAAATCCCAGTCCCCCCAAATTTGTTTTCAAAATTTTCTGCTTCATGTCAGGTTTCCAAAATAGAGAAGAGCAACAAACTTAACATTTTAATTGAATATTTATTTATTAATTATTTTTTCAATATTTTCTATAACTGGTAAACTTATCACAACCTTACCTCAACCTTACAACTTAATAATTTTCTTACCCCAACCTTGACATGTAACCTTACCTCAACCTTAACATGTAACGTTACCCCAACCTTAACATGTACCCTTACCTCAACCTTAACATGTAACGTTACCTCAACCTTAACGTGTAAGGTTACCATGACCTTATCATATATAGTCACCACACCCTAACATGTAACCTTACCTCCATGGCGGAAGTTTTTAGTTCACCTCAGGTCTGCCACAGCAATATCGTGTAACCTTATGAGCCTTACGATTAGTACTCAACATAACATTACCTCATACTATTGTGCTATGTGGGAATTGTTAAAAACATCGAATTGTCAATACGTCGAATGTTCAAAACGTCGAATGATAAAAATGTCGAATGCTAAAAACATCGAATCGTCATTTAGTCGAATGCTAAAAACATCGAATCTTCATTTAATCAAATGCTAAAAACATCGAATTCTCAATTCGTCGAATGCTCAGAACATAGAATAGTCAGTTCGTCGAATGCTCAAATAGTCGAAACGCCATCTGTTCGAAATGTCAAGTAGTAGAATGGTAAAGTAGTCGAATGGTAAAGTAGTCGAAACGCCATCTGTTCGAATTGCCAAGTAGTAGAATGGTAAAGTAGTCGAATGTTCAAAACGTCGAATGATAAAAACGTCGAATGCTCAGAACAACCAAGTTGAAGTCCACAACGTTGATCAACGAAAAAAAATTGTTCACAAAGGAAATTAATTATAGATAACGCAGCAATATTGCCACAAAAATATTTAGAAAAAAATTGATGTTTATATTTTGATGATAATTGTTTTACTTTTAAATTTTAAATTATATTTGAATGTATTAAATAAATCTTTTTCGTTGATCAACGTTGTGAACTTCAGCTTCATTCAGAACATCGAATTGTCAATTCGTCTAATGCTCAAAACGTCGAATGATAAAAACGTGTCGAATGCTAAAAACATCAAATCGTCAAAAGTTCGAAAAAGTTCTTTGTTTTAAGTTAATGTCTACTGAAAACAAAGAACTTTTTCGAACTTTTGACGATTCCATTTTTTTAGCATTCGATGTTTTTAGCATTCGACGTTTTTATCATTCGACGTTTTGAGCATTCGACGAATTGACAGTTCGATGTTCTGAGCATTCGACGTTTTTATCATTCGACTACTTTACCATTCTACTACTTGGCAATTCGAACAGATGGCGTTTCGACTACTTTACCATTCTACTACTTGAGATTTCGAACAGATGGCGTTTCGACTATTTGAGCATTCGACGAAATGACTATTCTATGTTCTGAGCATTCGACGATTTGAGAATTCGATGTTTTTAGCATTTGACGTTTTGATCATTCGACGTTTTGAACATTCGACGAATGGAAAATTTGATGATTTAAGCATTTGATGAATTAACAATTCGATGTTTTTAGCATTCGAAGAATTGACGATTCGATGTTTTTATCATTCGACTAAATGACGATTCGATGTTTTTAGCATTCGATGTTTTTATCACTCGACGTTTTAAACATTCGACGTATTGGCAATTCGATGTTTTTAACATTCGACGAATTGATAATTCGACGTTTTGAACATTTGACGAATTGAGAATTCGATGTTTTTAGCATTCGATTAAATGAAGATTCGATGTTTTTAGCATTCGACTAAATGACGATTCGACGTTTTAAACATTCGACAACTTTACCATTCTACTACTTGATAATTCGAATAGATGGCGTTTCGACTTTTTGTCCATTCGACTACTTTACCATTCTACTACTTGGTAATTCGAACAGATGACGATTCGACGTTTTGAACATTCGACAACTTTACCATTCTACTACTAGATAATTTGAACAGATGGCGTTTCGACTATTTGAGCATTCGACGAATAGACTATTCGATGGTTTTACCATTCGACTAAATGACGATTCGACGTTTTGAACATTCGACGTTTTTAGCATTCGACGTTTTGAACATTCGACGAATTGAGAATTCGATGTTTTTAGCATTCGATTAAATGAAGATTCGATGTTTTTAGCATTTAACTAAATGACGATTCGATGTTTTTAGCATTCGACATTTTTATCATTCGACGTTTTGAACATTCGACGAATTGAGAATTAGTCGTATTGACGATTCGATGTTTTTAACATTCGATGAATTGATAGTTCGAAGTTTTGAACATTCGACGTATTGACAATTCGATGTTTTTAGCATTCGACTAAATGCCGATTCGATGTTTTTAGCATTCGACGTTTTGTCCGTTCGATTACTTTGCATTCGACTATTTTATCATTCGACGACTTGGCGATTAGGGGATATGCATGCGTCTCCAAATTTGCAATTTATAAGTTTACTACAAGTTTTCATAAAAAGTTTACTACAAATGTGCATTTATGTTTTCGGAAAGTTTGCAAGGTGAGATTTCATAACTAATTTCTATTTTTCCGTAAAAATATTTCTATTAATAATGAAAGTAAATGAACAAACATTTCAGTGTAAAATGTTCAGTGCCATACAAATATTTCATTACGACTGCTCTATTTAGTTATAAAAATAATTTGTCTATTGTGCACTTCAAGACACATCCTTTTCTGGTGAATAATTTTAGAAATTTCAGATTTATAGAATTGCTTCCCAAATTATTCTCGTATAAAGATTTTAATTCCAGAGAAGTTTTCTTGTAATCTTTCTACATAATAAAAGTCATTTGAGTCAGTTATGGAATTGGTTTAAGATAGTGATGGATGTCGAGAACAGGTTTATTTTTAACAACTTGACGACTAGTTTAAATGTATTAGCAAGGATGTTTGACGTTAAATCCACCAAAATACACTAAATATTTTTAGTTCGCATATAGTTTACTTATTTATAAGCATAATAGAACTAAAATGGGCAGTCTACTTTTCGCCGCCAACTCGCTCCCGTATACCTGCTCGGCGTCTAAATCTCGCTCCCGGGCCCTTCCCCCACTCTATCTACTTTCCGGGCACCGTCAGTCAGACATACATGGTATGAACTACTTCTCGCCCCATAAAGATGCAGTCAAATTTTCTACTCTCCCCTCCCCTAGTATTCAGTTCTTTACATAAATTCGATTATTTTCAAATAAGAAAATTCTACACAGGATTTCTATTATATTATTTTTAATACAATTTTAGACAATCAATCATTCTTTTTAATAAGAATTACACTTTTGAATAATTTTACTTAAAGAGTTATACCTGTTTTGAGGCTTAAAAAAGTGTTTTTCAAAATTTTTTTATGAGTAAACGGTGCTAAGTTTTTTGTAGACCTCCGCGGCGAGCAGCAGAAGTGCTACATTTTTTTTGAATTCCTTAAAAAAATGTTATTATTGAATATAATTGAAATTAGGACAAGAATTTTTTTGACATTTATTAAAATAATTGAACTTTGGGGAAAAATTTTGTTATTTATAAAGATAATTGCGATTTTTACGAGAATTTTCCTTCGAAATCTGAGAATAAAATGACAGGGGAAGGGCGTCAATGAAATTTGACTGCATCTTTGTGGGGGGAGAAGTAGTTCATATCATGTATGTCTGACTGACGGTGCCCAGAAAGTAGGTAGAGTGGGGAAAGGGCCCGGGAGCGAGATTTAGACGCCGAGCAGGTATACGGGAGCGAGTTGGCGGCGAAAAGTAAATCGCCCAACTAAAATAGATATTTAAAAATTACCTTATTTAATTCTTCTATCCTCCTTATTTGATAAGGCGACGTGGAAGATGTCTCAAAATAGACATAATCTGAAAAATATACATTCATTAGAAAACAGGATTTGTAGCGTATATAGTGTCTAATTAAAAATAAAGTTACAAAACTGTATAGCGCATAATTTTATTTTAAACCCTTTTTTACACTGACAGTCAAAATAATATTCATTTAAGTTTTCATTTGAATCAGCAGCATTTGGCAATATTAAAGTAGAAAGAGTGAAATTTGTTTTGTTATTACACTAAATTTTCAGCCGGTCTAACAATTCTGACTTCGGATTCGGATTCAACGGGCAAAAATGCATGGGAATAAACTAGTCTCACTAAAAAACTTTTTTTGTGTGTAGTTTGACAGAATGCAGTATAACTGAATAGAATTTTTAAAAATTAATTAAATAAATATGTGTTGGGTTTAACAGAGTATAATTTAATTTTGTTGAATTTTAATAATCAATCGTATGGAGTTTAAAAATGGGGAAATTTATCATTGTAGTATTTAAACCACCTTAATGTAAAGAGCCTTTAAAAACTACAGTAGAACCCCGGTTATCCGAGCTAATGTGGACCGGACGTACCTCGGATTAAGAGAATACTCAAGTTTTCATTGCAAACTTGCCAAGAGGGTGACATTTTTATTTGTATGCAAGTTTGCTGCAAACTTGGATGCGAATTTGCGAACTTTGCATGGAAAACTTGCAGCAAACTTGCAGAAAAATACTGTGCTTTGTGGGTAGAGGAATTCTATTATTTAAAATTTTTTTTATAAATTTCTTTGCAATAATAATTCAATTATTTTCATGAAGAATAACATTTTTATAAACAGGAATTCAATTATTTTCATGAAGAATAACATTTTTTTAAACAGGAATTCAATTATTTTCATAAATAATAAAATTCTATAGAGTCAGTTGGGGTAAATAGAAACAGATTTGTTAAGTTTCACCAATAGCATAAGTTTTTTCAATTAAATCCGAATACTATCGGTTTTTTTTGTGTATTGAGTTATTATTTCACTTTTGTAGAACAATTTTATGGAGTAGTAGAAAATATGGGAATCATTAAATTATAATAATCAACTGTTTCTATTTACTCCTAAATTTTTCAACTTTGCTAAAATTTAGGGGTAAATAAAAACAATTTATTATTTCTTACAAAATTAAAGAAAAAATCAATTTCAAGTATGGAAATGTTAAAAGATACAAAGAATTACATAAAAAATTATGTTAGTTATAAAATAATTCAAACTAATAAATAATAATGCATTATACGTAAGTTTAACCCTTTAACCCCCAGCGATTTAGATCAAAACAACTTTTGACTTCAAACTTTCATAACTTTGACAAAAATTAAAATATTTTTGATATCCAAATACCCAACACCCACAAATTTATTCTACTTTGTGAAAAAAATTTATAGTGCGATAAAGAATTAACAATTTTTTAATTCTAACAATAATAAAAAAATAATGTTTATGGCAAAATTTACAACAAAATTACAAAATCGAAAATTAAATAAGGCTAAACTAATGAAAATGACTACTTGAGGGTTTTTGAGGTCGCTGATTATAAATCCGATGTCAGTTTTTCAAAATAAAAATGGCGGAAATAAAATGAAGAAAATTGCACTTTTCTAAAAACAGTAGGGTTTTAAAGCAAAAAGATGAAACACACATTACACAAATGAAGGTTTGTTATCTTTTTTTTCTCTTCTATTCTCTCTCATTTTCATAAATAATGCTGAAAATAGCGTTGTAATTTGATCGAAACAATTTTCTCTCTTTCTATTATAAGAAATATTGTTGAAATTATTCTGTTTCCATTTACCCCGAATTTCCAGTTTTTAGTGGTTTAACAATTTTGCCTTGTTAATTAAGAGAGGTTATAAATTCTACTTTCTCAACTTTGCTGATAAAAAGTCTGCGGGAAATTTTATAATTCAGAAAACTTCCAGTGAGACATTTGTTTATTAGCATTCAAAGAAGTTTTTTGCAAAATTTCAAAAAGATTTGTTAAAAACTAACGAAAATATGAATAAATTACAAAAATGCACTCGGCGTTAAACATAGCCACGTCAACCCTACATACACACAAATGTATAAAGCTTCTGTTTTTTCTTCATAAATACAAAATTTCAATGAAAACAATAGCAATTTAACTATTTATTAATTTAACAGTATTTAATAATTATATTATATTTGCTTTTACATTAATTTTTTTGTTTATTAAATATTACAATAATAAAACTCATTAAATTGTTAATTATTAATGTAAAAACAAATATAATTTAATTATTAAATAATTGTTAAATTAATAAATGGTTTAATTGTTATTGTTTTCATTGAAATTTTGTATTTATGAAGAAAAAACAGAAGCTTTATACATTTGTGTGTATGTAGGGTTGACGTGGCTATGTTTAACGCCGAGTGCATTTTTGTAATTTATTCATATTTTCGTTAGTTTTTAACAAATCTTTTTGAAATTTTGCAAAAAACTTCTTTGAATGCTAATAAACAAATGTCTCACTGGAAGTTTTCTGAATTACAAAATTCCCCGCAGACTTTTTATCAGCAAAGTTGAGAAAGTAGAATTTCTAACCTCTCTTAATTAACAAAGCAAAATTGTTAAACAATTGATGATTTTTTATTTTTGATTTTGTCGTTGCCTTCTCTTAACCCGAAAGAAGGTGTATGCCAAATTTCATTTAAATCCAATAATAATTACCAAAGATATGATGATTTATGTTTTAAAATTTAATTAATTTCATAAGTTTAAAATTTTCAGTTTTTGGTCATTATCTTTAAAAATATTTGTTTTACAAGAAAATTTTAAAGGAAAAAAAGATGCGCCATTCAATTTCCTACAAGAATGTATGTTTCAAAAATTAAAATTTTGAATTTCAATTTTTAGACCATTTTGGTATGTTTGACTGGCTTGTAAGCATACAGTCGAGCGGAGAGCGGATTATTCGATCCAGACGCTCATATGTTATAAACATTAATGTTAGAAGCCATTAGAAATTATTTTCAACTGGAACCAGGTCGGGGAGGGCAACGATTTTGATTTTTGTCACGGATTTTTCGAAAAATTTTTAACAAAAAATCAAAATTATTGCCCTCCCCGACCTGGTTCCAGTTGAAAATAATTTCTTATGATTCCTGACATTAGAATTTTTAATAAATGTGGAAAAAATTGGATCTGAGGCGGGGAAATAGAAATTGTTTCGAAATTTCTGAATTTTCGACAAATTCGTGACAAAAAAAGTCAAAATCGTTGCGCTCACCGACCTGGTTCCACTTGAAATTAATTCCTAATGGCTTCTAACATTAGTATTTATAATAAAATTGGAAAAAAATTGGATCTGAGGTGGGGAAATAAAAATTGTTACGTATTATATTTTTCGTCGAACAAACGTTGGTAACTTCAGTTTCATGGTAAATAGAAGCAGTCTCCTATTTTTAATTAAAGTTTGCAAAATGAAAAAAACAAAGTTGATTTTTGTTGTAGTATTAATATACCCACCCTGGGTATATTAGGTACTAACTAGCTTTTGGTTATATATGACTGGAAATACGTCAAAGGATTGACAGTGTACAAAAACATCAGTTCTAAGACTTATTTTTAATAATTTTGCTAGGGGTATGACACTCAAAATATAGGGGAGACTGGGGTAAACCCGCTCACTTTTTTTCAGATCGGCTAAAATCTAGGAAATTATTCTCTAAATCCAAGTTTTTTTATATCATTTGAAAGCTTATGATTTCTACTAAAAAAATTAAAAAGAGTTTTTGATTTATATTTTTTAGTTTTACTTAGAGAAACTTTTTAATAAACATATACCAAATTTCGAAATCACAATTTTCCAGGGTAAACCCGCTCACCTTATCTTTTCAAGGCGGAAGAGTTTTATTTTTTAAATATTAAAGTTCGTCTTATTCCCGTCTTAAGTATGAATTATTATTGATAATTTATGAGTTTTATAAACAATTCTATAAACAACAAATTGGTTTAATAAATAATGAACATAGATTTCATAAATTACAACTATGGATTTAAATAGTGTTATATTTTATTAAGAGAAAGTGAAATGTAGTTACAATTTTGGTTTTAATAAGTCATAAATTGTGTTATTGTTGAAATATAATACGTGAAATTATTTTATTCTAAATTTTAAATTTAAAACTAAGTGAGCGGCTTTACCCCGACTTCACGTGAGCGACTTTAC
The DNA here is from genome assembly GCA_032872505.1 of Leptopilina syphax. Taxonomy (NCBI): domain Eukaryota; kingdom Metazoa; phylum Arthropoda; class Insecta; order Hymenoptera; family Figitidae; genus Leptopilina; species Leptopilina syphax. The sequence continues at coordinate 24,690,901 of CM065472.1, read as the reverse complement.
CCCGAGTGTATTCCTCACATTTCAAAATAAATTTAATTAAATCTTTTTAAAATAAGACAAAACTATATATGTACTTCGAAGAAGGACATCCAATAGCAACAAAAAAAATTTGCCAGATAAATTAAGACTCAAAAATAATGATCGAAAAACTTAAAAATCCAAAATACGTTTTTTTTCTGACACCTCTAAAAACATTTGATCGTCTCTGATTCTATGTTGAGTTCATGAAACTAAACGAAAGTTCGTTAATATAAGTTGAATGTCAAGTACTATTCACAGTACCAATATCTTCATCTTAAGTTGAGTTCATGGCGTAAAATCGCTAGTGAGCGGGTTTACCCCAGTCTCCCCTAATTAAGAGAATAAATTAGAGTTTTTAAAGATAAAATAAAAATCAGAAGCAAAGCATATTTTCAAAGTTTATAAGATTTTACCCCGGTTTTACATAAAGGGCATTTTAAATAAATTCCGCTTTTTCTTAATATTTCTCAGGAAACATTGATTAATATTCATTTATTTCTCGGCATATTCCTTTATATTCAAACATATTCTTCGATATTCTCCTTGATATTCACGTATATTTAAACATATTCTTATATTTGTCTAACTATTCTGAGTATTCCATATTTACAAATATTCTCAAGTATTCCCAAATATTCTCAGTATTCTCAAGTATTCCTTGTTGGGAATATATTCTTCGTACGCCCTAAATGAGAGTTGTTCACCCCTCGAACGAAACTAAACTTTCGAGACGGTCGGTCCCTGATTTATTAACTTATTATGTAAACATAATTTTCGATAGAAATTTCTTTACCGATATATTGAATAATCGACAAAACTCGAACGTGGACTAGGCTTGAGCTACAACTCGGATTATGCAGACTGGCATTTTCGGACGTGACCTCGGATAGAGCGAGCTCGGAGATAACCGGGGTTCTACTGTATTATTATTAAAATTTTAAAGAACTGAAACTCTTTGTGAATTCTTTTTAATTTATTTCAATTAGTTTTTGTTTACTAGGTTAACATTAATAAAATGTGATCAACGTACTGATAACCTACTTCATGTGTCTCATTATTTACCTGAGTTGAAATGGAAACAACAAAAACTTGTTTATCTTTAATGTTTTAAGAGATATATACATTTAAGGGGTTATACTACTCAGCAAAAAAATTTTTTTTCAATTTTTTTAGTGGATTAAATGGTACATAGACTATCCAAGAATGATATGTAAATACGATTTTGTCGACGAAAATTCATTAAACTACTTTTTACATGATAATTTAAAATTTTAAGCATATTATAGTTTGTTGATAAGTTTTGGGGGTATAAATCAGTTTAATTATAATACAAAATATAAAGTAGTGATTATATGGTGCTAGAATATCAAAGTAAAAATGAAAAAATTGTTCGCTATTTTAAATATATGTCATCAGGGTTGCCACAAAACATCGATTTTAAAATTCCATGACTTTTCCAGGTTTTCCAGACCATTTTTTAAAAAATTCCAGACCCAAAAATAAAATTGTTTTGGTATGTTTTTAGCTAATTACGACAAAAAATATAAAATCCTTCAAGTAAATTGTTAATAAAATAAGTTTTTAATTTTACACTGAGAAAACTGGAGAGTCAAATTCAGAGGTTCAAAAAGTGTATGTTTCCTTTGCTTATGAAGAGAGTTAAATAGTCCTTCTAAAATAAATTTTGAATTGATAATGGAAATCTACTTGTATATTCTCTCCCATTATATCTGAGGGTTAAAAGTTGCGCAGAAAATGTGTACGATCTGCACGGAAAAAAAAAGTTAAAGAATCTCTCGTCAACTAGTATATCACTTTTGGATGGGACACAAAATTTCAAAATTTTCATTCACTTTTGATTAGAAATGGCGAACGTCAACGAAAAACTGAAACAAAAGTTAATGAATTTTTGATGAACTGTGTTAAGGATGAGTAGTTCGTCAAAAGTAGAGGTACAAGTTGACGAAAAAATCGTGAACTCGCGAGTGTCAGTAGTATGCGCAGTTCGTAATGCGCATCAAATATGGCTGATCAAGCATTCATCATTCAGTCAGTGTCATCGGTGTTTACATTCGGGTAAATTCTTTGATGAAAGTTATTATTTAGAATCAGTGTTTTTTATTACTTAGTGAATATTTTTGTTTGCTAATTTCCTTTGTGAAACAAATAATTCATAAAATGAATTAAAAGTTACGATCAGGGACTTTTTCTACTTTCCACGGCCCTGAGTTTTTCAGCAGACAAAGCTAATCGTTTCGTTTGTCGAAGGACAGTGTATCTAGATTTAGCCGTGGCGGTTAGTTATTAGGAATATTATGTTATAGGGTATACTGCCGTCCTTTTTAAAAAAGACACTATCTACATTTTAGCTCAATCGGAGATATTGAAGGAAACGCGTTTGCATCTGGATCTCTTAATAAAATTAAAAATGTTGTAAACAAACTTATGTTCTTGACTAATTCGGACACGCTCTTTTCATTGGTGCAAAAAAAAATTATTAATATTAATTATTTATTAATAAAACTGTAGATAGTGCACATTTTTTATCCAAAAATTATGGAGAATACATGAAAAGTGCACTATGTGGTAGATAGTACGTTTAAAATTGCTTTGTCGGTCCACTTTCCTGTTTAAAGCGTCACTATCTACATTATTTTCTAACACAATTTTTTATTTCTGTTATATTTTTATCATTATTTTATATTTTATTTTATTTATAATTATATTATATTTTTTAATTTTGAAAATACCGAACGAAAAATGACGAACAATAGAGGGACTGATAGTAAAAATGGTTTATAATAATAATAATAATAATAATAATAATAATAATAATAATGGAAGCAAAAGTAGAATAAGTGACTTGAGAGCAAAAACGGGTGAAAATGATTATGTAATTTCTTGATAAATTAATTATATTAATGCATAAAAAATATTGTCAATAATAAAAAAACTTATTTTATTTGAATTAATATTTTGTAATTATTATAATTAATTTATCAAGAAATTACACAATCATTTTAATCTGTTTTTGCTTCTAAGTCACTTATTCTACTTTTGCTCCCGTTATTATTTTAAACCATTTTTACTATCAGCCCCTCAATTACATAAATTTTATTTACCATTATAACTTTATTTTATTTGATTATTATGTTCTGCATGAAATTTTTATTAAATTAAATGTTAACTTTACAAAAAGAATAATTAAAATTGCTTTTAATTTGCATTAAATATATGTGTTAATACAAAATAAAAGCTTTATTTGCAAATTATTGTATTATTTTTATTTTATTTGCATAATTAAACTTGTAGATAGTGCTCTCTCTCGCGGAAAGTTAACCAAAGTTCGAGAAAAATATGTACGAAAAACGTCACTATGTACATAGTTCTCTACTTTTGTGACTTTTGAGACCAGTTTACTGACTAACCTATGTACATAGTGCTCGTGAATCAGGATTTCAGGGGTCCAGTGTGTTGAAAATCCTGAAAATTTTGTAGATAGGTCGTCTCCTTCTGCAGATAGTGACACTTTAAAAAATATTTCTCGAAAATCTCTGCAGATAGTTTAATTGACCGCTAATTATCTTCTAATCTAATTAAAATTTTCAATTACGAATACGACTATTAGATTCGTCTTTTCATTACGAATCCAACGGTATAAAAAACTCATTTTTCATAAAATATGTAGATAGTGCCTTTTTTAAACTGGACGGCAGTATAGGTACTAGGTTCGAATCCCGTGAAGCGAATTACGAATTTTAATAGCGATAAAATTGTGTATTCTGTGTAGTTGGGTGCGTATAGGCGTCAAGTTATCAAATTAAGTGAAATACTAGGGGAGAGGGCCCCAAGGTGGGCAGGGCCCTAAGGTGGTCACCCTAAGAAAATTTTTTTATATTAGTTTATAAATGATCGAGAAATTTTTTTCTCAGGGTGTTAAAATCATCGAAATTAACCATTTTAAATTAGTAAAAATCGTTATAATTATCTTTATATATCGTACAATAATATTCCAAATGAATATAATTAAAATTGTGCTTTAAAAAATTTTTTCATCAACGTTTAAAAAATTGTGTCTTGGCCCTAAGATGGACACTTTTTTGGCCACAAGGTGGTCACTTTTGATTTTTTATGAAAATGTGTTTATACGCCATATTTATCAACATTTATCACTGTGAATGTGAATTTTATCAATTTTTAAGTTTTATAATGAATAATAATGAAATAGAAGTATTTTCAAAATTTTACCTATCTAATACATACACAAAAAGTATCATTTTTGACGAAAGGACAAAGTGCAAAAAAAATATGTAATATGTTTCTGTGATCCTGAAAAACAATTAATATTAAATAAACAACTTAGTAATACGTTTATTACATTTTTTTAAAACTTTTTTAGTGAATTTTTGTATGGTGACCACCTTGGGGCCACTTTTTTAAAAGTCGAATTTTCAACTTTTTTTAAAAAGTGCCATAACTTTTTTTTTATTAATGAAATGAAAAAAACTTTATGATAGGAAGTTAGATAATAAGATAAAGCAGACCCGTCTGTCTTCTGTGAAACTCGTGGACCTATAAATATTCCACAATGATAGAGGCGCCACTGTTTTAGGGGGCCCAAAAATGCATTGAAATATAACAGTTTACACAAAAAAAAAATTAAATAATTAAAAAATAATATTACATTTAAATAACTAATTTTTAATAATAAATATCTTTATTTATATTATTAAATAAAAAATATTTGCAGAGAATTATGTATGAAATAAATAATTTACAAGTAATAAAAACAAATTTTATTCAAGCAGCAATACGTAATTCAGTTAATAAAATGAAATTTTTTAAAAGTATACAGGGTATACACTAACAATAATTTTAAAACACTTTAAAATAAATATTGAATCATAATTATAATGTTGAATAATTAGAATAGATGAAAATTAAGCTGGTAAAATTTTTATTTATTCTATATTTTAGGGTAATATTTTCTAGTTGCTATTTATTCAAATGCTGAATTCTTCAAAATATAAGTTAATAAAATATTTATCTTAAATAAAAACTTTATTGTCTTGGACATTTAACATTTAAAACTTTTAAATTGGATAAAATTAGATTAGAATTTTTAAATTACGGAGTTGTACAAACGTCCAGATCTTTCTAACATTTCTGCGCATTTAAAAGAACACTTATTATGTTAGGAATGATTCTTTAATTTTATTATGTTTATAAATATTTGTTAATAAGCAACAGAATACCCACTGCAGCATGTATTTATATACATAATAACGATAATAACAGACAAAACTAGGCCTCCTACGAAAGTGGCGCCTCTACTGGCGTGGAATAATTAAAGGTCCACAAGAATACGTACAAAAACAGAAGAGACAGACGGACCTGAGATAAAGTTTCAAACGCCGTATTATTGACCTTTATATATAATTCCATTTGAAATCTGCAGTCGTTCAAAAGATGGGTGACCACCTTAGGGCCCTCTCCCCTATAAAAAAGTAGTGTCTGGAAATTATTTTTTCTTGTTTTTAGCATTTTTTAAAAGTTCACGAATTTTTCGTTAACTTTGGCGAAAAGTTCGGAAACAGTACTATGTATCTAGTGAAGGAGTTGATGAAATTTTGACGAACTGTGTTTGTTGATTTTCAAGAATTTTGTGTCCCATCCAAAAGTGATATACTAGTTGACGAGAGATTCTTCAACTTTTTTTTTCCGTGTGATGCGCGCGAAATTATTTTTCTGACATTTTATGTATTTAATTTAGGGGTTAGGTTGCCATATTTATTCATTTCGCGCCGGATAAGGAAGGGATTTCTCAAGATGGTTAATTTGTCCCTCTGTTGTAAACTCATTTTCCCTCCAAGAGAAATGGCACGAATATCTGTCAATGGTGTATTTGAACATTTAGATTGTTATCCAATAGCTAACTCTCAAATATCAACGATTTGTCCCTCCAGATGTTTAGTCCAATACTCCAGTTTTCTCAGTGTATTAATAACAAAAATTTAAGTTAATATTTGTGAGATTATTTGAGATACGCTCCGAAGAAAGGTAAGGAGCAAATCTCCTTAAATTTAAAAATTTAGTTTAGTTCGGAATTTTTCACAATTTAACAAGTATTTTAAACATTTTAATAACATTTTATGAAACTGAAGTTACCTACGTTTATTCAATGACAATTTTTTCTTTTGCTAATTATTTATTTTAATGTTAGAAGCCCTTTAAGAAATTTCAAAAAATCGAAGTCGGGGAAATCAGTCATTTTAATTTTTTACACGAATTTTCCAAAATCCATATATTTCAACAAAATTATCATTTCCTCCCCTCATAAGCAAATTTTTCTTTTACTAATTATTTATTTTAACGGGAGAAGTCATTTAAAAAAATTTGAAAGGAACTAAGGCAAGGAAATCAGTGATTTTTAATTATTTTTGTCGTGAATTTTCCAAATATCCCGAAATTTCAACTAAATTATTATTTTCTCGCTTCAGAATGCAATATTTTTCTATTGCTAATTGTTTATTTCTTAATATGGATACACTTGCAATTTTTTAAAGGGCTTCTTACATTAAAAAAAAATTAGCAAAAAAAAAATTTTTCATTGCATAAAAGTTGGTAGCTTGAATTTTATAACATTTTTGGGTTTCTAAAATGTATTAATTTTAAAAATATTTAAAGGAAGATATTGACCAAAAGAAACTAAAATTTAGAAATGCCATATTGATTTCAATTGTAAGCACTAAATTTAAAATCAAAAAATTGTATAATGTCAACTTGAAAACTTGAAATTTTTACGACTAAAATACAAAAAATTGAGTTTTTAGTATCAGGCTTTACAAAATTCCCTGACAATTCCAGGTTTTCCATGACTGAAAAAAAATTCCATGACAATTCTCAAAACTACATTTTTCAAAACTGCGTACACTGTAACTCGCTCAATTTTTGACGGATTCATTTGAAATTTTAACTGTAACTTCTCAGATAAATTATCTAGGGAAGTACATATACGCTTTTTAAGATTTATAAATAATTAAGATTGTTATAAACAATTTAAAGTTGATTTTTAGTTAAAAATTTTTTTTAAAATGTTGAAACTCATGCTAATTTGCGAATTTTTCATAAAAATATATAATCGTGGGTACTTTCCTACACGGGGAAAAATGGTGCTGAGTTTCTAGTAAAAATTGCTTTAAGAATTTTAATTTTTACATCGTCATTGTAAATTTTATTAAATTTTGTATTACTTTTTACATTCGATATCACAGAAAAAACTTAGTCTCAAAATGAGTAGCGTACGCTACTCAAAATGAGTTGCAACAAAAATGAGACTCCTTGTCTCATTTTGAGCTTAGATAAAAATTACTCATAATGAGACCAATCATATTCATTATGAGTATAAAAGATACATGGAAATTTTCATCAAATAATGAATAACCCAATAAAAATATAAAATATATTAATTAACTGTGCGTAAATGACGTAAAAAATATTATGTAATATTCATTTCACATATATTTTGCCTACAATTTTTCAATAAAGGCAAGCAAATTTTTAGGTTATAAATGTTTGTTGACATACCAGCAGGCCTGCATACCAGTAGTGCCAATCTGATTTCACACAACTTACTTCAATTAAATGGCGCTAAGTTTGAAAATTTATTCATCCTGTTATGTGTAATTTACTTTAATTAAGTTAATTTTTAATTAATAAATTGATTTTTAAATAAAAAGACATTAAAATATTTTCAAATTAATCAAAATTAATATTTTTCACAGTAAATATATATATGAAATATCACAAAATGACAAAACTGCAAATGTTACCAACCCAACATTTTGAAAATGTTTATCGACAGGTAATACTCATTTTGAGCAACTTGAAGTTAGTAATTTGTTCAAATTGAGTAGTACTCAAAATGAGATGCAACAAAAATGAGACCAAGTTTTTTCTGTGATGTTGTGAATATTACTCGTAGAAATTCTACTAATTATTTCTGCAAGAAACAACTTTTACTATTGAAGAGCGAACTTTTTACTCGAAAAAGTAGTAATCCGTACCACTACTACTATAGACCTGTGTGTGTGATGACGTCACTACTGTCATGTCCACGATCGTAGGGGCGATTTACTTTTCGCCGCCAACTCACTCCCGTATACCTGCTCGGCGGCGAAATCTCGCTCCCGGGCCCTTCCCCTACTCTACCTACTTTCCGGGCACCGTCATGGAGCGTTCAGACCTTTGCAGCCTGTCTGTCTGCCTGCAGGTTGCCATGGTAACGTACAAGAGTAAGAGAGTAAGGAAATTCAAATTTATTACACCTTCTCCCTTACTCTTATTGCTTCTGGCTGCGCAGCCAGACAGCCTGCAGAGGTCTGAATGCTCCTTTAGTCACACGGGAATTTTTGTGGGGGAGAAGTAGTTCATACCATGTATGTCTGACTGACGGTGCTCGGAAAGTAGGTAAAGTGGGGGAAGGGCCCGGGAGCGGGATTTCGACGCCGAGCAGGTATACGGGAGTGAGTTGGCGGCGAAAAGTAGACTGCCCGTATATTTTTTAAATTAAGCAATTAATTTATGTAGTCTTTGTTTCAGGGCTGATAAAAATCATGATTTTTTTAAAAAAATCAAAACAATCCGATTTTTTTGATTTAAATCGGATTTTTTTGATTTAAATCATTTTTTTTTTTAATATTTAAAATATTTCATTATTTAAGTAGTTCGTTTTTTTAATATTAAAAATGATAAAATTAATAATAAAATAGGGTGGATGGAAAATTTCATTTTAAGAATTCTCTGACACATCCTGACTAATTTTTCGGTTTCTCTGATTAATAAATTTTTAAATTATTTAATATTCAGCATTGATAATTAAAAATGTAATAATGCTTTTTAAGTAATAATTTTATTTATAAAAAAAAACATAAGATAATTAAAAATTGTTTGTTACAAAAAATTTTAATGTGTTTGAAACTTTTATTATAAAAAAAGTTAATGCAAATTTACAATTAAAATCGTACTCAATAAGTTATATAACCGCCAATGCCCGTTTTCTCAAATATTATACAAAAGAGTCTAAATACAAAAACTAAATTGACATTTATCAAAGTTTTTAAATTTGTATTTTTTTTCGTTTAAAATTTCCTAACTTTTCCCTGAACAAAAAAATTCTATGATTTCCAGTTTTTCCCTAATTTGAGTCAAATAAACAAAACTAATAATTATGATATTCATTATATTATCTCTGTAATGTATTCTTTTTTATTTTTTTTGAATTCAAAACTTTAAACAAAAATACTAATTTTGCAAACTTTTCTGTTTCTAATGCATTTTGCAGTTTGATTTAAATCATGATTTTAATGGCAAGATTTAAATCAAGATTTAAATCATGATTTAAATCAAGTTGATTTAAATCATTGCAGCCCTGCTTTGTTTTTCATTATTCTAAAACTAATTAACAAGAAATTTTAATAGTTGTTATTTAGTAGGGTAGAGTGGGGTAAAAAGCCACATTTTTACTTTTGATGCTGTAAAATCTGTATTTAAGGTAAGTGTACATAATTACGGCATGTTAAGGCCCTTGCTGAGAATTATATTTCTGTTATTTTAGCAAATAACTTAAAGTGCAAGAAAACAAATGCATCATAAAAGTTAATTAATCATTATCAGTTTTTCATTGTTTGTATCTGTTTAAAAACTAAATTTATATTAATTTTTAATAATATTTTAAAACACTCAATTGAACGTTATTCCGTGCAAAAATTTTACCATGTAGGTAATTCCGTGCCCACTTGTCCATAATTGCGGCATATTCCGTTTTCACGCATTCTTATATATAAAATATCAATCTTTTTGACAATAATTATTCTTAATAAAATTAATAACATAATATACTTCGCGGTTATTAAATAATACATGAAAATATAGTTCTTTAAAAACATTTTGAGCATTGTAGATGAGGATGTCGTCTCTATCAATCTGCTATAGCAAATAAGGTTATAGCACGGAATTATGAACGCATATATAAAATGTTTTGAACCTAATTCCGTTCGTAAAATTCGAGTTATAAAACAGATTATAACTAACAAATGGTTAGTAAAACACTACCACGCAATTACCTCATTTGTTTGTTTATAATTTCGTTTTTTATTAAAAAAATGTAAGCATATTAAATATTCTTATTAGATTCATTAAAATAAGTTTAATATAAAACAATGTAATTCCCTATTTACGTGTGTCACACGGAATAATGTACTTCGAGTGAAAAGAGCGAACGTAATTCCGTGTATTTAAAAAAGTGATTTTTATGTAAAATAAACTTTTAAAAATAACTCAGCAGTAGGAAATATAATTTAAATAGGTCTTAATTAATCAAAAAATGAAAACATAAATTAAAAAATATTCACACTTCACTTTTCTTATCCTTACAAAGATCACCTACAGTCGTAGCTGACACTCGAAGCATACCGCATTGCACGACGCTGAGTCGACGATTGACTGACAAAATATTTTATTTTGAGTACATAAACTAAACAGATGCAATTAAAACACAGAATATTGATTTAATAAATAACAAAGTTTGTGCTAAAATTTTTCACTTGTTGAAATATTTTGTCAATTTCTTATTCTACTTAATTTAAGGAAATAGCACGTGATAGCACGGAATTATGTACTAGCACGTAATTATGTACAATTACCTTAAAATTTTTTTCTCAAATTTCCAGTTGTAATTAAAAGTTTAGTTATTAAGCTTGAAAATTCTTGACGGAAATATTTTTTATCTCATGAAAGGACTAAGTTATAAGAGTTTTACGAAAGCACTGTAAAGGGCTTTTTTGCACCACCTGGTGGGGTGAAAAAGCCACCCTACGACTTTAGCAAAACATGTTATCAATTAAGGTAATTTTATAGTTTTCCTTTATTTATATGACAAATAGTCTTATTTGAAAAATATTTTAATAATTATGAAAGAGTTTTTAGCAAGCAAAATTGAAAATTATATTAAGTTTACCTGTTTTCGATTTGCACTGCTAATTTTTCGTACGTTTTTTAGAAGTTTTTAAGTTTCACCACAAATAACATATTTCGTTGCAACCGTTTATTCATTGTTTATTTTTTTAATGCACTTTGAACTACTTTTTCGTCGTGTTTAATTAATTTTATTAAATAAACACGAGAAATTTTGTAAAATAAGAAGGTTAGTTTAAATAGAAAACAAGTGAATTTCACAAAATATTCAATGGATTTTTTGCCCTGGCTTTTTTACACCCAAGACCAGTTATTAAAAAAGCAAAAATAAATTTTTAATTCAGTTCAATTTCCAAAAATTAACATTGTATACGTTTTCAGTATACTTTCCTCCTTATGTACAAACATTTACTTTTATTATTCGTTCACTTAATCAGATTGTAAAATGTTTGAAAAGTTCACCAAAATGTTTTCAAAAAAGCAACAAAAAATTAAAATTACAATAAAAACAATATTAATCTAGGTACAACATTCAAACTAGATACAAAAGTTGCGTATTACCTAATAGTATTTATATTCTAAACGCAGCTGATAAATCGGCTTAATAGTTTTTAAATAAAAACCACATTGAAGTTTGAAGTCCCCAACGTTGATCAACGAAAAAAATTTGTTTAATCTATTAAAATTATTTTTAATTTAATATTTAATTGTATAACAATTATTATCAAATCATAAACATCAGTCTATTTTTTCTAAATATTTTTGTGGCAATATTGCTGTGTTATCTTTTATTAATTTACTAACTGAACAATTTTTTTTCGTTGATAAACGTTGGGGACTTCAATGTGGTCTGGGACCTGGCCCTGTACAGACTGCGGATTTTTAATTTACTAGCCAGATGTGCGCTGGCATTCTACCGCCTGACAACCGGCTCGGATCAAAATGATAATTTCAAGAAATATGAATAAAACTCCGACATTCGTCCGACTTTTCCGCCTGGGCATTTTGCTAAATTCTTTGATTTTTGAATGTTAATATCTTCTTTACAAAAAAATAAAAAAATATTAGCTTTTAGGGATATTTTAATAATCACAGTATAAACACACTCCGAAATCTTCGCTTTGGTACCGAGTCTACAGTACCGGTCAAAATTAAGAGACCACCCATTTTCAGGGGAATGACAAAAATTATTAAACATAAAATTTATGGAAACTAACAGTTTTTTCTTTTTATTTTTTGAAAGATGATAAAATTTTGAAAAGAATAAGATCTTACATAAGTCATTTGATCAGTATTTAATTTAGATATTTTTAAAAAATCATCATTTTCAATGTTTTACAAAAATTTGAATAACTTCTAAAATAATGAACTCTTTTTAATGATATTTTAATGATATTAATAATGACCTTATTTTAAAGGTCATTTTCTTCAGAAAGAAAATTAAATTACTTATAGGCATTAACGTGTAATTTTTTTTTAATGCAGGTCTTCAAACTTGGACCAAAAAAATTCAAAAAATTTGAAACAATTTTAATAACAGAAAAATAATTTTTAAAATTCAAACATATTTTTTTTATTAAATTCTCTTGAGAAATCTACACCATATAATGTTTTATATATTTTCTGGAATAGTTTTTAGTACACTGAGAGACCTTTGGGTCAGCAGCAGACTTTCGATAGGCTGCTACTGACCATTTTGGAGGAACGCTACAGGACTATACTTTTGGGTTGCTGCGGTAAAATCTTGGGCGCGTGACAGTCCAAAAGTTGTTAAGCTGCAAACCAAAGGCGGCATCCCCACTACTTCGGTGAGCTGCTCACCAACATTTGGGACTGTCACGCGCCCAAAATTTTACCGCAGCGCACCAAAACCATAGTGGAGCTGCTGTCACATACGTTGTTTCGCTACAGTCCCAAAGGTCTCTCAGTGTACATAAAAATTATTTCAAATTTCTTGAATTTTTTTTGTCTAACTTTGACAACTTGCATTTACTAAGAAAACAATTACACGTTAATGTCTATAAGTAATTCTCATTCTGAAGAAAATTACCTTTAAAATAAGCTTAAGATCATTAAAAAGCGTCCATAATTGAGGGCCTGCATACAATAACAACCGCTGCGCTTGGTTGTAGGGGATAATACCAGCCAGACAGCAGCGTTTCCAACCTTGGCGATTTATCGCCAATCTGGCGATTTTTTTTTTTGATTGGCGACTTAAATTTTTATTTTGGCGATATGAGCCAAATGCGGCAATTTTTTTTCTGTTAGGCGATTTTCTGGCGATTTTTTAGTTTCAACTATTTTATTAAGGTTTTCCCTTGAAATAGTTGTGTGAGCTAGTGGGTCACAAATTACCAATTTTGATTGGTGCCACTCACAGGCAATTCCCAAACAGACCAATGGCTGACAGCTTTAAGACTAAGTAACCTTAATACAAATATATTATGTGACTGTGTATATGTACAACATATACTGTTACCTTGTTTGATATCGCCGTTACTGTTGCCATCAAATGTGTATTTTATGTTGTTTAAAATGGGAAAAAGCCGTGAAAAAATACGAAAGTATACCCAGGCGGAAAAGTCGGACGAATGCCGGATCGTCCAACCGTCTAGAATCCGCGCCGGTTGAATTGGAGAGTCAATGCCAGTGCAGGCAGTTTGTACCGATTCGGATGAGAATTTCTGCTGGCGCGGTACAAAGTCGGATGCGACTTTCGGTACACTCTCTCTACTGTCGGCACTACAGGCGCGGTACAAGATTTGATCCAACTGCCGGATCAAAATTTATACCGCATCGCAACCGGCGTTGTACTGGCATTCGTCCGTCTAACGACCCGAGCGGTACAGGCATTCTACCGACTGAGAACTATATAATTTATTTTATTATTAATATATTAATTTAATTTACTTACTTATTGATTTATTATAAATAAATTAAAAGTAATATTAAATAAATTTGATTGGATTTATTATATATGTGACACGGACAGTTAAAAGGGACCTACGATCCGAAAAAATCGATTTTCACTTTTTTTATCTGTTCTTATAGTAAATAAACCGCTCTTTCCAACGCAATAAACCGCAGCTTTCTAGCTGCATTAGTTTTCTCACAATTTCACTTCAAAGTTAGGTACTTTGAGAAAAAACAGTGCAAAAAACTAACTTGGTAAACTTCAAAGTCGTTTTTCTCGAAATCTTTTTTTCGGACCGTAGGTCCCTTTTAACTGTCCGTGTCACATATACACTACCGGCAGAAATTGTCGGTACGAACGACGGGCGAGCTACGAAAAGTTGCTACCGAAATTAAATTAACATATTTTATTATTGAAAAATGATAGAAACTTGGTTCTTGGATCGTTTGAAAGCCAATTAAATTCTGCGTCGTTTGATATATAAATGAAAATTATTTGATATTTTTGAGAGATTTTATCACCTAAAAGATTTTGAAAAAAAAATGATTAATTTTTCTATTTTTTGCACCATGTTTGTGTGGCTGCACATTCTAGAAAAATTTAGAGAAAAATTTTAAACTCTAGCAACATAATGTTTAAAGTCTCAGCTTTTATTTGAGCCTTGAAAATTGAAAATCCGTTCAGTAGTTTTTGAAATATCTAAAAAAATGTCCAAGCATGTTGTTTTATAATTTAGGCGGTGATACACACTTATTGCACTCTCGCTGCTCACCTGGTTCATTGCAGCAGGGCCGAATAAGCGGCATATAGAGTGGGGGTCATATTTGGAGCCCTTTTTAAGTTTTTTGTAATTTTAGATTTAATATTCATTAAAAATTTAATAATTGTTAAAGTTAATTATTATATATATAAATAAGTTATCATTTTACAAACTTTCATGATCAAATAGTCGTTTATTTCTACGTACAAATTTTTACTTTTCTAACTTTTTTCTTAAATTAAACGACTATTTGATCATGAAAGTTTGTAAAATGATAACTTATTTATATATATAATAATTAACTTTAACAATTATTAAATTTTTAATGAATATTAAATCTAAAATTACAAAAAACTTAAAAAGGGCTCCAAATATGACCCCCACTCTATATGCCGCTTATTCGGCCCTGCCGCAACGAATCGGGTGAGCAGCGAGAGAGCAATAAGTGTGTATCACCGTCTAAATTATAAAACAACATGCTTGGACATTTTTTTAGATATTTCAAAAACTACTGAACGGATTTTCAATTTTCAAGGCTCAAATAAAAGCTGAGACTTTAAACATTATGTTGCTAGAGTTTAAAATTTTTCTCTAAATTTTTCTAGAATGTGCAGCCACACAAACATGGTGCACAAAAATAGAAAAATAAATCAATTTTTTTTCAAAATCTTTTAGGTGATAAAATCTCTCAAAAATATCAAATAATTTTCATTTATATATCAAACGACGCAGAATTTAATTGGCTTTTAAACGATCCAAGAACCAAGTTTCTATCATTTTTCAATAATAAAATATGTTAATTTAATTTCGGCAGCAACTTTTCGTAGCTCGCCCATCGTTCGTACCGACAATTTCTGCCGGTAGTGTATATATAATATATTATTTAATATTTATTTAATATTTGTTTATTTATTGATAATAAATCAATAAATAAGTGAATTAAAAATTATTAATTAATTAATTTATTAATAAGAATATGCTTAGAATATAGTAATTGTTACTAGTTTTCAAATTAGTTTTATTTTTATGTGGGATAATTTTTTTATAAATTCGCTTTTAAAAATCTTACCACAAATATCTTTTAAAATCTGACAAGTTTTGATATTTTTATTTTTTATAATAAAAATAAATAATAATAATAAATTTAATCCATCATGCTTTAAACATTTTTTGTATTAATAATTTTTAAAGAGCCGAAAGTACATTCGCACTGTCATTCTATTGCAAAATGCGTCCGGCTCGGTGCAGGTTTCAGCCCGCCAAACACCCGGCGTTGTACTGGCATTCGTCCGTCTAGCAACCAGCGTGGGCCAAATTTTATTTTTTATTAAAAATTAAAATAAAAGAAATGTTTAATTAACTATGCAAGGTGAATGTTAATTAATATTTAATATTTCTTTCAAATTAATTACATTCATCTTTTTCTCTTTTTTAAAAACATTTCTAAAGTATGAATGAAACGCAGTAAGTTACAAATGTTTATTTTAGTTATAATATTGAAAAATATTTGAGTAAAAATTATTATTCACTTTATTTATAAGTTGTTGTTTAGCGGTATTGTATATTGGCGTTGTTTTGCTCTCATCCGCAAGCGAGCGAATAGCGTAGTGGTTAGCGTATTAGACTTCGGTGCGTAGATTAAGATAGGCTTGGGCTTCGTATCCCACTGCGAGCGTTTAGAATTTTAATGTGTAAAAAAAATGTAAAATGTGTAAAAAAATGCTTTAAATGATCTATAAATAAATGTTAATTAACATGCACCATGCATAGTTAATTAAATTTTTTTTTTTTATTTTATTTTTCAATAGTGAATATAATTTGGCCCGCATCGCTTGCTAGGCGGACGAATGCCAGTAGAACGCCAGTAGAAAGTCACGTTTCGGAACAAAATTTGGCCCGTCCTGGTTGCCTGACGGACAAATGCCGGTACAACGCCGGATGTTTGGCGGCATCAAATCTGTACCGAGCCAGGCGCGCAGCCACTACAATACATTGTCAGGTTCCAGTACAAAGTCTGCACCGAGCCGGTCGTCAGGCGGACCCATGCCAGTACAGTCTTACCGACGTTTGTAGGGGAGACCGGGGTTACTTAACGCAGGGGTTGCTTGGCGCACTCGAGTTTTTTCAAAAATTTTGAGTTGAATAATTTTTTCTCTCCACTCAAGTTCAAGTACTTAATGAACTCTAAGTTTGTACAAAGTTTCATTTTTATTAATTATTGTGGCGTATATATTAAAATAATTGATTTTGGTACTCGAAAGTAAATTTTTGACCTCCTCATTTTTTTGTTATATCTTTTTAGGAAATGATTTAAAATAAAGCTCAAATATCAAGTTTTGAGCTCTAACTAATTTGTTTTCTAGGGACAATAAAGAATCTTTGATTTTTATTAATGTTATTAATAAAAACTTTATAAATATATAAAAAGTACCTCCGGGGTTACTTGGCGCGGTTTGGTTGGGGTTACCTGGTTTAGTTATATACCATAAAAGATCTCAAATGTTAAAATTTTATAAATTATTATTTCTTTATTAAAAATATAATTATTTTGTTCAAAAATTTTAGTAAAGGGTGCGTTTTTTAAAAAATTCACAGCATATATTTTATAAAAGTTTTCTATAATTTTACGATTACACAAAAAATGTTCTTAATTGTAATTAAATATGATCCTTTTTTAAATTTTTTTACTGTAAAATGACAGTAAAAACTTATTTTACTATATCATATGTTTCAACTTTAAATCGTATAATTTAATTAATTTCAGTCATGCGCCAGGCAACCCCGGGTGGTGCGCCAAGCAACCCCGGCCCGGGGTTGCTTGGCGCACTTTACATAGCTTTGAATAAAGTGGTATAAAAAAAAACTATCAAATAGATTGCAATTTTTTTTGTTTTAAATTGAAGCTGAGATGTTACAGTAAGTTTTCCGTGCAATAGAAATTTAAAAAAAGCAAAAATGTTTTAGTTAAACAACAAAGAGTAAAAAGTGCGCCAAGTAACCCCGGTCTCCCCTACTGGCGCGGTACCATGCCAGTGGGAAATTTCCGCCTGGGTAGTCTTGAATGAGAATCAAAGCCTTGGGCTAAAGGTATTTGCAGTTAATATTACTTTTATAATAATAATACGATATATTGCAATATTATTACTTCATAACCTATAACCCTATAAGTTTATTCATTTGGAAAAAAATTGATATACTAATTAATTAATTAATAAAACATTTTCACATTTCATATTATAAGATGAAATTTTTCAGGGTGGTTGGCAAAAGCTGATTTAAATAGTTTTAATGAAGCGTTTTGTAAAGTATGCAAAACTACTCTACGTGCTCATGCCAAAGACCTAGAAAGGCACTCTAAAACACAAAAGCATAAGACGCTGATTTCACAACTAAATACGAAAGAAAAAATCACCCATCACCATCTGATAACTTTTGGTCAAGAGGATAAATGTCGAGATTTGAAAATTTCAGCTTACATTGCCTGTCATTCCGCAATCAGGAGTGTCGATGACCTTTGCGACATAGTACGAGACCTTGGAAAAGGAAGCAGTCTTGAGACTTTTCAACTGTACATAGAACCAAATGCGGTAATATTATTAAACATGTAATAGCGCCTTGTATGTTGTCAGAACTCGTAGAGGACATAGGGGATTCAAAATTCGCCCTGATTGTAGATGAATCAACAGATATTTCATCCCTCAAATATTTATGTCTTTGTGTGAAATATTATAGTAAGTTGAAAAACAAAATCATAACTGATTATAGAGGTATTATTTCAATTGAAAGTGCAACCGCTAAAGTGTAGTCATGTAAAGTTGGCACTACTCTTTTGAAAAATCAAAAATTTTACAAGAGTTCTGGGCACTTTAGCAATAGTTCTAGAGTTCTCTAACGATTCTTTAAATAGTTCTGATGATTAACAATAAAAAAAGCGACAATAAAAAACCATAGTGCTAACTTTGCATAGCACTATGATTTTTGCCAAAAAGAGTTCTGACCTAATATTCTGAAAGAGAATAAAGAGTTCTAGAGTTCTCTACCAAAAAAACAAGAGTTCTGCAAAATTTCAAAAGTTATTAACAAATTAAAAAAAGTTATGAAACTAATATTTTACGAGTTCTGAATAGAGTTCTGGCATCGTTGCGAAGAGTTCTATAAGTGTGTCTAATGACATTTTGTCATAAATATGACATTTTGTCATAAATCTAAAATCAAAAAAGTTACTGGACTTTAAAGTTTCCTAAAAATTTCAAAATTTTAAAATTCCGAGTTCTGGGAGTTTTGTAAAGAGTTCTGGCATCGTCATAAAGAGTTCTATAAGTATTCCTAATGACATTTTGTTTTAAATCCAAAATCAAAAATGTTACAGGACTTTAAAATTTTTAAAAAATGTCAAAATTCAGAGTTCTAAGAGTTCTGGTATCATCATAAAGAGTTCTAAAAGTATTCCAAATGACATTTTGTTTTAAATCCAAAATCAAAAATATTACAAGACTTTAAAATTTTCAAAAAATTTCAAAATTTTAAAATTCAGAGTCCTGAGAGTTCTGAAAAGAGTTCTGGCGTCATCATAAAGAGTTCTATAAGTATTTCTTTTGACATTTTGTTTCAAATCCAGAATCAAAAATATTACGACTTTAAAATTTTTAAAAAATTTCAAAATTTTAAAATTCAGAGTTCTGAGAGTTCTGAAAAGAGTTCTATAAGTATTCCTAATGACATTTTGTTTTAAATCTAAAATCAAAAAAGTTATAGGACTTTGAAATTTTCAAAAAATTTCAAAATTTTAAAAGTCAGAGTTCTGAGAGTTCTGAAAAGAGTTCTGGCATCATCATAAAGAGTTCTAAAAGTATTCCAAATGACATTTTGTTTTAAATCAAAAATCAAAAATATTACAAGACTTTAAAATTTTCAAAAAATTTCAAAATTTTAAAATTCAGAGTCCTGAGAGTTCTGAAAAGAGTTCTGGCGTCATCATAAAGAGTTTTATAAGTATTTCTTTTGACATTTTGTTTCAAATCCAGAATCAAAAATATTACGACTTTAAAATTTTCAAAAAATTTCAAAATTTTAAAAGTCAGAGTTCTGAGAGTTCTGAAAAGGGTTCTGGTATCATCATAAAGAGTTCTAAAAGTATTCCAAATGACATTTTGTTTTAAATCCAAAATCAAAAATATTACAAGACTTTAAAATTTTCAAAAAATTTCAAAATTTTAAAATTCAGAGTCCTGAGAGTTCTGAAAAGAGTTCTGGGGTCATCATAAAGAGTTTTATAAGTATTTCTTTTGACATTTTGTTTTAAATCCAGAATCAAAAATATTACGACTTTAAAATTTTTAAAAAATTTCAAAATTTTAAAATTCAGAGTTCTGAGAGTTCTGAAAAGAGTTCTATAAGTATTCCTAATGACATTTTGTTTTAAATCTAAAATCAAAAAAGTTATAGGACTTTGAAATTTTCAAAAAATTTCAAAATTTTAAAAGTCAGAGTTCTAAGAGTTCTGAAAAGAGTTCTGGCATCATCATAAAGAGTTCTATAAGTATTCTTTTTGACATTTTGTTTTAAATCCAAAATCAAAAATATTACAAGACTTTGAAATTTTCAAAAAATTTCATAATTTTAAAATTCAGAGTTCTGAAAGTTCTGAAAAGAGTTCTGGCATAATCATAAAGAGTTCTATAAGTATTCATAATGACATTTTGTTTTAAATACAAAATTAAAAAAAATTAGAGAACTTTAAAATTTTCAAAAAATTTAAAAATTCAGAGTTCTGATTAGAATTCTGGTATCGTCATAAAGAGTTCTATAAGTATTCCTAATGATATTTTGTTTTAAACCCGAAATAAAAAAAGTTACAGGACTTTAAAATTTTCAAAAAATTTCAAAATTTTAAAATTCAGAGTTCTGAATTTGCGTTCAGAGTAAAATATCATTAGAAATACTTATAGAACTCTTTATAACGATGCTACAACTCTTTTCAGAACTCTCAGAACTCTAAACTTTAAAATTTTGAAGAAATTTAGAAATATGAAATACTTATAGAACTCTTCGCAACGATGCCAGAACTCTATTTAGAACTCGCAAAATATTAGTTTCATAACTTTTCTTAATTTGTTAATAACTTTTGAAATTTTGCAGAACTCTAGTTTTTTTGTAGAGAACTCTAGAACTCTTTATTCTCTTTCAGAATATTAGGTCAGAACTCTTTTTTGCAAAAATCATAGTGCTATGCAAAGTTAGGACTATGGTTTTTTATTGTCGCTTTTTTTATTGTTAATCATCAGAACTATTTAAATAATCGTTAGAGAACTCTTGAACTATTTCTAAAGTGACCAGAACTCTTGTAAAATTTTTGATTTTTCAAAAAAGTAGTGCCAACTTTACATGACTCTAAAGTGTTGTATGATTCCGTAATCGATTTTCTTAAAAAACTGAATCTTTCAGAATCAAATATTATTGGACTTGGGACCGATGGGGGGACTAACCTATGTGCAAAATATAATTCTCTGTTTGCGTACTTAAAAAAATCTAATCCTTCATTGCAATTAATTCGCTGCGTGTGTCACTCGTTGAACAACTGTGCATCGAGTGCATCAGAAGAATTTCCAGCCTCAATCGATTTTTTATTGCGAGAGGTATACAATTGGTTTAACTTATCTGCAAAACGTCGATCAGAATATAAAAAATTGTGGCATGTATTAAATGCGTTTGAAGAAGATCAACGCAATTTTCGTCAGTTTATACAGCTTTCTAATACAAGGTGGTTAGCGCGGTACAATTGTGTTTGCGTTATTCTAGACAACTGGGTTGAATTAAAAACACATTTCTCTATCGTAGTCAATAAAGAAAAATGTTATTTATACCGCAAAGTTTAAAGCAGTTTCAAGGTTTGAATGAACTTTTACCCTCTATGTGTTTAAATCAGCTTCAGCCCAAATTCCAAGAATTGTCCTTTTTAAAAGAATTTGCGAGCAGCGAGAAATTGGGCGACATAGAAGTACAGTATAATAAATTGCTTATGGTAAACTGGTTAACTGTTTTTAACGGAAATGTTCCTTCACAAAGCATTGATTTTTGGCCTGTGGTTTTTAAATACCAAGATGCAGGAGGTAATTGTGTGTTTAGAGATATTGCAATTTATGTCTTGACTATTTTAACATTACCAACTAGTAACGCCGTAGTTGAGAGAGTTTTTTCGATAATGAATTCAGTTAAAACAAAAGCAAGAAATCGCATTGATGTGGATTTGCTAGATTCTCTTCTGAGAATTCGTATTAGATTTAACATCAACAGCATGTGTTGTAAAAATTTTATACCGTCTCCTAGTATGTATCAAACATTCACATACAAAGTCGTTTATCCCTTTAAACAAAATCAAAACAATGTTTTATGCGAAGAACCAATTGAAATTGATACTTTAGAAATTATAGGCGATAGCGATTTCGAGGTTCCATGTCTTCACTTACATAATTAATGTACGCATTAAAAAAATATTTTTAAATTTTATAAATGTTAAAAACATGATAAATTTTAAATGTGATAAATTTTCAATCGTTTATATGTGAATATACGGGTTCACAATAATATATTCTCTTTTCCATCAATTATATTATTTAAAAATGCACATAAAAATATGGCACTTTTTATGTATTTATGTTCGTCATAAATATATACGTAAAACAATTTACTTATGAATTAACAGTACTATATTAATTACTTTTGTAAGAAAAAGAAAATTAAATGTGATAATTAACCAAGTTGAAGTCCACAACGTTGATCAACGAAAAAAATTCTTCACTTAGTAAATTAATTAACAATGACGCATAAATATTGACACAAAAATATTTAGAAAAAAAAGATTGATGTTTATATTTTGATAATAATTATTTTACAATTAAAAATTAAATTAAAAATAATACTTCAATGCATTAAATAAATTTTTTTCGTTGATAAACGTTGTGGACTTCAACTTTGTGATAATTAATGTAATTTACTGCGATCTCAGATAAAGAAAATTGAATGTGATAATAAATGTAAAATTACTGTGATCTCATGTTATAAGAATGAAGAATGAAAAGTTAAATAAGTAATAAATACATAATAATTGTTATATATTTTCATAGTACCTCTTAAAAAATGCTTTTGAAAATTTGAAATTACCGCGCATAACTTTGGCGATTTTAATTTATCTTAAGTTGGCGTTTTCTGGCGCTTTTGGCTGCCATCTTGTTGGCAACGCTGGCCAGACAGCAGTGAGAGCCTCTGGGCCGTTCACTGCTACCTGACTGGTACTATTCCCTACAACCAAGCGCAGCGGTTATTGTATGCAGGCCCTCAATTTTAGAAATTATTCAAATTTGTGTAAAACATTAAAAATGACTATTTTTTAAAAATATCTAAATAAAATATTGGCTAAATGACTTCTGAAAAATCTTGTTCTTTTAAAAATTGTATCATCTTTAAAATAATAAAAAGAAAAAAATTTTTGTTTCCATAAATTTTGTTTTAAAATGTTGCTCATTCACCTGAAAATGGGTGGTCTCTCTATTTTGACCGGTAGTATAGTTTCTCCAATATACACGGAGAAAAAAAACAAGGCTTTTCCCCATGAAAAAATATGCATTTAACGCGTGAAAATTATCACAGTAAAAATGCAGGACGCTCACAGGTTTTCCCGGTGAGATTCTTGCAACGAGCTAAGGCCAATAGGGGCTAAGGCATGGCCTAACCGCTAAACGCAAGAAATTCATCGGGAAATCCGGTGAAACTGCTACCTGAAAAAGGCATGAATTGAAGTCACAGGGAAAAGCCTTGTTTTTTCTCTCCGTGTATAAAAACTTTAAAAATAGTACATTTTTTTAAGGTTAATACATGTAACTTTTTCAAAGTTGATGTTGGTTTATTATTACTATCCATGGTAAACCAACTTCAACTTTGAAAAAGTTACATGCATTACATATCTTTCAAAAATGTACTATTTTTAAAATAATTTTATTAGAGAAAATATAGACTCAGACCAAAGCGAAAATTTTAGTGTATGTTTATACAGTGATTATTAAAATATACGTAAAAGCATTTTTTTATTTTTCTGTAAAGAAGATGAGACATTTCATTTCAAACCATTCCACCGAAAAAAACAATCGCAAGGAGAGCGATTTTCTAATAAATTTTATTATAAAAAAATATAATTATTTGTAACATATTATACACTGAATCGAAAGAGAATTTCATGAATTTTCTAGTGCTATATTTATTTTTTTTAAATTTCTCTCAATTTCGTAGAGAAATTCCTGTTTGAAAGTTTAAACTATTAATATCTCAAAACCCCCCGTCGATTTTTATCAAAATTATATGAAAATAAAGCTTAATTTTTCAGGTTTCCATTTCCGTATAATATATTATGGACATTTAATGGGATAATTAAAAAAAATTTTTCAACAACACAATTTTTAAACAATTTTTTTTTACTAATCCCATTAAATGTCCATAATATAGGTATTATACATAAATGGAAACTAGAAAAATTAAGCTTTATTTTCATATAATTTTGATAAAAATCGACGGGGGTGTTTTGAGATATTAAGAGTTTGAACTTTCAAACAAGAATTTCTCTACGAAATTGAGAGAAATTAAAAAACATAAACAATAGTACTAGAAAGTTCATGAAATTCTCTTTCGATTCAATGTATAATATGTTACAAATAATTAAATTTTTATATAATAAAATTTATTAGAAACTCGCTCTCCTTGCGATTGTTTTTTATCGGTGGAATGGTTTGAAATGAAATGCCTCAGATATCAACATTCAAAAATCCCAAAATTTTGCAAAATGGGAATTTTAGTTTCTAATTTTGTTATGCTTACCAAGAAGAAAGAAGAAAAATATAAAGAAAACATAAAAGATCATCGCAAGGACTCTACATTTCGTAAGTATTTATTTAAATTAATGATTCCATTTTCTCATAATTAATTTATTTATTTCGTTACATACACGGGCATCAAACGAGCCCTTTCGTACAAAAGTACTAAGAAAAAGTTGAGTATCAAATAGCCATTTTTTAGCGTGTAATGTATTCTTCAATATCACAAAACTATCATTCGTCATAGGTATTGGCCAATTGAGTTGAATGCTGAAAAATAAATTTTTTTGTTAAATACTAATGCGCTGAGTAGATTATTAAGTCGCTCCGCTTTCATTGAATGTTGATTTATCAGTAGGATTTACATTAAAACCATTTTCACAACTTCCGTTCACAATGTTAAGAAAAAAATGTTTGTAGTTTTTTAATTACAAAAAAGTTTCAATTTGAAAGAAAAAAACTCATTTACTGTAGACGAGCTATGAAGTTGAAAACGCGCCGAGCGACTCCAAGTTGGGAGGTAGAGGCAAGAGGGTGACTTTCAGAATTAAACAGAGGGTGGCAGAGAGATGGGTAAAAGTGTCGCAATCAATGTTTTCAATTTACAAATCAGAAATGCTTAAATATACATTATTTAAGCAAGATATTAATAAATTAGTGCTGAAAAATAGAAAAGATTTTACATATTCCTTGCAGGTGTAGAAAAATTAATCTTTTTTTTATTTTCTTTCCCGTTTTGTGGAGGGTGGGTAAAGGGGAAAAGATATAAATGCGAAAAGGAAGGCAAAGAGCCTGGGAGAAGGGTAAAATGAGATAGAGCTCACATAGGAAATTCTGAAATTAACGTTGGGGACGCTTCAATTTTATTAAATTAAGTTGGAAATTCTCTTTTTCGTTCAGTTAAAACAATATTTAATGTTAATTACAATAGAAATTTTACCGGTAAAATTGATTTCGCTTCGAGACTAAATCTTAGGGGTAGTGGTTTTAATTGCTTGTTTAATAATCGTAGTAATGTGAATTTAATGTTTTTCTTTGAATTTAAGCAAAAGAGAGCTGGGCAAACAGGTGCCTTGGAAAAATTGAGTTGCATACCTCCCACCCGGTACATGTTGGCCGTCATGTTGCTGGCGTCCTGCTGCGTGGACCCGAGAGCGAAATTGGCGTTCTCGTGGTTACCGTGGCTCTCGTGGTATTCGGCCGGCATCGGCATGAAGAAGGCTGTTCTTGCCTAACCTAACGTGTTATATTCCTGTAGTTAAAAAATAACGTAGCGATTTGGCGATACAGTTACCACCTGGCGTGTCACTTCATGTCTCGTCTCGTCCCCGAGAAGCCGTGTTCTCGAGTTCAGACGAGATGAGACAATTCTCAACGATCGAAACTTTAAATAACTTTTAAACACTCGAAAATTTTCATGAAAATAAAAACGACAAATTTTTTCCAAATGTCAAACACACAAATACAAAACTTTCTTTTAATGATATACAGTTTCGATCAGCAGAAAAGTCCACACACACACACACACAATTTTTTTTTGTTTTCATCAAAAAACACTGCAAATTAATCACTAGACTATTGAATCTACTTGAAATTAAAGCATCGTGAAAGGAATTTTTTGTTTTTGCAAACAATCAAAAAACTACTGGACATTAAATGAGCATTGTTCCTCTTAGTGACTAGTTAATTCCGCCATTTTCATTTTGACGAGCGCCGACTGTCGAAAAAGTGTTGCTGAACGATGCTGGCGACTAGCGGCCGCGAGGTACAAACTACGAAAACGGCTCCCCACCATGGAAGGAGATCGCACACCTTTCGGAGTTGTGTAGTGACGCGAACTCGTTTTTTCCTCAGCTATTCTCACGGAGAGGCACAATTTAATTTTTTTTCTTTTCCGATTTATTCTCAAGTCTATATTTGAATAAAATTTATTACAAAAACTAGTAGGCTACATTCGATCAATGAATGAATTCACAATTTAGAAAACTTGAATAACACTAAAATACACCGCGGCCGCGCGCCGTTGCGCATTTTCATTTCTATGCACAACATAGAAAATTGCAAAATTTTTTTAACTTATCAACACAATATACACGCATAACTTATTCACATTGGTTAATTTAGACTTTAATTGATTGATTAAAATTTTTTTAAATCCAATTGAGCGTTTTGCACAGTACACAAAATTGTGAAAAAAAACTAATAAATGTAAATCTCCCCTTCCACAAACGCTCCAAAGACAACCGTCGAATATTAACATTAAGGAGTAACTGCTTTACTGTAGAGACAAACCAAAGTAACTAGATTCCAGGCTTGCGCATTTTTGCATGCGAGTATTCAACATCCCTAATCTGAAATGTGCCATTTTCATTATAAAGGTACGGTCATACCTCTAGGCGCTTGCATATCTCTTTACTTTCATCAGGGTACGGCATTTATACAGTGATGTCAGAAATGTGAGATGAATCCACATAAGTCTAAGGCTGAAGTCCCATGGCAGCGTTTTGCTTTGCATTTTGGAAATAGGCCATGAGTGCAAGTATAGCGAACATATATCTCCATCTCTCTCATACTCATGGCTTAGTTTCAAAACGCACCGCAAAACGGTTCCATGGGACTTCACCCTAATGCTGGTTCCACATATACCGAACGCACGCGTATCGCGTAGACGCATAACCAGCATAAGGCCGCAGTCCCATGGCAGCGTTTTGCGTTGCGTTGTAATGAGAGAGAATGCAGCAAACGTATATTTGCGTCTTTTTCTTTCCCATTACGACGCAACGCAAAACGCTGTCATGGGACTTCACCCTAACGCAGAAGGGTTTCATACATTTGTATCAGAATGAAAAGAGTAGAATGACTATTATGTCGAATTCACAAACGTAGAATCTGTAAATTTACGAATTTGTTTTTATCGAATACAAAATTTAAGAAAATTATTTTCACGAATTAACATTGACATAATTTTTATTTTCACTAAACAATAATTGATAGAATTTTAAAATAGTCGATTTCTTATTTAGTCGAAAGTTTAAAAATCCGAAATTTAATTAAACCTAATTTTATTTTGTCGAATGGTGGTTCAATATAATGTGAATATTAACGAAATTTATTATAGCCGAATTTATAACTAACCGAAAAGTAATATTACATATTCCTTATTCTATAGAAATTAAAAGTGTTCGAATTATCATTTAATCGAATATTTATTATATAGAATTAATTTTAATCGATATTTCGAAATCTCGAAATGCAAATTAATCTAAACTAATTTTTAAGGAAAATACAACTAAGCGAATTTCTAATTATCCGAAAGCTAATTTGGTAGAAAATTTTTGTGGGTGAATTTAATTTAAGCCAAAAAGCAAGTAGCCGAAACGTCATCTATTATAATCTTAAAATGGCGAAAAAGCTATTTGTAAGAATGGTTAAATAGTCGAAACGCCATCTATTCGAATTGTCCAGTAGACGATTCGTAATTAAGGGTGGAGTCCCATGACAGCGTTTTGCGTTGCGTCATAATGGGAGAGAAAAAGACGCAAATATACGTTTGCTGCATTCTCTCTCATTACAACGCAACGCAAAACGCTGCCATGGGACTGCGGCCTTAGCCGAATGGAAAAAACGTCGAATGGACAAAACGTCGAATTTTGAAAACATCGAATTGTCAATTCATCGAATTCTCAAAACATTGAATTGTCAATACGTCGAATGTTTAAAACGTCGAATGATAAAAACGTCGAATGCTAAAAACCTCGAATCGTCAAAAGTTCGACAAAATTTGATTGATCTAAGTAAAGATTTCTTTGTTTTAAGTTAATGTTTACTTAGATCAATCAAATTTTGTCGAACTTTTGACGATTCGATGTTTTTAGCATTCGACGTTTTTATCATTCGACGTTTTAAACATTCGACGTATTGACAATTCAATGTTTTGAGAATTCGATGAATTGACAATTCGATGTTTTCAAAATTCGACGTTTTGTCCATTCGACGTTTTTTCCATTCGGCTAAATTACGAATCGTCTACTGGACAATTCGAATAGATGGCGTTTCGACTATTTAACCATTCTTACAAATAGCTTTTTCGCCATTTTAAGATTATAATAGATGACGTTTCGGCTACTTGCTTTTTGGCTCAAATTAAATTCACCCACAAAAATTTTCTACCAAATTAGCTTTCGGATAATTAGAAATTCGCTTAGTTGTATTTTCCTTAAAAATTAGTTTAGATTAATTTGCATTTCGAGATTTCGAAATATCGATTAAAATTAATTCTATATAATAAATATTCGATTAAATGATAATTCGAACACTTTTAATTTCTATAGAATAAGGAATATGTAATATTACTTTTCGGTTCAGTTACATTTAGGTTAGTTATAAATTCGGCTATAATAAATTTCGTTAATATTCACATTATATTGAACCACCATTCGACAAAATAAAATTAGGTTTAATTAAATTTCGGATTTTTAAACTTTCGACTAAATAAGAAATCGACTATTTTAAAATTCTATCAATTATTGTTTAGTGAAAATAAAAATTATGTCAATGTTAATTCGTGAAAATAATTTTCTTAAATTTTGTATTCGATAAAAACAAATTCGTAAAGTTACAGATTCTACGTTTGTGAATTCGACATAATAGTCATTCTGCTCTTTTCATTCTGATACAAATGTATGCAACCCACGCAGAATAAAAAAGTAACGTGAACGTAAGCATGCGATAGAAAAGGACAGACCAACTTCTGTCCTTTTCTATCTCATGCTTGCGTTCGCTTCCCGTTTTATTCTGCTCAGGCCTTATGTCCCCGTCGTGCAAGCAGTTTTCCAAGATGGAATGAGTTTTCTAACCAAGAAAACCAAGTTAGAAAATTGTTTGCATGGCGGGATAATTTAAAAATATAAATAATGATCAGTGATTAGTGAAAGATGTGTAATAGTAAAATGTGAATAAAATGGATTTTTTGAATAAAACTTAAGTAAAATACATTTGTTATAAATTATTTTAATAAAGCAGTGAAAATGTAATGAGAAATATCTTTAAAAAAGTAAAAGTTGTGATTAAGTCGATGTTTGCAGAAAAGGTAATATATTTTTATTTTTTTTATAAAAAATATATGTTAAATCGTTGGTTTTCGCTATTTATATATGTTTTAAATGAAGAATGGAAAACTGCAAAAATTTTTAACTCCAAGTATTACCTTTTCTGCAAACATCGACTTAATCACAACTTTTGCTTTTTTTAAAGATATTTCTCATTACATTTTCACTGCTTTATTAAAATAATTTATAACAAATGTATTTTACTTAAGTTTTATTCAAAAAATCCATTTTATTCACATTTTACTATTACACATCTTTCACTAATCACTGATCATTATTTATATTTTTAAATTATCCCGCCATGCAAACAATTTTCTAACTTGGTTTTCTTGGTTAGAAAACTCCACGGAGTAATAATAAGGAGACTGCTCTCCAGCGTATCCCCTAGTCAAACTGGTGCCAGATTTCTGCCTTGGTTCACTGAGTAGTAATGACTTTTTAAAAATAACGCGCATGTGCAGTTTGCAACTATCTTCGTCACTCTTGAAAGAACGATGAGAGAGATCATTATTTTGACGTGCGAGTTGGAAAGTGTGGTTATGTTTTATTGTTGACAATATATATTATACTATTAAATAATATTAATAAATTGTAATATAGGAAATGTGTGAGTAGATATTAATTATATTAGCATTATAGCGATTATAGCATTATATTATATTGTATTCATTCACTTTATCATACAAAGAAAAGAATTACTCCGGTTCGACAAAAATAATCTTTTTATTAATATCTACTCACACCTATATTACAATTTATTAATATTATAATATATTGTACTTACTCTTCTCTTTGCAGTTTGTTAATTAATATTTTTTCTTATTTAAATGTTGATTTTCCCGTATAGTTGCTGTTGTCAACAATAAAACATAACCACACTTTCTAACTCGCACGTCAAAATAATGATCTCTCTCATCATGCTTTCAAGAGTGACGAAGATAGTATCTCACTGGTAGTACAGTCTCCTTATTATTACTCCGTGGAAAACTCATTCCATCTTGGAAAACTGCTTGCACGACGGGGACATACTCGGAATCGGTGAGGTGTACAAGCGCCTTTAACAGAATTTAGAATGGTCGATTTTTCATTGTGCCGAAAGTTGAAATAGTCGAAATTAAATTAAACCGAATTTTATTTTAAAATTGACTAATCAAAATTTTCTTGATAATTTCTGAAAATTTTGATTGGTCAATTTTAGAATAAAATTCGGTTTAATTTAATTTCGACTATTTCAACTTTCGGCACAATGAAAAATCGACCATTCTAAATTCTGTTAATTATGTTTTTGTGCAAATAGAAATTATGTCAGATTATAAATCTAGAAAAACAAATTCGTTTCAACAGTTATTATTTATTTGTTACGGTCAGCAGAAAAAATGGCGCTAATTTATACAACATTGCGTTACATGGGGAAGGGGGGGTCTAAATTTCCGAAAAATAGCGTTACGTATTTTTTGAACGGCCCCTCGTGTATATAATTATTATCCTCAAAACTAATTCTATGAAAATGCCTTTACTCTATATTGCATTTCGGTTCCATCTTCCTTACAAACTTTAAGAATTCTAACATTTAAAATTAGGTTATGTTAAAATTCAGATAAAGAGAAATTATGATAATTTATAATTACAGCACATGTCGATTCGATCATAAATTATTCTCTCATATTCATTTTCGGTAAAATGTTAATTCCAGAAAATAAAATTTCCTTACACTTAAAATTCGATAAAAATAAATTCCTAACAATACAGATTCTGAGGTTGTGGATTCGACGTAATAGTCATTCGTGTAATTTAATTTGGTATATGTGGATTAATCTCAGAAA
Source organism: Leptopilina syphax (assembly GCA_032872505.1). Lineage (NCBI taxonomy): Eukaryota > Metazoa > Arthropoda > Insecta > Hymenoptera > Figitidae > Leptopilina > Leptopilina syphax. The sequence goes on along the minus strand of CM065472.1, from coordinate 24,659,441 downwards.
TGTTTTCTTAATTTGCAGGACATGTTGCACTTTTAATTAATTATACATTTTAATTAAGGGGGAGTGACACCTTATTGACTCGAAAAAAAATTGATTTTATTTTTTTTACTTAAACCATACTATCGGCTATTTTTTTAAGAATACTGCTCAATAATTATGATGCAGGCATCGTAGATTAATAGTGGTTTCATTTTTCATGTTTTCCATTACCCAATGGGAAGTAAACGATTGGTTCAATAATGGGCCATGCTTGGCGAACTCCGTTCCATTATTGGAACATTAATGGCAACCATCATTGGACAACCAATGGTTTAAACTTGGGATGATCACGCTACTGCTAATGATCGGTAGCCAAGCATTGGGCCAATATTAGTTGCCAAGGAATTGCCAAGCCCTACTAAAAAAATAATGAGGAATCATGACAAAACATCAGAGTTCTGATTATTCGTCAGATTTTCTGATGCTTCTTCTTGACTCTGATGATTTGTCATTTTTCAGATTATTTCTGACAGAATTTTTAGAATGGATTTGATGTTTTGTGAGAACTCTATCAGCTTCTCACTTCACTTCACAAACCAAGCTGACCATACTTGAAGCGTATCTTTTAATATCTCCAAAATGAAGTTTCTTAGAATAAATTTTAGATATTTGGAATCATGAAATATCACAGATTCTGAATTTTTCAATTATAAACTTGAATTAGTTAAATTAAACAAATTTCAAGTTATAAAATTTTTGTTTAAAAAATCATAAACCTTCAGAACAATGCATTTTTTGCCCACTCGACTCAACTCAGTCACAATGACCAATTTGATACGCACCTTTCTTTAACAATAGATTTTCCAAAACTATTGTGATGATTTAAAAACAAGAATTTTATAACTTTAAAATTCTGCATTTTAACTAATTCAACTTTGTAACATAATAAATTAGAATCTATGGTATTTTACGATTCCAAATATCTAAAATTTATTTTAAAAAACATTTATTAAAATAAATTATAAGGTTTGGATGATAATTAAAAAAATGATTTTTAAAATAAATTTTAGATATTTGGAATCATAAAATACCATAGATTCAAAATTTTTATGTTACAAAGTTGCATTAGTTAAAATGCAAAAGTTTTAAGTTATAAAATTCTTGTTTTAAAATCATCACAAAAGACTCGGAAATCTATTGTTAAAGAAAGGTGCGTAGCGAATTGGTCATTGTGACTGAGTTGAGTCGAGTGGGCAAAAAAAGGCATTGTTCTGAAGGTTTATGATTGTTTAAACAAAAATTTTATTACTTGAAACTTGATCAATTTAACTAATGGAAGTTTATAATTTAAAAATTTAGAATCTGTGATATTTGATGTTTCCAAATATCTAAAATTTATTCTCAAAACCTTCATTTTGAAGAAATTATAAGTTATCTCGTGAACTATAACTGATATGTAAAAACTGATATCATTTTTGAATTTTAAGCCAAGAGAGTATAAGGTATACGTAAAACAGTCTTCAAAATAATCTGAGTTTATAAACATTAAATATAATGTTAAAATAAACAAAAATGATTTTAAACATTAAAAAATGTATAATGGTTTTTCGATTTTCTACCCAAGTTATAAAAGGCGTGACGACCTTTTTACATAAAGGAACAAGAACACTGACGGATGGTGTTGACTGAATGTGCGCTTATAAAGTGCACATTGGGTGCACATTTTTTTAATATGAAAATATTTGATAAAATTGATGAAAAATGTTGAAATAAACATTTATAGTGAATAAATAAACATGTTTAGAGTAAATAAAAAAAACATTTATGATAAATAATGTTGAAACTAATTAATTATTAATAATTGAAGTGTGTAATGTTTGAGAGTGAGTCAAACAGTGCATGACATTTCTTTTTTTTCTTCGTGAATAAATGCTTATAACACAAAAAAAGTGTTTGAAATACATAAAAGAATGTTTAAAATATTTTACGTTTATTTTACCTTGTATTGTTAATTGTTATTTATTTAAGAAAAACAATTTTCTCATAAAATGTATACTTTCTAGTGAGAAATCTAGTAACATTAGTTTTTCTATGAACCGGAAGCCGTGAATATTTGTATGTTTAAAGGTGCAATCACACTTTTCTGTTGAAATCCAGTTCACAGCTAGTTAAAAAGGTGTTTCTACAATAACCTGCAAATGCATTTATTTTGTTTGATACAAAATAATTGCACAATCTGATTATAAGTTTCTTTAAATTAGTAAATTGAATATAAATTATCATCAATTCATATGCAGAGAAAAATACATGTCTATTTTTTTGCATCTGCCTCGCGCATTTTTCACTTTATTAGAATTATTAAAAGTTTTATTTGAACTTGACATGTAAACATAACCTATTATATTTACATTATTATCCGTGAAATAAATTCTTTTTGTCCACATCTAAAGTTTGACTTTTGTTTTGTTTGTTTTCTTGTTTAGAAAATACGGATGTATTTTTCATGATTTATAATAAAATAATATTTTAAATTGGTAAATTTTAAAAAATTATGATTAACAAATAAATGTTGTTTTTTGTACCATTTTTTTATAACAAATTTTGTTTGAATGATCTGAATTATGCAAATTTTTTGTATTTTTATCTATAAAAAATATAAGAAAATTGTTAAAAAATTATCATTAAGAAATAGGAGATGTATCCAATATAAATTTTCATAAGAAAACAATTTGAATTACAATTGCTTTAATAAAATTCAAATTTTTTTAAAAATACTTATAAATTCTATTTGTCAATTGCAAATTTTTTGATTTTTATAAATGAAGGAAAACATTTTACTTAAAAAAATGTTCTGTTACATTTCTTTACGAATTTCTTTAATTGTAAAATTATTCAAAAACAATCATTTCTTTTTTAAATATTTAATTATTATTATTTTTCCACAGGAATTAAAATTTTTAAAAATGGGTCAAACCATTTTATTTCGCCTAATGTATTTTTGATCTTTATAAAAAATTTCAATATTTCGGGAAAATATTCTTATATGTTTTGGGATTACGAAATGCACAATGATTTGTAAAAAATAATTTCATTTCATATAAAAAAAGATATTATAAATTGAGAGTACATGAAAAAAGGTTACATTGACAGGTATTACAAAATATTTAAAAAAGGAGTAATCTCTTTAAGAAATATAAAAAAAGCGATTGATATTTATTTTTAAAGACTTAATTTGTGATTTGAACTTGATAAAAGTATCAAATAATTTATAATAAACTGTAAAATATGTTATTTAAGTTTCTGTATGAAATGTCAAAAATCGATCATATTTAACAATTTTTTTTGACAAAGTAATTTAATTTTCGTAAATCAGAATTATTTAAATAATAAGTATTTTAAATACACTTTATTATTATTTAAATACTTTTTTGATTATCAACTGAGAAATATAAAAAAATTTACCTTAAAAATGAACCATTCTTCATTTTATCGGGATTTTGAATGTTTGTAACTTCGTTGGAGAAAACCCGATTTATGCCAAATTTTTGGAGCATGTTAATTGAAGCAATATCTTCCTGCTGCTAAAATTTCGCGATGGGTTTTGCACTAGTCTTCAAAAGAAATTGATTTAAAAAAAGTGTTTATTTTGAAGGTTAATGACAAGTATTATAACTAACTTGAAGTTGGTTTGCTACTTGCAATAAAAGTCAAATTCAAAATAAAACGATTTTTTTAAAGTCAGTTTAAAACAAACCAACTTCAAGTCAGCTATAATACTTGTCATTAACCTTCAAAATAAACACTTTTTTTAAATCAATTTCTTTTGAAGACTAGTGCAAAACCCATCGCGAAATTTTAGCAGCAGGAAGATATTGCTTCAATCTACATGCTCCAAAAATTTGGCATCAATTGGTTTTTCTCCAACGAAGTTACAAACATTCAAAATCCCGATAAAATGAAGAATGGTTCATTTTTAAGGTAAATTTTTTTATATTTCTCAGTTGATAATCAAAAAAGTATTTAAATAATAATAAAGTGTATTTAAAATACTTATTATTTAAATAATTCTGATTTACGAAAATTAAATTACTTTGTCAAAAAAAATTGTTAAATATGATCGATTTTTGACATTTCATACAGAAACTTAAATAACATATTTTACAGTTTATTATAAATTATTTGATACTTTTATCAAGTTCAAATCACAAATTAAGTCTTTAAAAATAAATATCAATCGCTTTTTTTATATTTTTTAAAGAGATTACTCCTTTTTTAAATATTTTGTAATGCCTGTCAATGTAACCTTTTTTCATGTACACTCAATTTATAATATCTTTTTTTATATGAAATGAAATTATTTTTTACAAATCATTGTGCATTTCGTAATCCCAAAACATATAAGAATATTTTCCCGAAATATTGAAATTTTTTATAAAGATCAAAAATACATTAGGCGAAATAAAATGGTTTGACCCTTAAGAATATTGTTACTGTAACTTCTTAAACATTATTTCTAGCATTTGAAATCAATTATTATTCTCTAGAATTTTTAACTAAAACTTTTGTCTAAATCAACAATTTTTAATAACTTTTGAAAAAGTTCTTTGAGAATTTTTAAATACATATATTTGCTTTAAAATTCAATTTGAAGAAATTTCGATTATTTGGAAATTCTTCAATTAAATATATTAGAAACTAAAAACGATAAATAATTCAAAAAAAATTCTATTAAACAAATTAAGAAAAATTAGTTCCATAGAATTCTTAATTAAAAATATGAAAAGTTTAAATTTTCAAAGATTATATTTTGAAATTCACTTTTAAATCCATATTTATTAGAAATTTCTAAGACAATTCAATTATTTAACTATAAAAATAAATATTTTATTAAACAATTGATGTTTCTTAAAATTTTATTTTCTAAAAAAATTTTATCAACAAATTTTTAAATAATTGAATTCTCTTCACAAATTTTAATAAAACTTTTTTAAGAATAATTGCATTTTTCGAGAAATTTGATGAATATTGTATTAAAAATAATTAAAATTTTGCCAAGCATTTTATAAAAAGCTTTAAAAATAATTGAATTTTTAAGAAAAATTTTATTATTTATAATGTTAATCGAAATTTTGACAAAAATTTTTGAAGATTTTTAAACATAATTGAATTTCTATGAAGAATTTTATTAAAATTATTTTGAAAAAATTAAATTCTTAAGCAAAGAATTGTATTAAAATTTTTGACAACAATTTTATTCTTGAAAGAAATTTAATTAAAAATTTATCGAAAATAATCTAGTAAATAAATTGTAGTAAAGGTTATTAAAATAATTAATTATCTGATAAATTTTAATAAAATTTTTAAGAATAATAACTTTTTTCGAGGAATTCTACTTTTTCTACTTGCTACGAAACTAGAAAAAACAAACAGGAAATTTTTCTTGCTATCAACAAAGTTTTTTCTAGTTTCATAGAAAGTAGAAAAAGTCTTTATAAAAGGTTTGAGAAAGAAGCAAAGATATCCGAAGATTTTCAATAAAAAATTTTGAAAATTGATGAACTTAGCCAAAAAAAAATATAAAAATTCCAAATCTTTACAAACAGGATATTTTTTTACTATCAACAAAGTTTCTTCTAGTTTTGTAGCATGTACCGAAAAGTCTTTACAAAAGGTTTGAGGAAAAAGCAAAGAAATCCGTAGATTTACTAAAAAAATACTTAAATTCGTTGAACTTAGCCAAAAAAAAATGGGAAATTTGTAATTTTGTATTTTTCTGTCTAAGTTCATCAATTATTAAAAATTTTTCAGATAATCTTCGGATTTCTTTGCTCCTATCTCAAACCTTTTATAAAGAATTTTTCTACTTTCTATGAAACTAGAAAATACTTTGATGATAGCAAAAAAAATTTCCTGTTTGTAAAAATTTAGAATTTTTTTTTTTTTTCTTTTATCTTTTTTTGACTCTTTAGGAGTTAATATTTTTATCTTCATCATTGTTATGCAACTTTTGATTGAGATTAAATTATGAATTCTTATTAAATGAATAATGTGTATTATGTATTTTATTGTAATTTAAAAATTGTTCTCATGGTTTTCCTAGAACAAAATAAAGGAAATTCTAAATTCTAAATTCATCAATTTTCAAAATTTTTTCAGAAAATTTTCGGATTTCTTTGCTTCTTCCTCAAACCTTTTGAAAATTCTTCTCTTCTCTCTTCTTAAAGACTGGAAATATTTTTCTCTTTCAACACAGTTTTTTCAAGTTTCGTAGCAAGAAGAAGAAGACTTTACAAAAGGTTTGAGGAAAAAGCAAAGAAATCCGAAGATTGTCATAAAAAATTTTGAAATCTGATTAATTTAGCAAAAAAAATATGAAAATTCAAAATATTTACAAACAGGATATATTTTTACTATCAACAAAGTTTTTTCTAGTTTTGTAGCATGTACCGAAAAGTTTTTACAAAAGGTTTGAGGAAAAAGCAAAGAAATCTGAAGATTTACTAAAAAAATATTTAAATTCGTTGAACTTAGCCAAAAAAATAGGAAAATTCCAAATTTTTAAAGACAGGAAAAATTCTTCTCCATTATCAAAAGTTTTTCTAGTTTCGTATCAAGTATAAAAAGAATTTTCAAGAGGTTTGAGGAGGGAGCAAAGAAATCCGAAGATTTTCTAAAAAAATTTTGAAAATTGATGAACTTAGACAAAAAAATAAAAATTCTAAATTTTTACAAACAGGAAATTTTTTTCGCTATCAACAAAGATGTTTCTAGTTTCGTATAAAGTAGAAAAAATTTTTAAAGTCTTTTGTAAAGACTTTTTCTACTTGCTACGAAACTAAAAAAAATTTGTTAATAGTAAAAAAAATTACCTGTTTGTAGAAATTTGGAATTTTTATTTTTTTGGCCAAGTTCATCAATTATTAAAATTTTTTCAGAAAATCGTCGGATTTCTTTGCTCCTTTCTCAAACTTTATCTAAAGACTTTTTCTACTTGCTACGAAACTAAAAAAAACTTTGTTGAGGAAGAAAAAAATTTCCAGTCTTTAAAAATTTGGAATTTTGTATTTTTTTGTCTAAGTTCATCAATTATTAAAATTTTTTCAGAAAATCGTCGGATTTCTTTGCTCCTTTCTCAAACTTTATCTAAAGACTTTTTCTACTTGCTACGATACTAAAAAAAACTTTGTTGAGGAAGAAAAAAATTTCCAGTCTTTAAAAATTTGGAATTTTGTATTTTTTTGTCTAAGTTTATCAATTATTAAAATTTTTTTAGAAAATCGTCGGATTTCTTTGCTTATTTCTCAAACTTTTTGTAAACTAAAGTCTTCTTTTTTTGCTATGAAACTAGAAAAAACTTTGTTGAGGAAGAAAAAAATTTTGCCAAGCATTTTATAAAAAACTTGGAAAATAATTGAATTTTTGAGAAAAATTTTATTATTTATAATGTTAATCGAAATTTTGACAAAAATTTTTGAAGATTTTGAAGCCTAATTGTATTTCTGTGAAGAATTTTATTAAAATTATTTTGAAAAAATTAAATTCTTAAGCTAAGAATTGTATTAAATTTTTATATTTATTTCGACTAAGTTCATCGAATTTAAAAATTTTGCAAGAAAATCTTCGCATTTCTTTGTTCCTTCCTCAAACCTTTTGTAAAGTCTTCCTCTTTCTTGCGACGAAACTAGAAAAATTTTTGTTGAGGGAGAAATACAAAAATTCTAAATATAGAAACACGGCAAATTTTTTTTTCTATCTTCGAAATTTTTTTTCAGTTTCGTAGCAAGTAGAAGAAGGGGTTTTAAAATGTTTGAGAAAGGAGCAAAGAAATGTGAAGATTTTCTGAAAAAATTTTAATAATTGATGAACTTGGCCAAAAAAATAAAAATTCCAAATTTCTACAAACAGGTAATTTTTTTTACTATTAACAAATTTTTTTTAGTTTCGTAGCAAGTAGAAAAAGTCTTTACAAAAGACTTTAAAAATTTTTTCTACTTTATACGAAACTAGAAACATCTTTGTTGATAGCGAAAAAAATTTCCTGTTTGTAAAAATTTAGAATTTTTATTTTTTTGTCTAAGTTCATCAATTTTCAAAATTTTTTTAGAAAATCTTCGGATTTCTTTGCTCCCTCCTCAAACCTCTTGAAAATTCTTTTTATACTTGATACGAAACTAGAAAAACTTTTGATAATGGAGAAGAATTTTTCCTGTCTTTAAAAATTTGGAATTTTCCTATTTTTTTGGCTAAGTTCAACGAATTTAAATATTTTTTTAGTAAATCTTCAGATTTCTTTGCTTTTTCCTCAAACCTTTTGTAAAAACTTTTCGGTACATGCTACAAAACTAGAAAAAACTTTGTTGATAGTAAAAATATATCCTGTTTGTAAATATTTTGAATTTTCATATTTTTTTTGCTAAATTAATCAGATTTCAAAATTTTTTATGACAATCTTCGGATTTCTTTGCTTTTTCCTCAAACCTTTTGTAAAGTCTTCTTCTTCTTGCTACGAAACTTGAAAAAACTGTGTTGAAAGAGAAAAATATTTCCAGTCTTTAAGAAGAGAGAAGAGAAGAATTTTCAAAAGGTTTGAGGAAGAAGCAAAGAAATCCGAAAATTTTCTGAAAAAATTTTGAAAATTGATGAATTTAGAATTTAGAATTTCCTTTATTTTGTTCTAGGAAAACCATGAGAACAATTTTTAAATTACAATAAAATACATAATACACATTATTCATTTAATAAGAATTCATAATTTAATCTCAATCAAAAGTTGCATAACAATGATGAAGATAAAAATATTAACTCCTAAAGAGTCAAAAAAAGATAAAAGAAAAAAAAAAAAAAAATTCTAAATTTTTACAAACAGGAAATTTTTTTTGCTATCATCAAAGTATTTTCTAGTTTCATAGAAAGTAGAAAAATTCTTTATAAAAGGTTTGAGATAGGAGCAAAGAAATCCGAAGATTATCTGAAAAATTTTTAATAATTGATGAACTTAGACAGAAAAATACAAAATTACAAATTTCCCATTTTTTTTTTGGCTAAGTTCAACGAATTTAAGTATTTTTTTAGTAAATCTACGGATTTCTTTGCTTTTTCCTCAAACCTTTTGTAAAGACTTTTCGGTACATGCTACAAAACTAGAAGAAACTTTGTTGATAGTAAAAAAATATCCTGTTTGTAAAGATTTGGAATTTTTATATTTTTTTTTGGCTAAGTTCATCAATTTTCAAAATTTTTTATTGAAAATCTTCGGATATCTTTGCTTCTTTCTCAAACCTTTTATAAAGACTTTTTCTACTTTCTATGAAACTAGAAAAAACTTTGTTGATAGCAAGAAAAATTTCCTGTTTGTTTTTTCTAGTTTCGTAGCAAGTAGAAAAAGTAGAATTCCTCGAAAAAAGTTATTATTCTTAAAAATTTTATTAAAATTTATCAGATAATTAATTATTTTAATAACCTTTACTACAATTTATTTACTAGAATTTAAGTATTATTTTCGATAAATTTTTAATTAAATTTCTTTCAAGAATAAAATTGTTGTCAAAAATTTTAATACAATTCTTTGCTTAAGAATTTAATTTTTTCAAAATAATTTTAATAAAATTCTTCATAGAAATTCAATTATGTTTAAAAATCTTCAAAAATTTTTGTCAAAATTTCGATTAACATTATAAATAATAAAATTTTTCTTAAAAATTCAATTATTTTTAAAGCTTTTTATAAAATGCTTGGCAAAATTTTAATTATTTTTAATACAATATTCATCAAATTTCTCGAAAAATGCAATTATTCTTAAAAAAGTTTTATTAAAATTTGTGAAGAGAATTCAATTATTTAAAAATTTGTTGATAAAATTTTTTTAGAAAATAAAATTTTAAGAAACATCAATTGTTTAATAAAATATTTATTTTTATAGTTAAATAATTGAATTGTCTTAGAAATTTCTAATAAATATGGATTTAAAAGTGAATTTCAAAATATAATCTTTGAAAATTTAAACTTTTCATATTTTTAATTAAGAATTCTATGGAACTAATTTTTCTTAATTTGTTTAATAGAATTTTTTTTGAATTATTTATCGTTTTTAGTTTCTAATATATTTAATTGAAGAATTTCCAAATAATCGAAATTTCTTCAAATTGAATTTTAAAGCAAATATATGTATTTAAAAATTCTCAAAGAACTTTTTCAAAAGTTATTAAAAATTGTTGATTTAGACAAAAGTTTTAGTTAAAAATTCTAGAGAATAATATTTGATTTCAAATGCTAGAAATAATGTTTAAGAAGTTACAGTAACAATATTCTTAACATAAAATAATAATACTTTTATAAGCGTTGTTTAATTTCAAAAAAGTTTGAATTTGACATTTTTAAAAATTTTAATTCCTGTGGAAAAATAATAATAATTAAATATTTAAAAAAGAAATGATTGTTTTTGAATAATTTTACAATTAAAGAAATTCGTAAAGAAATGTAACAGAACATTTTTTTAAGTAAAATGTTTTCCTTCATTTATAAAAATCAAAAAATTTGCAATTGACAAATAGAATTTATAAGTATTTTTAAAAAAATTTGAATTTTATTAAAGCAATTGTAATTCAAATTGTTTTCTTATGAAAATTTATATTGGATACATCTCCTATTTCTTAATGATAATTTTTTAACAATTTTCTTATATTTTTTATAGATAAAAATACAAAAAATTTGCATAATTCAGATCATTCAAACAAAATTTGTTATAAAAAAATGGTACAAAAAACAACATTTATTTGTTAATCATAATTTTTTAAAATTTACCAATTTAAAATATTATTTTATTATAAATCATGAAAAATACATCCGTATTTTCTAAACAAGAAAACAAACAAAACAAAAGTCAAACTTTAGATGTGGACAAAAAGAATTTATTTCACGGATAATAATGTAAATATAATAGGTTATGTTTACATGTCAAGTTCAAAAAAAACTTTTAATAATTCTAATAAAGTGAAAAATGCGCGAGGCAGATGCAAAAAAATAGACATGTATTTTTCTCTGCATATGAATTGATGATAATTTATATTCAATTTACTAATTTAAAGAAACTTATAATCAGATTGTGCAATTATTTTGTATCAAACAAAATAAATGCATTTGCAGGTTATTGTAGAAACACCTTTTTAACTAGCTGTGAACTGGATTTCAACAGAAAAGTGTGATTGCACCTTTAAACATACAAATATTCACGGCTTCCGGTTCATAGAAAAACTAATGTTACTAGATTTCTCACTAGAAAGTATACATTTTATGAGAAAATTGTTTTTCTTAAATAAATAACAATTAACAATACAAGGTAAAATAAACGTAAAATATTTTAAACATTCTTTTATGTATTTCAAACACTTTTTTTGTGTTATAAGCATTTATTCACGAAGAAAAAAAAGAAATGTCATGCACTGTTTGACTCACTCTCAAACATTACACACTTCAATTATTAATAATTAATTAATTTCAACATTATTTATCATAAATGTTTTTTTTATTTACTCTAAACATGTTTATTTATTCACTATAAATGTTTATTTCAACATTTTTCATCAATTTTATCAAATATTTTCATATTAAAAAAATGTGCACCCAATGTGCACTTTATAAGCGCACATTCAGTCAACACCATCCCTCAGGGATGTTCAAAACGTCGAATGGTAAAACCATCGAATAGTCCATTCGTCGAATGCTTAAATAGTCGAAACGCCATCTGTTCGAATTACCAAGTAGTAGAATGGTAAAGTAGTCGAATGGACAAAAAGTCGAAACGCCATCTATTCGAATTATCAAGTAGTAGAATGGTAAAGTTGTCGAATGTTTAAAACGTCGAATCGTCATTTAATCGAATGCTAAAAACATTGAATCTTCATTTAATCGAATGCTAAAAACATCGAATTTTCAATTCATCGAATGTTCAATACGTCGAATGATAAAAACGTCGAATGCTAAGGGTGGAGTCCCATGAAGGCCTTTCTCCAATAGGTTTTGAAAAGTGTGCGAATGACTGCGTTGCGTTGATTTTAGCATGTGTTGCTATAGCAACCGACGCAGACGCAGTCATTCGCACACTTTTTAAAACCTATTGGAGAAAGGCCTTGACAGCGTTTTGCGTTGCGTCGTAATAGGAGAGAAAAAGACGCAAATATACGTTTGCTGCATTTTCTCTCATTACAACGCAACGCAAAACGCTGCCATGGGACTGCGGCCTAAAAACATCGAATCGTCAACATGTCGAATGTTCAAAACGTCGAATTATCAATTTGTCGAATGCTCAAAACATCGAATTGTTAATTCATCGAATGCTTAAATCATCGAATTTTCCATTCGTCGAATGTTCAAAACGTCGAATGATCAAAACGTCGAATGCTAAAAACATCGAATTCTCAATTCTGAGCATTCGACGTTTTGATCATTCGACTACTTTACCATTCTACTACTTGGCAATTCGAACAGATGGCGTTTCGACTACTTTACCATTTGACTATTTTACCATTCTACTACTTAACATTTCGAACAGATGGCGTTTCGACTATTTGAGCATTCTACGTTTTAAACATTCGACGTTTTGAACCCCTACTAAAAAAATAATGAGGAATCATGACAAAACATCACAGTTCTGATAATTCGTCAGATTTTCTTATGCTTCTTCTTGACTCTAATGATTTGTCATTTTTCAGATTATTTCTGACAGAATTTTTAGAATGGATTTGATGTTTTGTGAGAACTCTATCAGCTTCTCACTTCACTTCACAAACCAAGCTGACCATACTTGAAGCGTATCTTTTAATTTCTTCAAAATGAAGTTTCTTAGAATAAATTTTAGATATTTGGAATGATGAAATATCACAGATTCTGAATTTTTCAATTATAAACTTGAATTAGTTAAATTAAGGGGTCGTCAATATACCACGTGGACACTTTTTAGACACTTTTTGACCCCCCCCCTTCCCCCTCGTGGACAATCGTGGATTTTTGACAAACCCCTCCCTCCCCCCCTGATTGTCAAGAACAAGAAGAATAGCAACAAGAATAGCCTACGTGAACGTGTAACGTGCTGACGTCACAATGTTATTCAAATGGGTCACGTGATCACGTTCACGTTAACGTACACGTTTTCATAGGCATTCTGTTCTCGCCTTGAAGTCGGTTCTACAATGAGCACGGTCGTTCGTGTTCGCTGTCGTGAACGTGTACGCGTTCCATATAGTTTAGCATGGAGCACGTACACGTTCACGATAGCGAACACGAATAACCGTGCTCATTGTAGAACCGACTTGAAAGTCGGTTCTACTAATGGGCACGTCGGACGTGGACGTCTGACGTGCCCATTGTAGAACCGACTGAATAGCATGGGTGATGACATACGTTCGCGTACCATGGAATGTGTTCTCTACTTAAAGGCCTACGCAGAATAGAATCTTTAACCGGAACCGTAATCGTAACCGTAAGCGTAAGAATGAGTTAGAGAAGGATAAACAATATACCTATCCTTCCTTAACTCATTCTTACGCTTACGATTGCGGTTCCGGTTAAAGATTCTATTCTGCGTAGGCCTTAAACCAAAAGCAGAATTTCATGAGTGCAAGAGAGATATTCAGATAACACTATCTCTCTTGCACTTATGATTTTCTGCTTTCGGTTTACGCTTTATGTTATGATGGGATTGTATACCTTAATTTTACAATATCATTATGTAACATTTATTTTTTTTACATTATAGTATTATTAGTTTTGTAAATTAATTAAAATATCTTTTAATAATATTCTGCTTGACACAAAATAAAAAACATTTTTTAACCCTTTCGTGCCCCCGAGAAACTCACAGATCGAATTTTGTTGATACTTGTTACTCAGGGGTTTACGGGGTCGCTGATTACAAATCTGAAGGCAAATTTTCAAAATTCAAAATGTTGGATCCAATATGGCGGCTAGTTTTTTAAAATTGCTCAAATTTACATCAAACTTGTTAAAGGCCAACGCAGAATAGAATCTTCAACCGGAACCGCAGTCGTAACCGTAAGCGTAAGAATGAGTTAAAGAAGGATAGGTATATTGTTTATCCTTTTTTAACTCATTCTTACAATTACGGTTCCGGTAAAAGATTCTATTTTGCTTAGGCCTTAAGGCCAACACAGAATGAATACGGTTACGGAAACAGGGCATGAGAAAGAAAAGGACACAGACAGCTTCTGTCCTTTTCTTTTGCATGCCCTGTTCCCGTATCCGTATTCATTTCTAACTCTTGAGAGGTGGACTACACGGAGAGAAAGAAAAGTAAGCGGCTCTACCTATCGGTAGAGCGGTTGCGTTAAATGCGAAACAGCCGTTTAACTTGAGGTTAAGGAGGAATGGTATACCTAATCGGGCCAAAAGTTTATGACACTCAGGCCGCAGTCCCATGGCAGCGTTTTGCGTTGCGTTGTAATAAGAGAGAATGCAGCAAACGTATATTTGCGTCTTTTTCTCTCCCATTACGACGCAACGCAAAACGCTGTCATGGGACTCCACCCTTAAAGTCGAACCGCTTTCCCAAATTGGGAGACAAATTCGCCCAAAACGAAAGTGAGAGGTTCGCCTGCCTTTAACGCAACGGTTGCACATAAAAAGCCAAATTCACGCCCAACGTTTTTTCAGTGTATATTATATCGGAAAAGAAAGTGTGAAAGCGATTTTGACTTTTTCGGTAAATTTTTTTTCTACCGACCGTCGTAATGTACCTTAAAATAAAAAAATGATTTGATCTCCTTGTTGTTAGTGACATGTGATAGTACCTTAATACGTCTCTCGTTGAACGCGACACCTATCTTCTCTCTCTTTCTTATTCGCACTCTCTTATTTTGACGTTGCATAGGTAATCTATTAATGTAGACGGTGGCTGTCATTCAAGAGTGAGTAGGTAGGATAGAATTTATGTCATTTTGGGAGGAGGTGACGTGACCGCCATTGTTTCGATTCTTTTCTTTTACACATCTTGGAACGTGGCCTTAATAATTTACGTTTTTTAAGGAAATTATAATCATTATCTTTAATTACAGATAGAACTTTAAAGAAATCTTACGACCCCTTGAGATTGCTGCATTTTTGTAATATTATGTCAACAATGAACCCAGAATAGTAAGTAAATATTGCTCTTTACTTTCAAATTCAATACATTTTTTTAAAATTGTCTATCTTATTTTTAAACAATAAAATTTTCATTACTGTCAGTTTGTTTTTCACGAAAAAGTAGGACCTAATAACAATATGTGCATTTAATGGCGTTACATGACGCAAAATGCAGACAAAAGCGCAATTGACTGCCATATAAAGTGATTGAAATTAGTAGATAGAATTTTTTGTTTTATTTTTTGCTAAAATTAATGTTATTCTTCTCAGTTCAGTTCGTTTTAAAAAATTAAATGTAGCGCCCATTTTTTACTTGAATTTCAATGTTTTTTTTCTTTAATAGATTCAATGAACTTTAATCATTGTCAATTTGCCACTTTCTGTTGTGTTTTCATGTGTATAACTTTTAGTGCAGATGCGAACTTAATGTCAAGTGACTGTTGACTCATCAAAAGATTAATGACGACTATTTCTTTTCTATCTTTTAATATTTTTGGTTTTAAAAGTCATAAATTTTATTTTATTCGATACTTTCGATTTTTTATTGTTTGTCTACAAAACTAAAAATTTACTTTTCACTCAAGTGTCAAAAAAATAGGTATTTAATTTTTCTAAAAAAAGTTAATTTTCACAAATAAAAATTATTCTTTTAATTTAACGAAATTTTTTTTAACTATTAGAGGAAAAAGGCCAAATTATCTTTATTGCTTATCGACAGTGGAAAAAAGTGCATATGTGAGAAAGTTCTTTTCGATTGAAAATACCTGTATAAAAATCCTGTGTATGTTCTTGCATAACATTCCGTTCAAGAACTTAATCAAGGTCGTAATTATGAATAGCACTAGTTTTAAAGAATAGCTTTCTATTCAAAGAAAATAAATAATCATATTCCACTTATAATTAAAAGTTCTGCTTTGCACGAATAAGAGAAGAAAAAAAAAGATTTTTATTCTTTCTCTGCTGGAGAATTTAAAATAAATATTTTCTTTTTTAAACGAAAAGATTTTTAATTTTTGCAAATGTAGTAGAAATAATGTAATTTTTTAAATAAAACTTTCTTAAATCTTAAAGATTTTACATTCTTAGTAATGAAGAAAATGATTCACTTAAAAAGATTCAATCACCAATCTTTGAAATATAGATAAATTTCTTTATTGCTCAATAGTTAACTATAGTTTATTTTTAAAAATAAATTTTCAATATAATGTTTAGTTTTCCAATAAATTGAATTTTACTTTTAAAATGAAATTAAATTAAAAAAATTTTATTCAACAGCATTTTTGTTAAAAAAATTCTTATTATATCCTTTATATCGGCTGAGTTTTTTTAACGTTGTTTTAAAAATATAATATATATCCAGGGTGTCAACGTTTAATGTAATTTTCTATTATTGTCCGCAATTATAACGTTTAAATTATAATATGTATGGGAAATGATGCCCGCCAGGACAAGGTTATGCCAAAGGTTGTGCAACATCTCTTTGTGGTTTTAATGTTTAATAATTAATACCATTTTGTTTAAATTTTTTTATTTAATAATTTACATATATACACTACCGTCAGAAATTGTCGGTACGAACGACGGGCGAGCTAAGAAAAGTTGCTGCCGAAATTAAATTAACATATTTTATTATTAAAAAATGATAGAAACTTGGTTCTTGGATTGTTTGAAAGTCTATTAAATTCTGCGTCGATTGTAATATAAATAAATATTATTTAATATTGTTGAGAAATTTTATCACCTAAGAGATTTTTAAAAAAATTGATTAAATTTTCTATTTTCGAGCAATATGTTTGTGTGACTAAGAGAAAAAATTAAAATTCCTGCAACATAATCATTGAAGGCTCAGCTTTTATTTAAGCCTTTAGAACTTAAAATCCGTTCAACAGTTTTTGAAATATCTAAAAAAAATGTCCAACCATGTTTTTCGGAAATTTAAGCGGTGACACACACATTGCACTCTCGCTGCTCACCTGGTTCGTTGCTGCAGGGCCGAACAAGCGGCATATTAGGCCATTCGGTGAGTGCAAAAAGTGCACATAAGTGCAACCTGAAAAGTCGAAGCAGTTTCTTGTAGTTTGAGGGCCCCAAATAAGAGCCCCATAGTTTGCACCACATTTCCGGTTGCGAAAAATGGTGTAAACAATAGCCAAAGTTCGAAAAACATGGTTTTTCGATGACTGTTGCTTCCGGTTAAATTTTAGGGGAAAAAGTTGTAATTGAAAGTTATAGAGCTTGGAAATAGCTCTCAAATGATTGGTCGCAAGTTAAAAAAGTTTTATTAGTTTAGTTGCAAATGAATTTAAACCATTAAAAATAGCACTTTTTTAATTGTTTAATAACTTTGTTAATGATTATCGAATTTTTTTCTAACTTCCCAGAAATATTCCCCTTGCGAGGCTGAATAAATCCCAAAAAAAATCAACTTGATCGGGTAAATAGTTTATGCATAATTCCATTTGTTAACTAAAAATATGAAATTATTATTATTATTATTATATTTACCCGATCAAGTTGATTTTTTTTGGGATTTATTTAGCCTCTCAAGGGGAATATTTCTGGGAAGTTAGAAACAAATTCGATAATCATTAACAAAGTTATTAAACAATTAAAAAAGTGCTATTTTTAATGGTTTAAATTCATTTGCAACTACACTGCAAAAACAGGTGTCTATATTTGAGACACTTTTGTCCTCATTTGTAAGACGTTTTGGGATGTCTTTCAGGAAGACGTTAAAAGTGACTATTTTGGAGACGTTTAAAGTGTCTTCATTCAGATGAAATTTCTGCTTAAATCGATACATAACCTAAAAATGCATGTATGCATTGATATTGCGCGGGAAACTTTCATCGAGACGAGGCAAGACGAATATTACCGAAGATACTCGAATACACAAAATGTCTTTTATTCAAAGTGTCTTACTTCGAAAACGTCTTAAATTAGCAAAAATGACTTAAATGTAGACACTTTTACCGTCTACATTATATGTCTTAAATTATAAGCACTGAAAGTGACTTGTTTACATTTGTAAGACGCAAGAAGTGTCTCAAATTTTTAGACACTTTGCATGAAAGACAGATGAATTAGTCATTTATTCCAGACTAGACGTTTTCAAAACGTCTAATGTCTTAAAATAAGACGTTTCGAAGACGCTAGTTTTTGCAGTGTAAACTAATAAAGCTTTTTTAACTTGCGACCAATCATTTGAGAGCTATTTCCAAGCTCTATAACTTTCAATTACAACTTTTTCCCCTAAAATTTAACCGGAAGCAACAGTCATCGAAAAACCATGTTTTTCGAACTTTGGCGATTGTTTACACCATTTTTCGCAACCGGAAATGTGGTGCAAACTATGGGGCTCTTATTTGGGGCCCTCAAACTACAAGAAACTGCTTCGACTTTTCAGGTTGCACTTATGTGCACTTTTTGCACTCACCGAATGGCCTAATATGCCGCTTGTTCGGCCCTGCAGCAACGAACCAGGTGAGCAGCGAGAGTGCAATGTGTGTGTCACCGCTTAAATTTCCGAAAAACATGGTTGGACATTTTTTTTAGATATTTCAAAAACTGTTGAACGGATTTTAAGTTCTAAAGGCTTAAATAAAAGCTTTATCTAAAAAACTAGACAACAAACCTAAAATTTCACATTTCTACTCCCTGTTATTTTCTACTAGAGTAAATCAACCCAAAAACACAGCATTTTTTTAATTTTTTGAGAAAAATGTGTATGAAAAATTTCAAAATATAAAAAAATTTGTTTTGATTTTTTTTGCTAGAAAAGTCACTTATGAAGAGAATCGCGTTTGAATTTTTAATTTATGTAAAAGAGGTTGCCTGGAAACTGTCTCTTCGAATAAACGGTACCTTTTGGAAGACGCCACTTACAGCTGTGAAAGTGAACTGAGAAATTTTTTTTATTCTCTTTTTGTAATATGTGACAATGTCCAAAAAGAATTTTTGCAATAACTATAATATATTTTTAACAATAAGAGTTGAAAAAAGTGTGTTTTTTTACCAATTTTGTAACTGATTTATAACTGATTAATAAATGTAAGTAACTAGCACAAATAACGCGCGATAAAGCGCGCGTGAAAAATATGTTCATTACATTATTTTTGACTTATTAATTATCAAAAATAAATTACATTTAATTACAATTAATTAATTATTTGTTATTTTATTTCTAATAGTTTTCTAGTCAAAATTAATTAATATTATATTAATAAAATTAATATTATATTAAGGTAAATGTACATAATTACGGCATGTTAAGGCCCTTGCTGAGAATTCTATTTCTGTTATTTTAGCAAATAACTTAAAGTGCAAGAAAACAATTGCATCATAAAAGTTAATTAATCATTCTCAGTTTTTCATTGTTTTTATCTGTTCAAAAACTAAATTTATATTAATTTTTAATAATTTTTTAAAACACTCAATTGAACGTTATTCCGTGCAAAAATTTTGTCATGTAGGTAATTCCGTGCCAACTTGTCCCTAATTGCGGCATATTCCGTTTTTACGAGTTCTTATATATAAAATATCAATCTTTTTGACAATAATTATTATTAATAAAATTAATAACATAATATACTTCGCGGTTATTAAATAATACATGGAAATTTAGTTCTTTAAAAACATTTTGAGCATTGTAGATGAGGATGTCGTCTCTATCAATCTACTATAGCAAATAAGGTTATAGCACGAAATTATGAACGCATATATAAAATGTTTTGAACCTAATTCCGTTTGTAAAATTCGAGTTATAAAACAGATTATAACTAACAAATGGTTAGTAAAACACTACCACGCAATTACCTCATTTGTTAGTTTATAATTTCGTTTTTTATTAAAAAAATGTAAGCATATTAAATATTCTTATTAGATTCATTAAAATAAGTTTAATATGAAACAATGTAATTCCCTATTTACGTGTGTCACACGGAATAATGTACTTCGTGTGAAAAGAGCGAACGTAATTCCGTGTATTTAAAAAAGTGATTTTTATGTAAAAAAAACTTTTAAAAATAACTCAGCAATAGGAAATATAATTTAAATAGGTCTTAATTAATCAAAAAATGAAAACATAAATTAAAAAATATTCACACTTCACTTTTCTTATCCTTACGAAGATCACCCCCAGTCGTAGCTGTCACTCGAAGCATACCGCATTGCACGACGCTCAGTCGTCGATTGACTGACAAAATATTTTATTTTGAGTACATAAACTAAACAGATGCAATTAAAACACAGAATATTGATTTAATAAATAACAAAGTTTCTGCTAAAATTTTTCACTTGTTGAAATATTTTGTCAATTTCTTATTCTACTTATAGGCCAGTCGGTGAGTGCAAAAACTGCCCATAAATGCAAACAGCAAAGTCTCAACGGTTTCTGGTAGTTTGGGGGCTCCTTATAAGAGCCCCACAGTTTGCTCTCGATTTCCGGGTGCGAAAAACAATGTAAACAATCGCCAAAGTTTGGAAAACATGGTTTTTCGATGCTCGTTGCTTCCGGTTAAGTTTTAGGGGAAAAAGTTGTTATTGAAAGTTATAGAGCTTGGAAACACCTTTCAAATGATGGGTCATATGTTAAAAAAGGTTAATTAGTTTAGTTGCAAATGAATTAAAACCATTAAAAATAGCACTTCTTTAATTGTTTAATAACTTTGTTAATAATTATCGAATTTGTTCATAACTTACCAGGAATGTTCTCCTTGCGTAGCTGAATAAATCCCAAAAAAATTAACTAGATCGGAGAAATAGTTTATGCATAATTCCATTTGTTAACTAAAAACATGTAATTTTTCAACGGAATTTCCCCACTTTTGGTACATCTGAATGTTATTCTTCAGCATTGAAAAGATTTTATATATTTCAAACTCTTCCTGTTTTTAACAATAATTAGACTTTACAGATTTAAAATTGATTTTCTTAAATAATTTAATTTTTGAAAAACTATCGAGAAAAAATTATTTTTTATTAATTATTTTGGAATAATTTTTTATTTAAAAATTAAAAAAATAATTGAATTTTATGAAATTTGTATTTAAATTTTTTTTATAAATAATATAAATAAGTAGTAAATTCTTTATCAGACTTAAATTTTAAGAAATTTTAATTATTCAATAAATTATTTATTTTTGCATTTAAATTTATTTAAAAATGAATTTCAGTTAAAGTTCTACATAATAATTGAATATTAAAAGCATTATAGCATGAATTTTTAGAAATAATTAAATTTTAAAATCCCGTGTGGAAAAAGCCACTTTCGAGCCCCACAGCTCCGGGGCCCCCGTCGGGGGCCCTCGTGGAATATCCATGAGGAGAAATCCACGACGGCACCAGCAGGGGCCCCGTTCTTTGCCCTTACGGTTGCCCTGCTCAAAAATTTATCTAAGTTTTAAAAAAAAATTTTGTTTGTTGAAAAACTTTAGTTCAGAACGCATTAAATTACGTTTCAAAGCACCTGAAATAAACATTAAGTGACATTTTCCCAGAAATCCTATCACAAAGTTATGGAAATTTACGAGGGCTCCAGCAGGGCCCCTGCTCTTAGCCATTATGAATGCCCTGCTCAACAATTTTTCTAAGTCCAAACGAAAAATTTTTTTTACAACAAAAAATTATTGTTTACTATCATTTTAAACAATGAAAAACACGTATTTAACAAATATTTAATGTTACTTCTTTTGAAAATATTGAACTTACCTAAGGGCAAATCCATGAGGGCCCACGCGAGGGCCCTCATGGATTGCCCACATCATTAACTGGAAAAAATTTCTAAGTCCAAAAAAAAAAATTTTTTTTTCATCAACAAATTAATTTTTATAATGATTTTAAACTATGAAAAACGCGTTTTTAACACAAATGTTTTGACATTTTTTTTTTTTTTTGAAATGATAAAAATATTAATTTATGAATATTTATGGTCTATTATTATATTATTGATATTGTTATTATTATTATTAAACTATTTAAATTATTTGTCATGGTGTATTAGTGTTAATAAATAATTTATTGAATCATCAAAAGCAAGTCAGCAAGTCACCTACATTAAAGCAATAATTTTCAATTAGGTCCCGTAGCATAGTGGTAAGAGTGTTGTCTGGTAGTCAGTAGGTCGTAGGCTCAAGTCCCACGTGCGTCAGATTTTTTTTTTTTTGGTCACGATTTAATTAAAAAAAGTAAAAATTGTTAAATAAGAATGTTATTTGTCAATAATTGGACTAATTTGTTATTAATAAATAATTAATTTATTAATTTAATTGAAAATAAAGTTGAGGGCATTTTATGAAATCCACGAGGGCACCGCGTGGAAAATCCATATGGAATCCATGAGGATTTTCCTCGAGGGCACCCATGAGGGAAAGCATGTCACGCCTTCGAGGGCTCCGCGTGGATTGCCCCTGCGGGTTCCACATGGCAAGAGGGTGACTTGCTGACTTGCTTTTGATGATTTAATAAATTATTTATTAACACTAATACACTATGATAAATAATTAAATAGTTTAATAATAATAATAACAATATCAATAATATAATAATATACCATAAATATTCATAAATTAATATTTTTATAATTTCAAAAAAAAAAAAAATGTCAAAACATTTGTGTTAAAAACGCGTTTTTCATAGTTTAAAATCATTATAAAAATTAATTTGTTGATGAAAAAAAAATTTTTTTTTTGGACTTAAATTTTTTCTAGTTAATGATGTGGGCAATCCATGAGGGCCCTTGCGTGGGCCCTCATGGATTTGCCCTTAGGTAAGTTCAATATTTTCAAAAGAAGTAACATTAAATATTTGTTAAATACGTGTTTTTCATTGTTTAAAATGATAGTAAACAATAATTTTTTGTTGTAAAAAAAACTTTTCGTTTGGACTTAGAAAAATTGTTGAGCAATGCATTCATAATGGCTAAGAGCAGGGGCCCTGCTGGAGCCCTCGTAAATTTCCATAACTTTGTGATAGGATTTCTGGAAAAATGTCACTTAATGTTTATTTCAGGTGCTTTGAAACGTAATTTAATGCATTCTGAACTAAAGTTTTTCAACAAAAAAAATTTTTTTTTAAAACTTAGATAAATTTTTGAGCAGGGCAACCGTAAGGGCAAAGAACGGGGCCCCTGCTGGTGCCCTCGTGGATTTCTCCTCATAGATATTCCACGAGGGCCCCGGAGCTGTGGGGCTCGAACGTGGCTTTTTCCACACGGGTACTTATAACTAACAATTCTGTAGAATTAATTATTTTAAAAAAGTTTAATTGAATTTTTTTCTGAAATTATTTGAAGTATTTATTTTTTAATTCGTATTTAGTTGAAGAATTTCTGAATAATTTAAATTTCGTAAACAAATGGATTTTAAAATTCTTAAAAAACTTTTTTCAAAAATTATTAAAAATAATTTATTCCTGTGGGAAAATAATAATGATTAAAATTTATTTAGAAAAGAAGTTATTAATATTTTCAAATAATTTTAGAATTAAAGAAATTCGTAAAAAAAATGTAATGGAACATTTTTTGGAGTATCTAATCATTTTTAGAGTGAATCAGAATATTCTTTAGAAATAATGAATAATATAAATAATTTTTTTAGATTAATAAAAATATTTTTGAATTATTTGAGAAATAAAAATAATATTATTAAATTAAAAAAATAATAACAAAAAACCGCTGCCAAGTTGTATAATTTTTTTTTATAATTTTGGTGCTCATTTCATGAACACTTTACTTCCTCATGGAGATAAAAATAATAGAAATATATGAATAACTTTTTATAAATATGGTAAAAGTGATTGAATCTTGGGTCAATCAATGTATTTTTAAATACTTTACAATATAGTTATAATAGTTTAATAGTTAAACAAAGTTTTCAAACAAAAAAGTTGAGAAAATTTAATTTTCCACAATTTTTGGTTTTTAAAATACCAATAATTTCGAAATTTATTAGCGAATTAGGTTCAAAAATAGGTCAATCGAAGCGTTTTTTTGAAGCTCTACAAGTCGGTAACGATAATTTTAAGATTACTTCTACATTTTTCAACAAAATTTTCAAAAAAGTCTTATTTTCCAAAATTTTGAATTTTTAAAAGTTTAATATCTCCGGTTAATATGGACGAAAAATGTTCACTTAGGGCTCAAAAGATGCGTCTAAAAAAACTCTACAAAATTATGGAAAAACATTTATAGGTGTCCTAACATTTTTTTAAAGTTATGGGCAAGAAACGTTTTTTTGCAAAATTAAAAATCCAAAAAAAATTTAGTTAAACTTTATTAATCTATCTCAAAGTACTCTCATTTTATGTCCGCAGGTGAGATCTACAATTTAAAAAAAAATTCAACCCAAAAGCTCTTCATGATTTCGAGATATTTATGAAAATGTGATGTTTACACACACACACACATACGGAATGACATTTTTTAAAAATGTCATTTTTGAACTCCTGAGGTCAAATAACATAAAGATATGTCAAAAAATCGAACTCGAAAAATTTCGGTATTACAATACTTCCTCTATGAGGAAGTAATAAAGAAATGTAATATTATCTATCAAAACATATAAACAACAAAAGCATGAATTTTGTTATAAAAATCGTTATTTTATATTTTATTTCTATTTTCTATCAAAACGAATAAAAAACAAAAGAATAACCATGACTAACTTCAGGTGTGGACAGACTGGACAGAATGAATGAATGAATACGACGATTATTATAGTTAATAATCAACCCCTTGAAAACCACTTAAAAGTCGACTAACCACCCCTTAATGTTAAATATTCTTCTAAAAGGTTTAAAAAATATCTGTAAATTCTAAAAGCTTCAAAAATGTAAAAACGTATTTCTAAGCTACTCATTGAGAAAATTTTTGTCGAATAGTTGCGTTTGCAGAAGTACCGCATCGCTACTCAAGTTTTTTTACCATCTTATCAAAATTAATCCTACGATATTAAAGAAAGGTTTTCAATGTTGAAATCGCGTTCACACCTAGCTGTAAAAGTGGTTCTACAGAAGTGTTTGCATATGCATTTGTTTTATTTGATTCAAAGCAAATTCATACTCTGCATATGAATTTACGACAATTTACTTTGAATTTACTAATTTAAAGTAAACCTATATGCAGAAATGCATTTGTAAGCTATTGTAGAAACATTTTACGAGTAGGTTGAATATCACATTTTATAAAAAAGTTAAATTTTGATTTAAAAAAATTTTTTAAATTTGTTTAAAACAATTTTTTGTTTATGTTAATACAATTTTTTGTAGAGAGGAGTAAATAAACAAAAAATTGTTAATCAAAATTTATTTTCAATTTTTTTATATCAAAACAAAGTTCCATAAAAATCGATATACAATATTTCGAAATATTAAAAATTTTATAAAATTAATATGAAAATTATTTTCAATTTTTTAAAAAATAATTTGGGGTTACGATAAACAAATAATTTTAGTACAGTCGCTCTGTCAAAAAAGTATTCATTTTTTGCCAGAATGGATACCTGTCTTTTGACTGGATTCATTTATAGTGTGGGGTGGAGGAATAATTGAGCCCGCGCGTGCAGTGAGCGCCTCTGGGCTTCTCACTGCTACCTGACTGATATTATCCCTTTCGACCTCGCGCACTTGCTGTTATTGTACGCGCGGGCTCAATTGTGTATACGTTTCCCACTAGAGATTTCTCAAGCTGCGCGTTATAAACATTTATAAAGTTAAGGAGGTTGTTTACACAGGGTGGCCGCTGGACCGGGAAAACCGGGAAATGACAGTAAATTTTTTTGGACAGGGAAAAACCGGGAAATGACAGTGAATTTTGATCTTGACCGGGATTTTGGAATTTTTTTTTTAAAAACACACATTACTTTGTGAGAAAAAATAGAAATATTTATTTTAAGACTTAGGTATTAACTATATTTTATTAAAAAAGATTGAATGATCTTCTATAAAATCTATTTATATTTTGTCAGAGAATTTTATAAAAAGTACTATAAAAATATTCAATTTCTAGAATTTATAAGAATATTATGAATTTTGTTGTCCAACATAACAGACTTAGAAAAAGAAAATATTAAATTTAATTTTAAATTCTTTCTATTTCTAACAATAATTAAACAAAATATAATTATAATTAAATTTGTCAAAAAAATTTCAAAGATAAAAAATTTCACATTCTATAAAATAATGAAAAATAAATCAATTTAAAAATTTTTTTGCAATTAATATTATAACAAAACAAATAAGAATTATTAAAAATTTGAACTAATTAGAACAAAAGTGATACGAAATTTATAAAAATGAATTTTTGAATAATAAATAAAGTAAATAAAAATAAATAAAATTTCTTTTCTTAGAAAATAAATTTTAAAAAACCGTATTTTTCATTAAAATCACAGGCCTCGGATATCTTGAAAAATGCGACTTTTTTCGACTTTTTTAAAAAAATGCGACTTTTTTCGACTTTTTCTAAAAAAATGCGACTTTTTCGACTTTTTCTAAAAAAAAATGCGACTTTTTCGACTTTTTCTAAAAATATGCAACTTTTTCAACTTTTTTTCTTATCTTAAAAAAAATAATTGTGTCAGAATTTCTCAAACGGATCACCTAAAACTAAAAAATTTTTTTTTTAAACGAAAATATTCTTTTTTACTCTTATATGGTTAAGAAGAATCCCTGAAAATATTAAGCCAAAAAATTTTTTTGTAAAAGTTCTTAACAATTGAATTGTTTAATACTGCTAAATTAACAAATTTTTCTCTGGAGTTTCAATTAACGGATTTAAATTTTAAAATATGGGTTTGTTTCGTCTTGAATTGCACTATTCGAATATATACATATTTTGTTTTTTTATTTTTTATAATTTTGTATATTATTTGTTTATAAAATGTAAATTAAAGGGGATACAATTTCTAAAAGATCCCTCTAAACCAATTCTTGAATTTTAAATTGTTTATAATTTTTTTTACTCAAAGTTAACAATTTGCAATATTTTTTTAGAAAAAATCATGTTTATTTATTTATTTTTCATGAAATCAATTTAAATTAGTCTAGCATGACCACCAGACAAATAATAATTTATAATACAATTTATTTAAATTGTTGCAAACAATCTTAATTAACAAATAGATAACTTTAGTTCTTTTTATTAAAATTTTTTGCAGCCAAATTTATGTTTATTTAAGTAATCTATGTCGATTTTGGTAAAAAATTATTTTGAATTTAATAATTACCATTGTTGTAACAATCATATGAACAATAATGTAGTTATCAATAATCAAGCACGGAGAAAAATGAGATTGCTTTTATATGGATAGCGAATTTTTAGCTATTATTAATAATTAGCTGTTTTAGCAAAAAAGTTAGCTATTTTAGCTAATTATTAGCTGCATTAGCTAACAATAATTGCTATCCATATAATAACAATTAAGGTTATAGCTAAGGTAGCTAAAAATTAGCTGAAATATAGCTAACTATTTTTCTCCATGAGTAGAGCTTTACCTGACTTTAAACTCGTTAAAATAAGAAAAAAAAATTATATTTTTGCAGAAATAATCCATTTATTTGTTTAAAAAGTAAATAATTTGTTCAAAACAAATGTAATTGTTTGTGCTAATAAGTTTTTAAAGTTTTTAAAAGAATGTACATATGATATAAACATTTTTTGTTTAAAAAATGCCTAAAATGTTAACAAATATCAGAGAAACTTGATTATTATTCATAATAATTGTCAATAACAATGATAATTATTAACTTCTTAACCATATTAAGAGTAAAAAAAAATATTTTGCTTCAAAAAGAAAATTTTTTAGTTTTAGGTGATCTGTTTGAAAAATTCTGACCCATTATTAATATTTGTTGAAAAATAGTATCTTAAATAAAAAAAGTATTATTCATTTTATTAATTACTGTTATTCTAATATTATTATCATAATAATTTATATAAAATATTAGATAACTTTTTATGTCAAAATTTTGTTATTCAATTGCAATAATAAACCCTCGTAGAGTACATTGTTTTGATATTTGAATTGGAAATATTAAAAATATTAAAATCGACTTTTTCGACTTTTTTTAAGATTTCAATCGACTTTTTCGACTTTTTTCAAGATTACAATCGACTTTTTCGACTTTTTTCAACTACAAAAGTCGATCCGAGGCCTGAAATCAATTAGTTTTTTTACAATTATTCATAAGCAAATTTTTCTCTATTTTAGAATGTTAAATTAATATTAATAATATTATTATAGATTGAATTTTAAAAAATTTCAAATTGAAGTTTTAGAAAAGTTGAATTTTAAAAGATTTTAATTAAAAATTCTGAATAATTTAGTCTTTAAAAATATTTTTATTCACATTTTTTCAAATTAGTTATGTTTTTAAATATGTAGGGGAATATAGTCTAGGTCGGCCACCTTTTTGACTTTTGTTTATAACTTTTTTTTAAAAATGAATTTTGACAATTAAAGTATATGGTTGGAAAGTCCTGTTTAATAGGAACATTTTTTCTGTACAAAGTAAATTGACAGATTTAAAAATGAAAAAGTTATAAAGATTTTAAAAAAAAAAATTTGTAGTCCAGGTTGGCCATTACAGTCAAGGTCGGCCATGTTTAAAATTCAAAGGGCATTAATCTTTAAAAAATAAAATAACATGTTTGGAGTTACGGAAAATTGATTCTTTATTGTTTACAGTTTGTAACTTATTGAAATAACAAAATAATAAAAATAAACAATATAAAAAAATAAATATAAATAAAAAAAAATTTTGCACTAAAATATTAATAAAATTAAATAAAAATATTAGTAAGATGATCAATTATATTATGAGTTATACAGAATTGCAGTTTTTGCAAATGAAGTAGCTCGTCCTCATCTTTGCGCATTTTAAACACATAGTGGCCGACCTTGACAGTAAGCAACATTACCGAATTGTTGTAACCATAAAGAAATACGTTTCGGGATTCGATTTTTTACTTTGTTTTCCTTTCAACCATGAGTCCCACAAATTTTCTGCATACTTGCCTTGACGATTCAATTTGTTTTTTATCTTTTATTAATGGTTTTTCGCATTATGCACAAAACTTTTTTTGAGCTTTTTTTTGTACCGACGTCACAGAAAACACAATTTTTGATTTTCCGAAAATGTAATTGAACAAAAAGTTAGGTTTCACTAAGACAAGCTTCGACAAATATGCGCGTAGGTGGCGCTAGTGAACTTGACAAAAAAACGCGAGTGGCCTACCTAGACAGTAGACCAACCTTGACTACATTCCCCTAATATTTAATTGAAAAATTATCAAATTATTCAAAATTTCATGAAATTGTCTTGTAAACAAGTGGATTTTAGAAATATTTTAGTTATTTCTAGAATATAATTGAATTGAAATTTTGAAAATAATTTTTAATAAGTTGCAGTAGCAATTCTTAAAAATTATTCAAATTTCAAGGATTTGAAATTTGAATTTTTTTTTTTAAATTTGAGTACCTACTATATGGAAAAATAATGGATAATAATTAAATATTTATTTCAAAAAATGTATTTAAGTTCAAAATTATTTTTAGAGTAAACTAAAATATTTTTAGGGTTTTGAAAAAAGTCAAAGTTTTGTCTAAAAATCAGGAAATTCTTTCAATCTTTCATTGAATAATTTATTTTCAGAGTTATTATTTATGACCGGGAATGGACCGGGAAATGACCGTGAATTTTTTTTTACAAAAAAAGTGGCCACCCTGTTACAGGTAGCAGACCTTCAGAAAAAATATTGAATTGACTTTA
This sequence comes from Leptopilina syphax, assembly GCA_032872505.1. Classification (NCBI taxonomy): domain Eukaryota; kingdom Metazoa; phylum Arthropoda; class Insecta; order Hymenoptera; family Figitidae; genus Leptopilina; species Leptopilina syphax. The sequence continues at coordinate 24,629,561 of CM065472.1, read as the reverse complement.
AAGAATTTTTTAATATTATTGTTATTCGTATCTTCTGGAAGAACAAATATCAATTTTCAAGAAAAAAATGTGAAACTTACACGGAAAAACTTTGAATACCAATTGCTGTTAAACTCACAATGTATTGTTAGTAGATTGACTACTAAAGTGGGGAAAAAGTGACCAAAAGACGAAATTTCTTATTTAATAGAAGTTTCGATAATAATACATGTTCTCTTTTTTTTCAATATTTAGTAGTCAAGTTAAGAGAAACTCGTTTATGATGTACGAGAAAAAGAAGTTATTGAAAAAGTGAATGTCGAAATTTTATTTTCTATATTCGTAAGAATGATATTTTCTTCGCGCTGCGTTTACAATTTAGTAGTCAAACTATCAGAACTGCACGCATACAAACGAGTACCGCTGTTCGTGTAGTCACACATAACCACCTTAACTCATATACATGTGTTCGAGTTAAATGGCCGCCGTCATTCCACCTGGTTCTCTTTTATCAGTAAATGTGAGGTTATGTTTGAACAAGTCTTTTAAATTTGAACAAAATGTTTATATATTTCATTGTCACAGATATTATTGACCTGCTTTAATATTTTTCTCAGTGTAATTATTTTTTTAATTAAATTAAATAATTAAATAAACAATTTTACGAAATAATAATGACATTATATTTTATTTTTCTATATGTCAAACATTTTTATAATTTATTACAAGAATCCTGTTTGATGAAAATTAATTCTGTTCATTTCAAAAATAGACCTTATTAATTTTAAGTAATTAATTGATTTTATCAATTTTGTATAACAAACAAATATTATTTAAAACGGCATTCAACATATGCATACAAATTTTCTCCCAAGTGGAAATACAATTGTTGGATTAGTATATAAGAACACTGACTTATTTTCTCTATATGAATTGCATATGCGTTCCGTCGATTACAGTGTGCGTTACTTTATCTGTATGTTAGGAAATTAGATTAGGTTGCATTAAAATTAAGTTATCAATCGACATTAGGTAAAATAGATTTCTTCCTTACTCAATAATTATAAGTGGCGACATTCTGTATAACTGTCACTGACATTCGACATTGTTTTTTTAGCGAAATCGTGAATTTTTAATGTTGATCAACTGACTACTAAATTTTCAAACTCTTTTTCTGTGTTTAATAGTCAGACTACGAAATATTGATACCGTCGCAGTTTTTCCCCACTTTAGTAGTCAATTTACTAAGAACACATGGTGAGTTTAACAGAAACTAGTATACAAAGTTTCTCCGTGTACAAAAATTGTTTATTTAGTCATTTTGCATATGATCAAAGTTTTCTTCATATTAAAAGGTTAAACTTTTTCAAATCTGATTCGATTTAAGTCAATGATGGTTTATTTTCTTCAGAAAATGATTCTCTATAACTTGACCACTCAGATTTATAAACAAATACACCGTTTTGAAAATACGCTGATTTGTTTAAAAAAAATGATTTAGTTTAAAACAAAATTTTAAACAAATAAGCATATTTTCAAAACGGTGTATTTGTTTATAAATCTGAGTGGTCAAGTCATAGAGAATCATTTTCTGAAGAAAATAGACCATCATTGACTTAAATCGAATCAGTTTTGAAAAAGTTTAACCTTTTAATATGAAGAAAACTTTGATCATATGCAAAATGACTAAATAAACAATTTTTGTAAGTTTTAAATTTTTTTCTTGAAAATTGATATTTGTTCTTCCAGAAGTATTTTCTAATTTTCTAAGAATATGAACCTCATTTTAGGTAAAAATAATAAAAAATTTTAATTTTGAAGGTGTTTGAAATTTTTTCTTGAATTTTCACAATTTTTTTTACACTAATTACACAAAAAAACATCCTTAAAATCGTGATATCACCTTAAATGGTGGTTCATATTCTTCGTAATTTTATAAAGAATAAAACTTCCAAATCTCATTATAATCGGTAAATATTTGTTTAAGTTAGACTGCACGCAATCATAAAAAATGTGATTTTGAGAAAAACGCATTTAAAGTTTCAATTTATTTTTTTTTGTTCAGCAGAAATTTTTTTAAAGTCACAAAGAGTCATATAATAATAGAAAAAATAATAAAAAATTTATAAATATATATACTTTAAGAAAATGAAAAAAATAAAAAATAAATTTTTTGAAAGTTACAATTAGGTTTCCCCCTTAAGCTAAAAATGGTGGCAACTACTTTAATGACGCGTGAAAAACTCATATTTTTCTATTTGCCTGGATTAAATCAGGCAAATAGCCTAATGCCTATAGGCATTTAGGAAATTGCCAAAAGTGCTCTCGGCAATTAGAACAATAAAAGAAGTCTGAAAAATTGAAAAGAAATTATTATTATATGCATTATACATTTTTTATATTATTATTATAATAACTTTTATTATTGATAAACGTAAAGAGAAACTAATTTTGATTTTCAATTTTCCTCAATATTTTAGTAAAATATAGTTTTTGAATATACTTAATTCAATCTAAAACACAAATACTTATTTATAAACAAACTATGAAAGCTAATGCGAATTTAAGTTTATATTGAATTAATAATTAAACCTTCTAACCAAAATATTTCTTTATTTTGATAACTCTTGAAAAATAATTTCGTAAATTTTTAATTTTCATTTCATTATATATTGATAAATATTTAATTTTCACTTAATTTATTAATAAAAGTAATAATAATAAAAGTTATAATAATAGTAGTCAAAGATGTATATTTTGAATTAATCTCTGAAGAGGCTCTGCGTCGCGGAGCAAAAGCTCTCATTTATTATATTATTTTCATGATCAGACAAAATATGACAAATTATATATCTTTGACTATTCGAAAATTAACACTGATCAACAACTTTTACATCTTATTATTTATAATAATAATAATATAAAAAATGTATAATGCATATAATAATAATTTCTTTTCAATTTTTCAGACTTCTTTTATTGTTCTAATTGCCGATAGCACTTTTGTCAATTTCCTAAATGCCTAGGCATTAGGCTATTTGCCTGATTCAATCCAGGGAAATAGAAAAATATGAGTTTCTCACGCGTCATTAAGGTAGTTGCCACCATTTAGCTTAATGCCTAGGAATTAAGCTAATCGTCTAATTATTCTTATTGCCTGCGACATACACTACCATCCTTGAGTATCAGGACGCCCCTTTTTTCATGAGTGGAAAAATGCTTAAAACGTAGAAAATAAAAATGACAAAAATTTTTCGTATTTTTTTCCTGAAAGCTAATGAAATGATGAAAAGACTGACACCTGATTGAAGAATTTTCGTTGACTATTATGTCAGATACAGAAAAAATACTGGATTCTGCATGCTTTTCGTAATTTTTTAATTTCTCGAAAACTAATTAACTTTTATTAGCGCTCTTGGTCTTGTTTTAATCTCTATTTAATGTAGAATCTAAATTATTAACTGGTATTGTGAAATAAATTTTTCCAAAAAAATTTGTAACCGTAAAAGTACACTGAGAGACCTTTGGGTCAGCAGCAGACTGTCGATAGGCTGCTACTGACCATTTTGGAGGAACGCTACAGGACTATACTTTTGGGTTGCTGCGGTAAAGTCTTGGGCGCGTGACTGTCCTTAAGTTGTTCAGCTGCAAACCAAAGGCGGCATTCCCACTACTTCGGTGAGCTGCTCACCAACATTTGGGACTGTCACGCGCCCAAAATTTTATTGCAGCGCACCAAAACCATAGTGGAGCTGCTGTCACATACGTTGTTCCGCTACAGTCTCAAAGGTCTCTCAGTGTAGGATTAAAAAAATTCAAAAAATTATCATGAATATTAAAGTGTCAAAAAGGTCAATGTAAAATATTTTCATTAAAGAATTTCGATCATTCTTTTTTTAAACTGGGCTAGCTTTTTCTCAGGATGTTAAATCTTTTATTACTTTTTTCAAAACATCATAAACAATATGAGATAATTAACAATTATTTTTTTTAATGCTTATTTTTTCAAAAAAATTATTGTTAATTTAATAAATTGTTCGTCCTAAATCAATTTATTAAAAAAAATTTTTGTTTTAAATAGTTTTTTCGTAAATTTATACACAATAAAATCTTAGATTTTGACAATGGTAAAGTAGGAAGAACAATTTATTAAATTCAAAACATTTTTTTTTGCAAAAATCAAAAATAAATATCGAAGAACCAAGTAAAAAGATGAATAAACAAAGGCCCAGGATTTTTTTTTAAATAAAATTTTCTCCCTCCCCTTTAAGGTGTAGCATTATTACTCTAAAGGCAGAAAAAGTCACCTTATTTTAAAGATTTGTTTTGGGAAAATAAAAAATGGAATAGGATTTCGTTTCGGAGGGTTTGTTAAATACATATTGAATTGACTAAAACGGCCGGACAAGTTTTTTCAAAAGTTTAAGTCCTGGTACAAAAAGCAAAGAAGTTTTATAAACTAAATACTATCAACTTTGGAAGTACATATGTGACGCTCCACGAGAAAAGGGACCTTATGACAAGAGTAAATAAGGTCCCTTTTCTCGTGGAGCGTCACATATTTTGGAACTATTTTAATATGAATTTTTGTAAAAATGGCGCACTTTTTGAGTAAATTAATCTATTTTTTGTCAAAAAATAAAAAGCAAATTGTTTACAAAAAATAAAGTTTACATGCAATTAAAAAATCCATTATGTAGGGGAGACTGGGGTGAAAGGTTAAAGTATGCCAAAACAGTTAAAATACATTATCTTTTGAACAGAAATAGTTAGAGCATTGCAATTTTAATTATAGAAAGGTGTTATCACCCTAAATAAATGTTCGGAGTTATGTGACATTCTGTTGAAATAAACAGAAAAAAAATTTAAATATGGACACCACAAAAATTTGTGGTGTCCATATTTAAATTTTTTTCACCCTACTTTTGAAAATTTTTTCGTAAAAGAAAATATCAACTTTTAAGTATATTTTTTCAATTTATTCTCATCGAGATTTTTTTAGGTCCTTATTTGGGTCCCCTGAAGAGATACCTGAAGGTATTTGCTAAATATCTTTAGTCAGATTTTTTATATTTGTTGTTAAAGCCAAAAATGCACCTTGGGGCGAAAAATTAAATGTATTTTTACATGTTGTTAAAAATATTTTTTACATTTTTCGTTTTTTTGGATTTACTTGTTTGGAAATTATTTATTTGACATTAGGCAAGTACTCTGTCAAAAAAAAACAAGACCGCTCACGTGAAATAAACCAAAAAAAAAATTTTTTTTTAAATTTTAGTATATATATTAACTTTATAACTGTTCTAAATCTTTTGTTAAATAAACACAGATCTTTTATTAACTACACGGAAAAAAAAAGTTCCCAGATATTTCTGGAATTATTTCCTAACTCTTGGTACGTGGTAACAGCTCTGAACTAGCGACGAACATTCAATGGTAATCAATGAATGTTTGAAAGAAATTCGGGAACTGTATTAGAAAAAGCTGTAAATAGTCCAATAGTCTTTTTTTCATTGCTTTCTCATATAAAGTTCATGGCACTGGCCGCAACTGTTTCTATAATTTTCGGGAACTCGTCAAGGAATCTTGGTGCGCAGAAACTGTGTGCACCAGTCTCAACAAGTCTCACCGTCAGTAAGACTTCCGTGCCTTATATATTTATTTTATGCTGAGGTATTTAACTCCCCTGTTTAGCTCAGCTGGATAAGACGCCGGACTTCTATTCCTCGGGTACGCGAGTTCTGTTCCAGCCGCCGTCGATTTTTCTCTCATATGGTTTTTTCTATTTCAGAAACTTAATAAAAAATAAAAATTGTATGTGATCTTCAAGGATAAATGTGTGTGTGTGTGTGTGTGCGGACGTGTCAAGGAGGGGAAGTGGGAGGGGGGAAGCAGAATCCATTTTTTCTTGCATTCGCCTAACTTTTCGATTTTCTTGAATAGTTCCCGACTTTTTCAAGAACAGTTTGCCGAGAAGTGGTGAAATAGTTATAATTTCTAGAGAAATAGTAAATGACATATTTAAACGAGGCAACCTTTAGTTCTCTGTGAACTACCCGCCGTATCCAAGAGTTAAGAACGAAGTTCCCGAATAATCTTCGAACTTTTTTTTTCCGTGTAAATTACTTGTTTACGTATACTTTAACTTATCTACTACTTAACACCTATCAGAAAATAGTTTTAGTAGGCTAAAAATAGAATTTAACATTTAGCCCCAGCCATTTAACTTTTCGCCCCAGCATGGGGCGAAAAGTAAAAAAAAAAAAACAAAATTTTCAAATAAAGACAAAACATGTATTTTATGCGAAAATATCAGAAACTTTTTTATTGAAAGTTGTAGAGGACAAATTGCCCTACAATATTGATATATAAATATTTGCATCTAAGCGTATTATATTGTCTAAAAAAAATAATTTATGCAAAATTTAACCTTTCGCCCCAGTCTCCCCTACTTCCAAAATTGATAGTATTTAGTTTATAAAATTTCTTTGCATTCTGTTCCAAGACTTATACTTTTCAAAAAACCTTTTCGGACGTTTTAGCCATAAAAAATAGTCGTTTTTGACTATGAAATTGTTGACTTGGTTTATTTTTTTGACGTGTAGAAATAAAACATTTTGAGTTTTATAGATTAAATCGTCTTTTATTAATAATATTAAGAGCACACGCTCGTTTCTGTCGAAATGAACAAAAAAGTTATGAACAGCGGAAATCGTTTTGCATGAGACACCAACGGGCGACTGGAAGTAGTGAACAAAAATAAAATTTAGTCAAGCGAGTATTTGAATAGCGCTGGCGCTAACTTTAAACGTAATCTCAATAGAAATTTAATGCCGCCATTTTGTTATAAAATTTAAAAACAAAATATTTTCTCCACACTTCAATATGTATTTAACAAACCTTCCGAAAAGAAATTCTATTCCATTTTTTATTTTCTCAAAAAATCATCAAAAATAGGTCCCTTTTTCTTCCTCTAGGCTGTTTTCGGCACTCGCTCCAAGTTAACTCCGGGTTAATGGTGATTGGTTAGACCAACTGAATGTTTTTGATGATTGGATAATAGTTAACTCGGGGTTAACCCTAGGTGAGTGCCGAAAACAGCGCCTAGAGTGGTGTTTTTTTTTAATTTCATGGAAATAGTTTTGCAAAAACTCATTATGAAAGAAATGAATAATATCTGGTATTTATTAGTTAAGATTATTTATAAACAATTAATAATATTTTAAAGTTGTTTCACGAAACAATAACTTTAAGCGGATTCTTCTAGAAATATTTTGCAGAAGGAATGAGCACTTTATGTGACAAATTAACAAAGTTATCCATTTGTTAATTAATATTATTTAAACAATAAGGTTGTGAATTTTAAATTATCCTACTTTATAACGAAATAAAAGCTAACTTATTCTAATACTATTTAACAGCAGAGAAGCTTCAATTGGTCATAAAAAATTATATATTTATCATTTTTTAATATTTTTTATGACAAATGTTAATAAATAATATCAAATTATTATTAATTTTTAGTATTTTAATAAGTTTTCTTATTAAATATACTTTGTAAGAAATGAATATTACTTGGAAACAATAAAATATAAAAAATTTGCATAAAAAAGTTTTTCTGCATTAAATTGTTTAATAACAAATAAGAAAAATTTTTTAATTAACTTTCTATTTTTGGAAAATGTTCAGGAGAAGTTTATTAATTAATTAAGTTAGTTCACTAATAAATATAGTAAATTTTACAAAAATTAGCCCTAGTTGTTTGAAAAATTTTTTTTTAAAAATTTTTGTTAACAAATAAAAAATTTCAGATATTATTTATTAAAAATCGGCCTCGAGGAATCGATGCGCAATTTAATTAGCTTTAATTAAAACAAAATTTTGTTAAATTTGGTTAAAAATTGCGGCCTCTAAGTTGTTTTGTCCAAGGCCGTATTTTTTGCCCCACAGACCGCGCCGCAATTTATTCTTTGATATCTCAAAAACAAAAAAAATGGCATTCTGAAAATTTACATGCCGATAGGAAAAAACCTCAGCTTTCGTTTGCAATAATTTATTTTCAAATAAAACGGACCGATTTTTGGGAAATTGAAAATGAAATATTAATTATCAAAAATTTGGGTCAATTTTTAAAATATTAAAAAATAAAATTCACCATTGGAAAGAGGACGAAAAAACCTTTCAGAAACATATTCTACAAAATTTTTCCCATTAAAAGTATGTTCTGAAAAAATTCACAAAGTAGCCGGTGTTAGCAAAATTGGTCAAATTGACCCCCCTCTACCCCCTCAAAATTTTCGAAAAAATCAAAAATGTTTTTCGGGCACATTTCTACTTGATAGAACAACAAATTCCCTGAGTTTCAATTTTTTTCAAGAAGTTAAAATTTCAACTTAGGACATTTCGCGTAAAATGCCTCATATAGGGGAGACCGGGGTTACTTGGCGCACTCGAGTTTTTTCAAAAATTTTGAGTTGAATAATTTTTTCTCTCCACTCAAGTTCAAGTACTTAATGAACTCTAAGTTTGTACAAAGTTTCATTTTTATTAATTAATTATTGTGGCGTATAGATTAAAATAATTGATTTTGGTACTCGAAAGTAAATTTTTGACCTCCTCATTTTTTTGTTATATCTTTTTAGGAAATGATTTAAAATAAAGCTCAAATATCAAGTTTTGAGCTCAACTATTTGTTTTCTAGGGACAATAAAGAATCTTTGATTTTTATTAATGTTATTAATAAAAACCTTATAAATATATAAAAAGTACCTCCGGGGTTACTTGGCGCGGTTTGGCTGGGGTTACCTGGTTTAGTTATATACCATGAAAGATCTCAAATGTTAAAATTTTATAAATTATTATTTCTTTATTAAAAATATAATTATTTTGTTCAAAAATTTTAGTGAAGGGTGCGTTTTTTAAAAAATTCACAGCATATATTTTATAAAAGTTTTCTATAATTTTACGATTACACAAAAAATGTTCTTAATTGTAATTAAGTATGATCATTTTTTAAATTTTTTTACTGTAAAATGACAGTAAAAACTTATTTTACTATATCATATAATGTTTCAACTTTAAATCGTATAATTTAATTAATTTCAGTCATGCGCCAGGCAACCCCGGGTGGTGCGCCAAGCAACCCCGGCCCGGGGTTGCTTGGCGCACTTTACATAGCTTTGAATAAAGTGGTATAAAAAAAACTATCAAATAGATTGCAATTTTTTTTGTTTTAAATTGAAGCTGAGATGTTACAGTAAGTTTTCCGTGCAATAGGAATTTAAAAAAAGCAAAAATGTTTTAGTTAAACAACAAAGAGTAAAAAGTGCGCCAAGTAACCCCGGTCTCCCCTACATTTATTCTTCCACCTCATACTACATGAATCCACAGTCAAAAGTCAGGTGGGTATCAATTTTGGCACTTAAAAACACAGGGCGACTGGACTGTTTAGTTGATAATACCAATTAACTGCTTGTACCCTGTGTGAAAAATCAATTCTAAGTTTTTCACTATGGTGCGCAGTATAGTGGTAAGAGTTTTCTATTTGCAAATGAAAATCCAAGGTTTGATCCTTAGAGGAGGTAAGATTTTTCCAAGTAAAAAAATATTTAAACAGATATAAATTATATGTATAAATAGTAAATAAAGGTATAGGTTTAGAAAGAGATAATTATAAGGAATAAGGTCAAATTTACGGAATTGCATGGTTTAACGTTGTAAATGTAAAGATTTTTAAATTACAAGCACACATTTTATTTATAAACAATTATGTAAAGAATAAATTTAAATATCGTAATTTTTCATGTGAATCATATTTCTTGAATGCTAAAAGAATTATAATTAAAAACTTGTAACGAGGGTGATTAAATTTAAAATGTCATTTTTGATCCTACTAACTTTGATTTTTCGATGTTGGATTTTGAACTTAACGATACTTTATTTTTAGGCCAGTCAATGAAGACAAAAAGTGCACAAAAATACAAACAGCAAAGTCTAAACGGTTTCTGGTAGTTTGGGGGCTCCTTATAAGAGCCCCACAGTTTGCTCTCGATTTCCGGGTGCGAAAAACAATGTAAACAATCGCCAAAGTTTGGAAAACATGGTTTTTCGATGCTCGTTGCTTCCGGTTAAGTTTTAGGGGAAAAAGTTGTTATTGAAAGTTATAGAGCTTGGAAATACCTTTCAAATGATGGGTCATACGTTAAAAAAGGTTAATTAGTTTAGTTGCAAATGAATTTAAACCATTAAAAATAGCACTTCTTTAATAACATTGTTAATAATTATCGAATTTGTTCATAACTTACCAGGAATGTTCTCCTTGCGTAGCTGAATAAATCCCAAAAAAAATTAACTAGATCGGAGAAATAGTTTATGCATAATTCCATTTGTTAACTAAAAACATGTAATTTTTCAACGGAATTTCCCCACTTTTGGTCCATCGAATTTCGATTTTTTTTTGGAAAGTACACTTAAGAAGTCAAACTTTCATCCTATTTAAATGGCCAATTGGTTTTTTTTTATCTAAGTGCATAATAATGGACTTCAAAAAAGGGTATGTATTTTTTACATAAACAAATGGAATAACTCAGTCAATTTTCACTTTATCAATTTAGTGTAAACGGCATTTAATTTTATTTGTTTTCACAAAACTTTTTAAAAAAAAAAATCCAACCTAGTTTCAAGGGGGGGAGAGTTAGTTTTTATTTTTCAAAAAATTCCTGACTAGATAATAATTAATATTTTTAATTGAAAATTGTGCCACTTATAGTTCAATACATGTATTTTACGAAAAAAAATTGAACATAAGGTTTTGTGCATTTATTTTTCATTTACATCAAGTAAAAGTAAATACATCCTTTTTTCAACCTCTAAACGTCGGAGTGGGGGTACTCGGAGGAGCGTGATTCTCGCCGCCACAACTCAATTCAGCCGTTCAAATTTGCAAAAATTGTCATAACTTCGTTAATTATTTACCGATTTTAATCATTCTTTTTTTAATTTGATGTATTTTTTTACGCTGAATTCAAAAATGATTTTATATTTTTTCAAAATACAATATTTTTAAAAATAAAAGAGAAAATTTTTTTAACGAAAAATTTTTAATTATTATTTATAACATTTGACAAAAAATTCTTTTCGTACATATAATTCCATTGCATTCAGAATAATATTATGACATAAAAAAATTCAAATTATTTTTATATAAGTGTGTAGCATCGTTGTATTGATAGTTGGACAGGTGTGCATATGTGAACCTAATGCTACACACTTATATAAAAATAATTTGAATTTTTTCATGTCATAATATTATTCTGAATGCAATGGAATTATATGTACGAAAAGAATTTTTTGTCAAATGTTATAAATAATAATTAAAAATTTTTCGTTAAAAAAATTTTCTCTTTTATTTTTAAAAATATTGTATTTTGAAAAAATATAAAATCATTTTTGAATTCAGCGTAAAAAAATACATCAAATTAAAAAAAGAATGATTAAAATCGGTAAATAATTAACGAAGTTATGACAATTTTTGCAAATTTGAACGGCTGAATTGAGTTGTGGCGGCGAGAATCACGCTCCTCCGAGTACCCCCACTCCGACGTTTAGAGGTTGAAAAAAGGATGTATTTACTTTTACTTGATGTAAATGAAAAATAAATGCACAAAACCTTATGTTCAATTTTTTTTCGTAAAATACATGTATTGAACTATAAGTGGCACAATTTTCAATTAAAAATATTAATTATTATCTAGTCAGGAATTTTTTGAAAAATAAAAACTAACTCTCCCCCCCTTGAAACTAGGTTGGATTTTTTTTTTAAAAAAGTTTTGTGAAAACAAATAAAATTAAATGCCGTTTACACTAAATTGATAAAGTGAAAATTGACTGAGTTATTCCATTTGTTTATGTAAAAAATACATACCCTTTTTTGAAGTCCATTATTATGCACTTAGATAAAAAAAAATCAATTGGCCATTTAAATAGGATGAAAGTTTGACTTCTTAAGTGTACTTTCCAAAAAAAAATCGAAATTCGATGGACCAAAAGTGGGGAAATTCCGTTGAAAAATTACATGTTTTTAGTTAACAAATGGAATTATGCATAAACTATTTCTCCGATCTAGTTAATTTTTTTTGGGATTTATTCAGCTACGCAAGGAGAACATTCCTGGTAAGTTATGAACAAATTCGATAATTATTAACAATGTTATTAAACAATTAAAGAAGTGCTATTTTTAATGGTTTAAATTCATTTGCAACTAAACTAATTAACCTTTTTTAACGTATGGCCCATCATTTGAAAGGTATTTCCAAGCTCTATAACTTTCAATAACAACTTTTTCCCCTAAAACTTAACCGGAAGCAACGAGCATCGAAAAACCATGTTTTCCAAACTTTGGCGATTGTTTACACTCTTTTTCGCACCCGGAAATCGAGAGCAAACTGTGGGGCTCTTATAAGGAGCCCCCAAACTACCAGAAATTGTTTAGACTTTGCTGTTTGTATTTTTGTGCACTTTTTGTCTTTCATTTAAAATAAATTCTTACAACTTTAAAAAGTTAAAATATTTCAAATTACAATAATGAATGTTTTAACATGACTTAAAAAATATTTGTAATGAGTTCTGCCACAAATTAATATACTTTTGAAGACCAAAAAGACATATGAACATTGAGGGACACCACTGACATGTTTGAAAGATTTCACTGATAATTTTTTTTTTAATAGTGAGAATAAAATCAGCTTATAAATTACAATCTTGTATCAAATCTTCATTAACTGCATATAAGGAGTAAATTTAACACAAATTTATTAAAAATAAAATAATAAGCTGCAAGAAACAGAATTTTGAGGGGACACCACTGACAAGGGACACCACTGACATTTTGCTTCATTTCTCATTTTCGAAAAAGAAAGACTTTATTTTTAAGTTAAAGTCGGTGCGGTTTTTAAAGTACGTGTAATACCTGAAAACGAGATACAATAATATTTAAAAAATATTAATATTATGAACAATTTTTTGATGGGGACACCACTGACATGGTGTGCTCGACAAACTGATACTTGCTTTCTGCCACCAGCCGTACAAGTTATAGATGTGATAGAATGTTGTAATGTTTTTTCTTTAAGAAGCTATACATATCACTAATACCATTAACGCTTAATAAGGCAATTATCTGCACTAGGTTATTTAAATATCAGGCATGATATTCAAAATTTGCGATAATTACTTAAAAATATGAAACTTACGGACAGGCGATTTTGATTTTTTTTTCTAGCACTGGATCAAAATTATTCTGCTAGCACAATTACTATATAAAAATATAGACTCTTAGCTGTACAAAATAATTTTTTTGGTACTAAAAATGTGAGAATCAAAATTTTTATTATTAGGTAAAGTTCTGATTTCTTAAGTGCGGACAGGGGACACCACTGACATTTTGCTTCTAATTCTTCTGCCAAATTTTTTCAGAGAATTTATAGCGACTAAGAATTATTAATTTAAGTAGAAGGAGTAATTAAGTAAATTAATTGACTTTAAAAACTTTTATATATGAACTAGTATTCCAGATTTTTGGGCAGGACATGAAAATGACATTTTAAATTTAATCACCCACGAAAAGTTTTTTGTCAAAAGTTCATTATTTAAAACGACAAAATAAATGACGACTACTAAAGCTTTAGATAAACTCAGGTCAATTATTTTAATAATAAATGTATTGTTAAAAAATTTAATATTTAATGTTTTTAAATGTTTCATTTGGAGTAAATTTTTAGCGTTTAGAAATAATATTATTGATAATAATATCTGCCATTCACATAAACATTTAAACTATTATTCTTCAATCTATAAGTGTGCGATTAAAAATACTACAAATTTAAAATTTTTCACGTTTCAACACAATGAGGTAAACATTGTTATATATTATATTTATTTTTAAAAGCGCACAATTGTAAATAAATAATAAATATAATAAACCAAACAACCCGTGTGGAAAAGTCATCTGGGCTCAAATTGACGCCCATTGGGTTTTCCCAAGTTCAAGGTGGGACCCAATTGGGAAGCCGATCTTATCCCAATTCGGGTTATGACTTGGCTTGAAACTATTTTACCAACTTATACCCAATTTGGGAAATCTAGTTAGGTCCAATTTGGAAAATCTAACTTAACCCAATTTAAATAATCTTGTGAATTTCCATTAAAATGTCCAATAAATATTCAATTTATTGATAATTTAAATTTTTTTACTCACTTTTATCACTGCAAATAAAATAATAATAACTATTAACTTGCTGGATTCATTACTGAATTAATTACACAGGTCAACAAAAAAAGACTTACTTTTTTTATGAGATAGCGGAATGGTTTCCTATGTATTTTTGGACGCTGAACACGATCCCGACTTCCAAAATTGCCCATCACGTCAGGATTTTGAGAAAAGTGGGGGTAAAGACCCCAAAATCGCTTTTTTGAGGAATTTCAACATTTTTTTTCTCATTAACCTGACGTGCTAGAGACTTTCACAAGGTCTTAAATTAAAGCCTGTAATGTGCACTACAAGACCCATATCCATAAAATAAAAAAAAATTAAATTTTCTTTCAAAAAATTTTATGGATATGGGTCTTGTAGTGCACATTACAAGCTTTAATTTAAGACCTTGTGGAAGTCTCTAGCCCGTCAGGTTAAAGAGAAAAAAAATGTTGAAAATCCTTAAAAAAGCGTTTTTGGGGTCTTTACCCCCACTTTTCTCAAAATCCTGACGTGATAGGCAAATTTGGAAGACGGGATCGTGTTCAGCGTAAAAAAATACATAGGAAACCATTCCGATATCTCATAAAAAAAATAAGTCTTTTTTTGTTGACCTGTGTTATTGGATGAATTATTAGAAATCCATTTTTCGCGTTAAGGACGAGTAAATAAAAATTAAAAGCGATTAATACCATAGGATCAATAAATGCAATATATTACTTTTTATTTATACAATATTAGGGGAGGCTAGGTGCAGTTGTTACAATTTTGATAAAAACAGTTACTGTAATTAGAGTTTAACTCCAATTTGTTTGGTCAAACGATTAAATCAAAGGTATATTAGCTAGTTTTAAAAGACCATAATTGATTTAGCTCTATATCTATTATTTAATTAACTAGAAGCATTTGAGTGACAGCGTGTAAATTGTAACAACTGCACAAAGTGAATGTCGGTTGTTACAATACCAAGAATCATCTATAACATTTCTAAATTGAAGACAAATAATTTCTTATAACAACTTTTATTAATTATTCATAATTTTTGACTCAACGTAATAGTACGTGACAGTTCCATAAAGATGGCAGCATTAATATTGTTTCGAAATGAAAGAAACTTAAAAAAGTTTTTTTTTCATTAATTTTGAAGACGAATTTAGAAAAACTGAGATTTTTCATAAAAAATGAGTGTGATTACATTTTTGACAAATATTTTACATTTCAAACGAATCTGATGAATTTTGGAAAAAAATCCGCTCTCATTATCACTTGTACCAACTGCACAACAGGTATATTTTTTACAATAAAATACTCTATTAAAAAAGTATGCACTAAATGTGGACAACCAAGGCAGTTTTTTAAAGCTTAATCCTCATAGAATTAAGGGGTTACGCCACCCTGAACACATGAAAATCGGATGGTTTTTTAGGAATTTTTTTGACAAACTGTTTGAGGTAGGACTTCTTTACATTTATTGATGCTTTAGTACATATATTAAGCTTTATAAATATTAAAAAAAATTGTTTTTAATTAAAAATGGCGAAGATTTAACTATTGGCGTGCTCAGTAAAAAAGGATTTTTTAATATAGCATTTTGGACGATTGAGCAAGCCGTCTGCTCAATTGTCCAAACGGCATTTGGACAATTGGACTGGTTGCTCAATTATTCGATGCATTAGGTCTAATCATCCCAAATGTTTTTCGTGTCTGAAAAACTGCTGAATTAAGAAAAAATGTACTGAAATGTTACAGAAACTTTAGAGAATTCTTAATTCCAGACAAATACAGAAAAATTAGGTATAAAAATACCTCGAGTGAGGAAAAAGAACAAGATTTCTAAAATATCACTTTTTAACTGACAGTGCAATGCTGTACTTGGAATTTAGTTGGCAAAGAAGTGAGTATTCTGATAAAGAGAAACACTTTATTATCCACTCTCAATACTCCTCATGTGGTAATATATTGTGGATTTCGGTTTCTCATTTTAAAAAAGAGATAATTCAGCAAAATACAATATTATTGTTAATACACTATTATTGAAAATCTACAAATATACATATTACCACATGAGGAGTATTGAGAGAGGATAATGAAGTGTTTCTCTTTATCAGAATCCTCACTTCTTTGCCAACTAAATTCCAAGTACAGCATTGCACTGTCAGTTAAAAAGTGATATTTTAGAAATCTTGTTCTTTTTTCTCACTCGAGGTATTTTTATACCTAATTTTTCTGTATTTATCTGGAATTAAGAATTGTCTAA
This sequence comes from Leptopilina syphax, assembly GCA_032872505.1. Classification (NCBI taxonomy): domain Eukaryota; kingdom Metazoa; phylum Arthropoda; class Insecta; order Hymenoptera; family Figitidae; genus Leptopilina; species Leptopilina syphax. Next base: position 24,613,074 of record CM065472.1, on the reverse strand, counting down.
AGTTTCTGTAACATTTCAGTACTTTTTTCTTAATTCAGCAGTTTTTTAGCCACGAAAAACATTTGGGATGATTGGACTTAATGCATCGGATAATTGAGCAACCAGTCCAATTGTCCAAATTCCGTTTGGACAATTGAGCAGACGGCTTGCTCAATCGTCCAAAATGCTATATTAAAAAATCCTTTTTTACTGGGTGGATCAATTTTTCCGGAGCACTCCTTGATGGTGTACATGATTGGCAGTTCAATTTTTGTCTGAAACAAGTAAAACAATATTTTTCTTAAAAAGTGATAAGTTTTTAACAGAGTGACGAAGCCATTTAAAAAAAATTTTTTTACGCAAATGGAAGCACTTCAAAAATTGACTTTTTTTTTGGTAAAAGTACCGTATAAAAAATTCGATAAAAAATTTTCAAATTATTCAATCAAAAAAATCCCACGTCACTCTGTGGAAAATCTATTTAGGAAGATGTATATTAATTTTCAAGTCAATCGATTGAATAGTTTTTGAGTTATCGTGTACACCGTCTTGAAAATTGTGGTTTCGAGAAAAACGCAAAAAAAGAAAAAAATGAACTTTATAGTATATTATAACTTGAAAATTTTTCAACTTACTATTTAATCAGCAATTCCTGGGCCATAATATTCTTCTCCAAGAATGGAAGGGATACAATGAAAAGGACCCTTCCTAAATCATGAAAGGGCCTCTAGACCATTCGAAAATAGAAAGTCGCTGCTTCCAGCAGCTCTCGGCGCGTCCGCACCGCGCTGACTTCTAATGACCATAACTTTTGTAATTAGTGAGACATTGTCTTCGGAGACATCTCAAAATATTCGTTAGAATATAAACTTTGAAATTAAGCAAAAAAAAGAAATCATTTTTTTGAAAATTTCAGGGTGGCGTAACCCCTTAATATTAAAAAATTTACTTTGTTAAGTATAAAGGTCTATTAATTATTTAAAAAATATCAGGCAGAGAAATATTTACTTTCGGCCTCTAAAAACCAATGTGCCAATTTTTTTACTTGTAAAGCTTGCATATAATTTTTAAACATATTGCAGTAAGTTCGTGCATAAAAACTAAACATTTTTCTCTTTGGAACCCCATCTCTATAACTAACTGTTTCTGAGATATTCCATTTGTAACAACCGCACCTAGTCTCCCCTAATTATGTAATATCAATTATTCATTTTGGAAGCAAATGAAAATCTTGCATGAATATCCAGTGAAAAATCGCTAAGACTCAATATGACTGGCACAATATTGGCTAACAATTCTCTGGGCAAAAAACCATGTTCGTTTCAAAGGTCCACTTTTGGTTTTGAAATCCGTCAGGGAACACATATAATGAACAAAAAACAAGATCAATTTGTAGTACTTTATGCGTTTGTAGTACCTATTTCAATTAATGTATTAAAAATTAATCTTAAATTTCCACCAGCTTTTGGAGTTATGTAGAGTCTACTTTGAACTAATTGTATCGCAAGTAGGCCCTGCGTTACGACTTCTAAAATCTAAAATAAGACCTATATTGTAGGCTGAAAGTAGTTCTTAAATTTTGATAAATAAAAATATTACATAAATAAAAATTAAAGCAAAAAGCAATTTTTTATAAACGAATTAATATAATAAATTGGGAAAAGTCCTTCTTCTGCAAAATTACCAAACTTTTTTTAATTAGATAAGAAAATTACCGGTTTGGCAAAAAATTCCCGATTTTTCCTGGTCGAATTAAATTCCCGGCTATTTCTTGGTTTTCCTTCGCTTTGCGGTTGATAGACCTGTTAAATGTATTAGTAGAAACTATAACACGTTTTTGATTCCTACATGGGAATCTACATGGGAGCCTATATCAAAAACCATGTAAAAGCCCACTTTCATAAAGGAAACCATATGGATTCCCATGTAAAACCGTATGAGAAATTGCTACACGATTTTAGGTAATAAATATACCTTAAATAAACCCAAAAAGCCTATATTTCTTTAAGAATAAATCCCTTGTAAAATATATTTTCATTTTTCAAGTAGGTATAATTTTTCCCGAGGGGATAATTACTGGTTAAAATGGTGTACACTCTAATACACTAAATTTTCCTGCTATTACGCGTATTATCTAGTATTATAGGGTATTACAGAACTATTACAGCGTATTACAGAATATTACCTCTATATTATGTGGTATTACATTGACGTAATAATGCTCTATTACACTCTATTACGTGACTATTATGGGAAAAGCGTACACGCTAATACACAAGTAAATACCCCCTCGATTTTTCCATATCCCTATTGAAAATTATGAAACTGAAGTTACCAACTTTTGTTTGACGAAAAATATAATACGTAACAATTTCTATTTCCTCGCCTCAGATCCAATTTTTTTTCCACATTTATTAAAAATACTAATGTCAGGAATCATAAGAAATTATTTTCAAGTGGAACCAGGTCGGGGAGGGCAATGATTTTGATTTTTTGTCACGGATTTTTCAAAAATTCAGAAATTTTGAAACAATTTCTATTTCCCCGCCTCAGATCCAATTTTTTTTCACATTTATTATAGATACTAATATTACAAGCCATTAGAAATTATTTTCAAGTGGAACCAGGTCGGGGAGGGCAATGATTTTAATTTTTTGTCGCGGATTTTTCGAAAATTCAGAAATTTCGAAACAATTTCTATTTCCCCGCCTCAAATCCAATTTTTTTCTACATTTATTAAAAATACTAATGTCAGGAATCATAAGAAATTATTTTCAACTGGAACCAGGTCGGGGAGGGCAATGATTTTAATTTTTTGTCGCGGATTTTTCGAAAAATCCGTGCCAAAAATCAAAATCGTTGCCCTCCCCGACCTGGTTCCACTTGAAAATAATTTCTAATTACTTCTAATATTAGTATCTATAATAAATGTGGAAAAAAAATTGGATCTGAGGCGGGGAAATTGTTACGTATTATATTTTTCGTCGAACAAACGTTGGTAACTTCAGTTTCATTGAAAATTTTCACATGGGATTTTATATTTTACCTGTTTTTGCGTAATGACCGAATAGAATTTTGGAAAGCAACAACATACCCCAAAATTTCTAAAATTCAAGAAGCAAAATTTTAATTCATAAATAGGAATTTTTTATTTATTTTCAAAGTCATTTATAAAACATTTCTAGAATTCAAAAATAAGAAAATTTTGATTCATAAATTCCAATTTGCTCTAATGGCGAATTTACTGTACCCTTTATATTGAACATTTATTTCATTTTCTACGTTAAATAGGACTATTGTCCTATTTATGAAAATAAATAAACTATGAAACTTTCAAACTTAAAACCTTAAAATATCAATATAGAAATTGTTTGCAAACTCACGTTCATTGATTTTAGAAAATTTGTAATAGACATCAAATTCATGACTCTAAACTTGTTAATAAAATAAATGTAATGAATGTAATTTAAAATTTAAAAACATCAACCGATATCAATACCAAATTCATAAGAAATTAAACAATATTCAACAAAAAAAATTAATTAAAAATTTTGTCGAAAATCAAAAATATGATTTTAGCTTAAAAATTAGGATTTATTATTTACAATTTCATTTTTATAGTGAAAATTAGTTGTATTTATAATAAAAAGTAGCTACAAAAAGTGTCACATCAATTTGACAAAAAATTAAAAAATTTGCATTTCTTGAATTTTGTGAAAAAAACTATAACTAACGTTCAGCTTAATATTTTTCAATCAGATATGACTAAGATTTTAAGTTAGACTAATACCTAAGAGACTGTAAAGTTTCGTTTTAATCGGTCAAGTAGTATTTGTGTTTATCCCGGACAAAATATAGCAGACAGACATACATACACACACATACATAATTTTTTTATTGTCATTTTTGGAATTCTTGCTACTCGAAAAGAAAAAATAAACATGAATTTTCAAATTCTAAGCAATGTACAGACAAAAGTCTGATTTTATTTATAAAGATTATAAAACAATTTTGGGATCATGATGGTTCGAGAACACATATATAACAAGAACGAAAGCCATCTTTTCAAAAAATCTGCATTAAAAATATTAAGAATACATTTTTTTTAAATTGTTCTTATTATCGATGTTAATGTTTGTGTTAATTTAATAATTCAATTAAATAAATTTGTTAACCTAAAACCTTCAAAAAAATTGTTTCATTCTTTTCGGTTTTCTAAAGAAATATTTGTTTCGTCATTCACATGAGAAAGTGACTTTTTAGTACCTGTTTAAAAATAAAGAGAATTTGGTATCGAATTAGGGGTTTTTTTGGTGAAGATTTTTTAAAGAACACATTTTTCATGTTCTTTTTGTATATTTTTCATTACTTTCGATAGTTGAAAGTAAATTTAAATTTCTTCTTTAAGTAATTTGAGTAAGTCAGTTTGTCAAAATTATAATTCTGTTTATTACATCACTTTTTTGTTAAATTTCAATTGTGTTTTATACTTTTCTGTTAAGGAGGAATGGGGGACACACATTAAAAAATGTCAGAAACTCTTCAAATTTTGTGGATGAGTTTCTAATTAACTATAATAATCGTCATATTCTGTCCATTCTGTCCAGTCTGTCCTGGTCTGTCCAGTCTGTCCACACTTGAAGTTAGACTATTGTGCATGCTTTTGTTTTTTTGATATATATATATATATATTTTTATTTCTCAAATAATTCAAAAATATTTTTATTAATTTAAAAAAATTATTAATAATATTATTATATTATTCATTATTTCCTTTGTTTCTAAAAAATAAATCCTGCAAAGTATTTTCTTTTTTCTTATATGAAAAACTTAATTACTTGACAAAATTTTGACTTCTTCCCTAACCCTAAAGAAAATTCTGATACACTCTAAAAATGATTAGACACTCAAAAAATGTTCTATTACATTTATTTACCAATTTCTGAAATTATTTAAAAACATCAATAACTTCTTTTATAAATAAATTTTAATCATTATTATTTTCTCACAGGAATAAATTATTATTTTTAATAATTTTTGAAAAAAGTTCTTTGAGAATTTTAAAATCCATTTGTTTACAAATCAATTTTACGAAATTTAAATTATTCAGAAATTTTTCAATTAAACACGAATTAAAATATAAAAAAATAAACACTTCAAATAATTTCAGGATAAAATTCAATTAAACTTTTTTAATATAATTAATTCTACAGAATTGTTAGTTATAAGTATGAAAAATAAAAAATTTTAAAGAATTTGATTTGAAACCATTTTAAAATTTAATTATTTCTTAAAATTCATGCTATAATGCTTTTAATAATCAATTATTATGTAAAACTTTAACTGAAATTCATTTTTAAATAAATTTTTATTTCATAGATAATTCAATAATTTAAATGCAAAAATAAATAATTTATTTAATATTTAAAATTTCTTAAAATTGAAGTCTCATAAAGAATTTTATCAAAACATTTTTAAATCATTGATTTCTTTTAACAATTTTTCATAAAATTTTTAAGAACAATTACATTTTTCGATGAATTTGATTAAAATTGTATTAAAAATAATTTAAACTCTGCCATGAGTTTTATTTATGAAAATAATTGAATTCCTAAAAGAAATTTTATTATTTATAAAAATAATTAAATTATTGCGAAGAAATTTATAAAAATATTGTAAATAATAGATTTCTTATTAAATTTTTTAAAAATAATTGACATTTTGACGAGAATATTAAAAAATTCTTAAACATAATTGAATTTCTGCGAAAAATTTTATTACTTTTGAAAATAATTGCATTTATGCAATCAGTTATAAATTTTCAAAAATTCAATTTATTATTGGGAGGCTTAAAAATGAATTTTGTACAAAGTTATAGCTAAGCATTCAAAATTTTTGCTCACAAATTTTTTTAGTTTTTTTGTTATTTGTAACAGGAATTTGTCGTAAATTACTGAAGTAACATTTCAAAAAACTTTAACTAATTCATTTTTTCACTCCGAGTCAACAACCTGACTCGGGGTGATCGATAATTTCAACTCTATTATTTAATTAATTCATTTTTTGAAGGCACAAGTAAGGCACTTATATAATTTTATGCAAAGTTAGCAAAGCAGTGATAAATTTTGTAAATTTTAATTTTTAACAAAATTTATTTTTCTTACTAAACGAAAAAGTAGACATAATTTAATAATTTCTATTTTATAATCTAAATTTTCGCACAAAATTTTGTTTTTTTTAAATATTTGAATTTATTTTTGTGATTACACATGTGTAATCCCGTTTTTATTGTTTATAGGCATTATTATTAATTATCTATTGATACTAAGAGAAACTACACGCGCGCTAATGTTTAGCTGTTACATATACAATAATTTAAAAAGATAACATTTTTGTAATTTTTCATTGTTTATAGGCATTATTATTAATTATCTATTGATACTAAGAGAAACTACACGCGCGCTAATGTTTAGCTGTTACATATACAATAATTTAAAAAGATAACATTTTTGTAATTTTTCATAAAGTTTTCGAAGAATTTTTTATTAAAATTTTGTAAAGATAATTTTATTTCTTTTGAGTAATAATAATAATAAATTAAATACTTCATTTGGCGGTCGTGACAGTTGCTACTTATTTATATTACTTAATAAAAAAATTTTAAAAACAAATTTCATAAAATTCAATTCTTTCTTTAATTTTTAAATAAAAAATTATTCCAAAATAATTCATAAAAAATAATTTTTTCTTGACAGTTTTTCAATAATTAAATTATTTTAAAAAAATCAATTTTAAATCTGTAAAGTCTAATTATTGTTAAAAACAGGAAAAGTTTGAAATAAATAAAATCTTTTCAACGCTGAAGAATAACATTCAGAATTTTCTTATGAATTCTTGAAATTGAATATTATTCAAGCACTTTTGACAAAATTCTCTGGCTTTTTTCTGATTTTCCTGAATAAATTTAGAAAAATAGTGATTTTTTGTAGAATTCTTCTGAATAATGGAATTTTTTAATGTTAATGACATGAAAATAATATTATTTAATTTTGACTAGAAAACTATTAGAAACAAAATAACAAATAAGTAATTAATTGTAATTAAATGTAATTTATTTTTGATAATTAATAAGTCAAAAATACTGTAATAAACATATCTTCCATTATCGTCTCATTGGCAATCACGCTTTTCTATGAACAATAGTCAACCTTAAAATATAACATGCTTAACGGAATAAAAATTTAAGTCTTATTCTCATGTGACATGTAATGTAAAAATTACATTATTGTTATATGGGGAAATCTCTCGAAATGGGGACAAATTGGGTTCTGAGATATGTGTGCCACAAAAAGCTTCTATATTGCTAACCCACATTTTTATACATTTACTAATACTATATCGCGACTATGAGATATAAAAAAATTCTTGTTAGTAAAAATTAAAGAAGTATGCACCTGATTTATTCATTAAAATTGTAGAAATAGAGAAATTCTTGACGTAACTCGCATAAAATCGAATTTTCATTAAGCGATAACTTTTTGAGCAATTTTTTTTTATGTTTGGGATTTTTTGTCATTTATCTATAGGTTGTGAAGGATAGAAAAAGGTAAATTAGACAAGTGTGCTAATTATAATATTCGAGATAATGAGCTGTTTATAACTGTAATTGAATTTTCACCTTTTTTTGAAAATCATTAATTTTCTTATAATACTTGTTGAGCGATCATTATTTAAAATTCGCCCATATATTATTTATATTTTTAGGTATTTAGGAAAAGAATTATGGGTGGTAAAACATTGTGCCACTTAAAACATCTACGAAATCGTTCTGCGAAAACGCGCAACGAGTGCGTAACTCGTTGTCAAAAAATGGTTTTTTGACGGGCACAAGAAATCACATTAAAAAAATTTGAAAAAATTGAATTTTTAAATTTTTGAAAGTACTGTAGTTTGTGTAGTTTTCGACGAAAATGGCTGGCTAACGAACTCGATCTGTATTTTAACAGTAACTTTGTACTTGCAAAGTTGCAAGTTGATACAATAAGTTTTTCAAAAGTTATCGTGGCGACACCATTGTGTCTACAGACAGACTCGAAGACAGACATACAGACAGACACTTTTTTTTAGACCATGTTTTTCGGACTCAGGGGACCCCAAAACTTTAAGATTTCATGAAATTAGCGAAAGTCAATTTTCGACCAAAACTAATACTTTCTCATGTGATGAGAATGTAAAAAATGTATTCACCTTCGTGTAATATCTTGGTTTAGTGTTAATAAATATGTGTGCAAAATGCTCACACCTAAAAATAATATTTGTGATTGATATTGAATAATTTTAGTATGAGATAATGTTACTTAGTCAATTATAGTGCCACTTTAGGAAAAAATGTATTTGAACTATATCGCGTGTAGATTTTTGATAAATGTAAGTTCAGGTAGATAAAGGAAAATGTTTTTTGAAGGGTTGTAAAATATTATAAATTCTTAAAGATAAATACGTTTTACCTGCACTCATAACCATAAATATGAAAGAAATAGTTTAAATAAAGTAGCAATTAATAAATATGAATTACGCCGGTTAAAATATACTTCTATTTGGTCGAAGAATAATAATTTATGGTAAAAAAAATGTGTCACTAATTTGAAAAATAAATTTTTTTACAACAAAAAGTTCCCATTTGGTGAGATTTCCCCATATATGTTAAAAGTAAAATAAGAAACTTCACGCGCGCTTTAGCGCGCGTTATTTGTGCTAGTAATATTATAAAACAGCTCACAGAGTTTGAAAATTTTTGTCTGAATAGTTTAAAAGTTATAAATTTATTAATTTAACATTGTTTCTTATGAAGAATTCAAATACAGTAGAATCTCTCATAAGTTAATTTTAGTGGGGGGTTACCATAAGAGAGAAATTAGTGCGCAGTGTATTTTTTAGCTGGAAGGGGTATATGATAGGGGAAATTTAACTTATGGGAGATTCTACTGTACTCGGTTCTTATCAAACATAAATAATTTAAAAAGTAGAAAAATACAAGATTTTTGACATTTTTGCACATAAAAACGTGGCAACGTTGTAAAGAAAAGATTGTGTTGGTAAAAAAGATAACTATTTATCCATTCATTGATATGCATCAGTACAGTATGTCTCTCTCACTCACTCCCACAACTATTTCCGTCATGACAGTGTTACCCAACATTTGAAAAAAAAAGATTTTAGTTTATAACGTTGTCACGTTTTTTAGCTGATTAAAACCATTTATAAATAAATAATTACATTGACAAAAAATTTTAATACCTCATTATGTGCCATAATTTTACGAATGAAATATTTTCCAAGTGTATGTGCATCAGATTTACTAATTGATTCTAACTTATTTTTCAATATTTTTCATTTTCTTAGGCTACATCTTAGTACAATCACTTCTAAGACTTTTGTTTCGTACTGATAAAAAATGTTAATATCTTTTAAAAAACAATATTATTTTAATGTAATTAATGTTTTTCAGTCATAATTAGTTACCATCTTTGTTTCTTAATATTTAAACTTCTCTACATAGCGTTAATTTCAAAATAAAGATTTTGCTCTAAACGTCATTAACTTTTTGTCAGATTCTATGTCCCATTCCTCCTTAACGGTGTTCGATGGTCTCTCAAATGACGTGAAATTGGTAAACATTCATTTTCTAACAAATTTCCCTCTGTTCACAGGCACTTTTTACAAAATATGACAACGTACATTTGTCACAAATGTTTTTAATTGTCTGAATTCAAAAGATTTTGTCAATCCATGTAGAAACGCGGTTGCAGCATTGGAATTACCATAGCAATGTAATGCAAATCATTTTGACAGCTGAGCCTTTAAGCTCCCTGCATGCTTCTGCCCTCTACTGGCAAAATAACTGTAACATACGTCTTGCCGCCTGTCATTACATTACTTTTGTATTTCCAATCCTGCAACCGCGTTTCTGCATGGATTAACAAAATCTTTTGAATTCAGACAATTAAAAACATTTGTGACAAATGTACGTTGTCAGATTTTGTAAATAGTGCCTGTGTGCAGAGAAAAACTAGTTCGAAAACGGTTGTTTACTAATTTCACGTCATTTCAAACAGGCAGTGCCGTTTTTCTTGGGCGATAACTGTAAATCGCACATAACCTACAAATTTCAGAGACCATTGAACGTTCTTAAATGACAGTTTAGTTATTTGTCAATATTGGGGAATATTCATACGTCCCATTCTGACCTAAGATTCATATTCGCAGTCAAAACAAGCGCCTAATAATAAGTTTCTTAAGTTTGCAATTAAAAAGCGACGTTCTTAGTTACTCAGATCATTTTCGTTTGCACAAATTTTTAGAAACCCAAAGCATTTTTGCAAAAACAAACTATAAATGAAATGTAAATTAAAATTAAAAGTTTTTAGTGTAACTTTAATGTTGTTTTTAGCGATTATTTGTTCAAACTCCTCCTAATTGGAGATTCCGGAGTTGGAAAATCATGTCTTCTCTTAAGATTTGCTGACGACACTTACACTGAGAGTTATATAAGTACTATTGGAGTGGACTTCAAAATTCGGACAATTGAACTGGATGGTAAAACGATAAAATTACAAATTTGGGATACGGCGGGACAGGAGCGATTTAGGACAATAACTAGTTCTTACTATCGGGGTGCCCATGGTATAATTGTCGTTTATGACTGTACGGATCAAGAAACATTCAATAACGTTAAGCAGTGGCTCGAAGAAATTGAACGTTATGCCTGTGATAATGTAAACAAGCTTTTGGTCGGAAACAAAAGTGATTTGCACACTAAAAAAGTTATTGAATTTGCAACAGCGAAGGTAAACTAACATATTTTTATTTTTAAAATATTTTATACTTTAATTTTTTGCCTTTTTTCTTTTCAGTTTAATGTTTTCAACCTTTTAATTATTAATTTTCATATTTGGATCGCAAAAAAAGTAAATTTAAATTCGTTAATCTCTCAACGTTATGTTCTTCAGCCTAATCATTAATAATAAATCGTTCTCAGTAATTTTAAAGCTGATCTGGGAATAGTTAGGGTAAACTAGACAGTAGTCGGACACTTTACAATTTTGAATAGCTATAAAACCGTATGAGATAAAAACAATTTGTTTGTTACTAATCATTCCTAAGGTCATCATAAACAAATCTAAGCTTTTGTACCTGAAAAGAAAGATTTTTGTACTGTTTTTGAAGGCTTTTTTGAGTGGCCGATTACTGGCGTATTCTTACTTGTTTATTTACTAATTTTTTTAACAAATAAAAAATTTTTTTTGTAAACATGATTTGTATAATATTCTTGTCAGACCATAGGGAACAATCAATCACACATGGAAGAAATTTTAAAGACATTTTAATTGCAATTTTTAAACAGTGTTAATTAAAAAGATTGATTTAGGTGGCCGACTACTGTCGTATTCTTACTTATTTATTTGCAAAGTTTTTTAACAAATAAGAAATTTTTTTGTAAACATGATTTGTATAATAGTTTTGTCAGACCATAAGGAACAATCACACATGGAAGAAATTTTAATTGTAATTTTTAAACAGTATTCATTAAAAAAAATGGTAATTTTTTCTTACAAAAAGGAAACAACTTTTGGTAACATAAGTTTTATTTCGAACCTGTTACAAAGAAGTTGTTAATTTTAAGATTTTAAGTTGTATGCTACCGGTGAGAATTGTGCGAAGGCCTGTTTTTTAACCACTGCGAAAATCGTTTATTTTCTAAAATATATTGAGTGCAATTAAAATTGATTTAACTAAATATTGAATATCATTTTTACCTTTAAGACATGAAAAACTATTAAAATTATGAAAAAAATAAGCAGTCAACAAAACTGTTCGGTTAATTTTTAAATAAAATATAGCAAAAAATGTTTAATTTTTATTATTCTTGAAAACTTAAACAATTTTTAACGTACTTGGAATTGTTTTAAACTCAATTCAATATAGAATTAATAAAATGTGACTAAGTTTTAAAAAGGAATGAAATGAGAAAGAAACAATGTACAATATATATTTATTTTTCAGGATTACGCAGAACAACTTGGCATTCCGTTCCTGGAAACATCCGCAAAAAATGCCATGAACGTAGAGCAAGCTTTCATGACAATGGCAGCAGAAATTAAACAGCGAGTCGGTCCACCTTCAAGCGCTGTCAGCGATACGGCAAGCAAACTTAAACTTGATCAAGGTCGTTCTGTTGAAACTTCTGGAATTCAAGGCTCGAAATCTGGATGCTGCTGAAACGCAAATTTATGTATTATGATAAGAGTGAGTACGATTTTATCTTCAAGTTCATCAATCGAATTTTCTTTTCAAAATACACTTTATTCATTTAACTAAACATTTATTTCATTTCATTAATACATATTTTTGCTCATTTATTATTTCTAATAAGAGAAATTTTATTTTTAAAACAGGAGGAATTAAATTTTTTTTAAATTAAAAACAGTAATTTAATGTACACTACCGTCCACGAGAATCTGGACGATTACACACGACTCTATGAAATAACATGCCATCACTTTTTTAATCATATCACGTAAATAAAAGGAGATATAGATAGAACTTAAATACGGTTAGAAACCTGATTAAATTTTGCGTAAAATAATTCCTCTTTGAAGTCATTTCGTTAACTATTTTTTGAGTTATAGTGAGAAAAAAATAAAAAAAATAATCAAATTTTCTCATTTTGGTCTCTTGATTTCAACTTTTTCAAAAATCTAGAAAAATTTAGATACAATTTTTTTAAAAACACAAAAATCTTCGTTAGAATTTCATCTTTAAAATAAGCATTCGAAAATTAAAAAGTCGGACAAGTGCGAGTTACACTCGCACTAAAATTGAGGGTTCCGTACACCAAAATTAAACTCGTTTTTTATACAAAGATACATATATGGGGAACAAATATGATTGATTGAAAGTAATATATGCGAATCAAGAAAGTTCGTAAATATGACCCCTAATCACGTTCGCTAAAATTTTTCCCAAATCTACAATTGGAAATGTAAATGTGTACCGAATTTTTGCCCAATAGGTGACGATATGTAGAAGTTCAGTATGGAGACAGGGTCATTTTTGACATTTTTTCGAAAAAATTAAATTTCATTCCTTTCTAGTTCATAAATATGACCCCCAATCAGGTTCGCTAAAATTTTCCCCAACTCTACAATTGAAAATGAAAATGTGTACCGAATTTTAGCCCAATAGGTGACGATATGTAGAAGTTCAGTATGGAGACAAGGCCATTTTTTGAGATTTTTTCGAAAAAATTAAATTTCATTCCTTTCTAGTTCGTAAACATGACCCCCAATCAGGATCGCTAAAACTTTCCCAAAATCTACAATTGAATATGAAAATGGGTACCGAATTTTAGCCCAATAGGAGACGATATGTAGAAATTCAGTATGGGGACAGGGTCCTTTTGTGCCATTTTTCAAAAAAATTGAATTTCCTTCTCTCCTAGTTCGCAAATATGATCTCCAATCAGGTTCGCTATATTTTTCCCGTAATCTACACGTAAAAATGAGTATGTGTACTGAATTTCAACTCTCGAAGTCCTTATATGCAGTAGTTATTTTGGGGGACAGGGTCATTTTTTGAAAATTTGTTTGAAAAAAATTTGATTTATTTCCTTTTTAGTTCACAAATATGACAGCCAATCAGTATGTGTACCTAATTTTAGCTCACTAGGTCATAATATGTAGAAGTTAAGGTGGGGGGACAGGGTCATTTGTCGTAATTTTTTCTGAAAAAATGGATTTCATTCAGTGCTAGTTCGTGACCATAACTTTCAATCGGGTTCGCTGTATTTTTCTCTAGACGTGAAAATATGTATCTGTACCGAATTTTAGCTCACCAGGTTGAGATATGTAGAAGTTAAGGGGGGGGACAACTTATTCTGAGTGTCTGGGACGGACACACGAGTGATTTCATAAGATTCCGTCTGTACACCTACGGTGTACGGAACCCTAAAAAGGTTAATCCGTCTTCGATTTATCATTAAAAGTGTGAAGCTGTGTTGCGAACGATCGGTGCATTGAAATTCAACTGTGACGATTCGATTCTAGCTTCGCACGGCTGCGAATGGGAGAGAAAACAGGGACGGATTTATGCTGAGGAATAATAAATAATGATGTTTCACGAGTAATATAAAGAAACTCGAAAGTTTATCGATCCCCCGCATGAATTAGTCCCTGCTTTCTCTCTCATTCGCTGCCGCGCGAAGCCAGAATCGAGTCGTCACAGTTGAATTTCAATGCACCAATCGGTCGCAACACAGCTTCACACTTTTAATGATAAATCGAAGACGGATTAACCTTTTTTAATTTTCGAAGGCTTATTTTAAAGATAAAATTCTAACGAAGATTTCTGTGTTTTTAGAAAAATGTTATCTACATTTTTCTAGATTTTTGAAAAAGTTGATGTCAAGATACAAAAATGAGAAAATTTGATAATTTTTTTATTTCTTTCTCACTCTACAACTTAAAAAATAGTTAATGAAATGACTTCAAAGACGGCTTATTTTAAGCAAAATTTAATCAGCTTTCTAACTGTATTTAAAAGTTGTTTTTGTATCTCCTTTTATTTCCGAGATATGATTGAAAAAGTGATGTCATGTTTTTTCATAGAGTCGAGTGTAATCGTCCTGATACTCGTGGACGGTTTAATTTAACGAAAAATGATACATATAAAATCTTTCAATGTACGCTAGTACATTGAAAGATTTTATGTATCATTCGTTAAATTGTCTACGAAATTTTAGTAAACTTTTTACTAACCACTCCGGTGTAAATACAATTCATGTTCGCAAAACTATTTATTTTCCTTATATATGGACGTCAGCATGAAAAGGGACCACTTTTGTACTATTGGACTCATCTATGTGGTCGAATTCCTTGTTAAATTGGGAAAATTTTGATACGTCTTAAGGCGTACTTGCGTTTGCGAAGGCAAAAAATAGGCCACAATTTAATGTTTTTTTTCACAGTCATTTTATTTAAAATATTAAAAACGATTTTTGCACCTTAAAGTACATTATAAAAACTAAAAAAAGAAAAGTTTTTTTCGATTTTTAACCGTTATTTACGATTTGTAGAGGGCCCCAAACATTGCGATCTCAAATTTGTAAGAGTTTGCGGTGCCCCGCATAGAGCCTCTCCTGGCTGTCTAAAATCAAAAAAAACAAAATTTGTTCTTTAGTATACATTAATACCTAGTGGACGTATATGATGAAATTAAAAAAATGTAAAAAAAACGAAAATGCGGTACTTTTAAAGTCAATTTTTAAGAAATGATGATTTTGATCTTTTGAATTTTTGACTTTAAAAGTACCGCATTTTCGTTTTTTTTACTTTTTTTAATTTCATCATATACGTCCACTAGGTATTAATGTATACTAAAGAACAAATTTTGTTTTTTTGATTTTAGACAGCCAGGAGAGGCTCTATGCGGGGCACCGCAAACCCTTACAAATTTGAGATCGACAATTTTTGGGGCACTCTACGAATCGTAAATAACGGTTAAAAAACGAAACAATTTTTTCTTTTTTTAGTTTTTATAATGTACTTTAAGGTGCAAAAATCGTTTTTAATATTTTAAATAAAATTACTGTGAAAAAAAAACATTTAATTGGGGCCCATTTTTTGCCTTCGCAAACGCAAGTACGCCTTAAGTCCAATTTGATGCAAAAATCGCTGAGTTATAGAATTTTAAACTTCAGAATGTCAAAATCCTCATTTCGAGAAAATCGAAATCAAAGATTTTAATGCGAATATCTTTTGTTCTTCTAGGATGTTATTCAGATAAGAATTGTTTTAAGGCCAGGTTACTCTGAAAAACGTGATTTTTTTCAATACATTTTATTTATAATACAAAAAATGTTAAGTAATAAATTTTTTTACATATGATAGTATATACATCAAATTACTTTAAAAAAATTTTTTTTTTCAAAATGGCGGTCTTGAAAATGGCTGCTGAAAATTATCTACTTCGTAGATGGATGACACTCTCATTTCAAAACTATTGCACTTATCGATATGAACCAAACGGCATTTTACTCTTTAGATGTCTGGCTATGGCCTTAAGCAGAACCAGAAATATTCATTATTATTTAAAAAAGTTATAAACAATTAAAAGTGAAAAAAAAGGTTGAAAAAATTCAAAAGTCAGCCATTTTGTTCTTTTTCATTGAAAATTTTTAATTCTGCTTGAGGCCATAGCCACACGGAAAGAAGGTTTCACCTATATTCACGGTGTATATCACCGAAAAACATGGTGATGGTCGGTGGTGCCAGATTTCAGGGCCGGCATCTTAATTCTCTGTGCTCTTCATCAGTTTAGCACGGTGGCGCCACGATATATTTCGCTTCACGGCATCGAAATTTAGAGTGTCGCATCATGCATTAGCTTATTTAATGTCATGCACGGCTTTTTTTCCGTTCACGGCATCGACTTTTCCCGTGCTCTACACTGTGTTCTAACCTGTCAGTTAGTACACCGTGAACATAGGTGAAATCTTCTTTCCGTGCAGACATCTAAAGAGTAAAATGCCGTTTGGTTCATATCGATAAGTGCAATAGTTTTGAAATGAGAGTGTCATCCATCTACGAAGTAGATAACTTTCAGCAGCCATTTTCAAAACCGCCATTTTGAAAAAAAAAATTTTTTTAAAGTAATTTCATGTATGTACTACACGGAGAGAAATCTGTTGCTTTTATTGCTTGCAGTATCTTTACAAATTTTATTAGTCACTGCTGAATAGAATTTTAGCTTGAGGTTATAATATTTTATATACGAAATCATCTATTTAATGTAATGGAGAGTTCGATGCAATAAGCATAAGAGACAGTAGCTAATTTTGCACGAAATCTTTATTATAAATATAAAGAGAACGTGCTATAAAAGTATTAGATTCTTCTTATAAGAATCGCTCGAACTCCGACTGATTTTCAGGCGGACTTTATACAACACAATCTTACTTGCGTGTACGCACATATAACTCACACACACATATATTTCTCTGGATGGTTTCGAGGAACGGAACGCGTATTGCGCATGCTCGTTAGATTTAACCGCAAAATTCGAACTATTTTCCATAAATATATATATATATTATTTAAATAAATACATATTTTATTAATAAAATATATATTAAATATATTTATATAAACATATATTTGCATTTATTCTCATCTTTAAAAATATAATTAATTATCCATAAGTATTTGTTTAAGTAAAAAAAAATCAAACAATTTATTGATTTTTTTTCAAGCTGGGAAAATAATTGATTAAAAATAGAAAACAAGCAGTAATTGGAGGAAAATTTTGATAATTTATTTTAATAAACAAGGTGTTATTTCAGGGTGTCTACTGAAAATATGACTTAAAATTCCAGGACATTTTCAGGACATTCCGGGACAGATTTCTTATTTTTCCGGGACATTTATATGTATAACAGGGTTGCCACAAGTCAGGAAAGTCAAGGAATTCAGGAAAAAGTCAGGGATTTTTACTTAAAGTACTGGAAAAAATTAAATTTTTAGAATTATAGGAAAATTCTGAATTTTTGTGTCTTTTTTGTTTGCCTTATAAACTATGAAATTTCCAAGAATTCTAATACAAACCCTTCAATTTTTTTCTATTTTTGACAATAATATATTTTTAAATAAGTTTTAAATAACTTCGCATAAATTCAATTATGTTCAAAAAATTTTTTAAATTCTTGTCAAAATTTCAATAATCTTTATAAATAATAAAATTCTTCTCCAAAATTCAATTATTTTTATAAAATATAATAAAATTCTTGGCAAAATTTCAATTATTTTCAAAAATTTTCCTCATTTTAATTATTTTTTATATCTACTATTTTAATAAAATTTTCCAAAAGAATTCTATTATTTAAACAAAATTTTAATAAAAATTTAACGGGAATTTAATTACTTACCAATTTCTTTTATAAATTTCTTCACATCAATTCAATTATTTAAAATTTTTTAATGAAGTTTCTCGAAAGAATTCAAATATATATAAAGAAAATTGAAAAAAATAGTCTGAAAAATTCAATTGTTTCGAAAAATTTAAATAAAATTCTTTTAATAATTTTATTACTTAAAAAAATGTTGACAAAATTCTTTGCAAAATTTAGTTCATTAAATTTCAATTTTAATAAAATTTTCCTATACAATTAAATTGTTTTCAATACATTTCTCCTTAAAAAATTAAATTATTTTCACAAATAATACATTTTTTATGTGAATTCAATTATTTAAAAGAATTTGAATAAAATTCTTCGCTAGCTATCAATTATTGTCTTTCTTGTGAATTAAATTGTTTTTAAAAATTTTGATAAAATGCTTTATAAATTTGAAAAATTATAATAAAGTCGGTCATAGAATACAATTATTTTCGTTAAATACAACATATTTTCTAGAAATACAAATATTGTCAAAAATGTTTGTAAAACTCTTCGATGCAATTCAATTATTTTCGCAAAAAATAAAATTCTTCTAAGCAATTCAATTATTTAAGAAATTTTAATAAAATTCTTCCCACGAATTTAATTTTTTTTTCAAAAATAAATATTTTCACAGTAATTCAATTATTTAAAAAAGAATTTTTTTTAATTCTTTGTCAGATTTCAATTATTTTCAATTTTTTAATGAAATTTCTAAATGGAATTTAATTATTTTTAAAAAGTTTTTAAAAATTCTGAAAAATGCAATTATTTAAAAAAATTTGAATAAAATTCTTCACAAGAAATTAATTATTTTCATATATAATAATATTTTTCTCTGGAATTCAATTATTTTTACAAATAAAATTCTTTCACAGGAATTCAATTCTTTAAAAAAGATTTTTAATAAAATTCGTTGCAAGAATTCAATTATTTTCATAAATAACAAAACTTATCGCTGAATTTCAATTAATTTTATAAAATTTTAATTAAAATGATAGAAAATTGCATTTATTCTTACAATTTTTTTTTAAATTCGCCGTAAGAATGCAATTAATATTAAAAATTTTTGATTAAATTCTTCATAAAAATTCAATTTTAAAAAAATATGCAATTACTGAATAAATTATTTATTTTTGTATTTAAATCATTGAATTCTCGGGAAATTTTCTAGGACTTCAAGGACCAGTAGACACCCTGTATTTAAGAGCATAATAAAATTATTTTTTAAGTAAAAAAACTATAATAATAATAAAGGATAATAATAAAGGATTATATTCTGTTCTTCATTTGAAATTTTTGTTGTTCTTAAAATAAATAAAGTTAACAAGTAATTTATATAAATATTTATAACGTTTTTATTTATTCTTTTGTAAATTATATTCTAATATTTAAGCGTCACAGTCTTTTTATTTTTATTACAAATAATTTCTCTTAATTTATGTACGTGAAATACGAAGAACAAATTATTCGTTTGTTTATAAATTTATAAATTGTACTTTGTTGCAATATATTCAACTTTTTTATTTTTAATATACAAGCAGGGTGGAAATTTGGGAATCGAATCAATCTCGATTAATTTTTTTGAATTAGTCGATTACATTTTACAAATTACAAATAATTTCTCTTAATTTATGTACGTGAAATACGAAGAACAAATTATTCGTTTGTTTATAAATTTATAAATTGTACCTTGTTGCAATAAATTCATCTTGTTTATTTTTAATATACAAGCAGGGTGGAAATTTGGGAATCGAATCAATCTCGATTAATTTTTTTGAATTAGTCGACTGCACCGCATAGCAATGATAATAATGGTTGAAATACAATGTTTCATACTCAGAGAAGTAGAAAAGAACTTTATTGCTCTGATGAAATATTTCCTTAATAACTCCAAATGTAGGTCCTTCATCAGTGATGCACGTAACAAAGACAGTTCCACCCGAAAAATCTTTACCATTAATATTAACATATTTCAAGGTTATTGTCGGAATTTCTTCTATGCCAGCACAAATTTTTTTTAAATCAATTAAGGCATTGCAATTCTTAATAGGTCCAAGAGAAAAATAACTGGAAACATTTTCACAAGTTTCTTTCATGTAACAAAGTTGAAGTTGGTGTCGAACAGCTACGGAATACGGTAAGTTAATGTTTGAGGTCATTGGAAGAGCTATTTCTTTCAATTTTTTGTTTTTGCGTTCAAACATGTATGACGAGAAATGAATAACTGGACCATTTTGAAACATGATGTCGACGTAATGAGTCCATAAATGCATTTTCGGAGTCAAATCGCCAAAAATTTCGATGTACAAAGAATGATGCAAATGTATTAGGTCTCTGAGATTTTGAATTTCGCCTTTATTTAATTTTGGAGACGTAACAAATCCTAAGATCTGACGAAGATACTGATACAATTTCCAAGTTTTATTTTTTGGTGGGATCAAGTCTCCAACCATTAAGCCTAAATATCTTGCAAGGCAAAGCATTTCGGCAGCCGATTGTTTTATTTTTAATTTTTTACCCCCTTTAGTTTGAGTAAAGTACAACGGCCTTGGTTTATTAGGTTTTTCCGTCTCTGAGTAAGGAAAAGTTTCTATTCGGCTGTTGATGACGTCTAGATCTAATCCATTTACTTCTTCCATTAAACGTTCAACAACATTTTCAATTGTGCAAGCTACTAACCCTTCAGGGCCGTCATGCATGAAATCAACCGACTGATTTTCTGTGATATCAAAATCATTTAGCATATTAAAAACGCATTTTTCTTTAACACCTGTTAAAGAAAAATCGTTTTTAAGCAAATCCATTTCATATGTCGCCTTGGTTCTTAACAGTTTTTTGTCTGACATAGTCATTTTTTTACATTCTGCAGAGTTAGCACTACAAATTCTGCAGTAGAATTTTGCGTTAAAACCTTCTGAAAAGCCGCAAATACAATTAAGAGCTAAATTATCTCCTAACACTAAGACGCATTGAAAATAAACTTTAATAGTTTCTTCGCCATTTTTGATTTCAATACCATTTTCACACAAGTCATTTAAATCCTTAATACTTTTCTCGAATATTGCTTTGTTTCCAAATTTCTTCAAATCCTTGCCATAGCAAAGCGTTAAAACAAATATATTTTCCAATTTGGCTACTAAGTGAGGAGGCAAACAAGTGAGTGAAGCGAACAATCCCCCCAATTTTTGTTCCCCGGCATGGCTTCCTAATGCGTTGCCTACTTCGAATTCATCAAAGTAAATGAAAATAGGGTAAACTATTTTACCCTCATTTTTTGGACAGTATTTTTCTAACCATAATTTCCCGTTTACGAAATTGGATAAGAATGTCGGATCTTCGGATAACTCTTTGTAATACTTGGACATTTGATCATATACCCCTGGTATTTGAAAGAATACTTGTAATGAATCTTTTAGAGATACTTGAACAGCGTGACATGGTTTTGTGCCAACTTTTACTCCTTTTTCTTCCTGCATGAAAACAGACTCCTGTCCAATATCAAAAATATTTGGAGCTATATACAAACTCTCATTTTTGTATATATTAAATCTTAAATGCTCCGTTGAAAATTTATTAAAAATACCCTTATTACTCTCCATCAAAAATTGAACTCTGTAGTAAGATTCGCTATGAGCGGAAAGTGTTGAATCATTTTCAAATTGATTTTGTACATAAGGAATAAAAAGGTCGGAAATGAAGTCGTCAAACATTTGGATGACATCGTTAACAGCTTTTCTAGAAAGCAAAGGATTATTATACAATGCTAAAGTAAATTTAAGCATCTCTTTATCTAAAATTGCTTTAGAATTGCCGGCTCCAAAAATATTCTTTTTTAATGAATTCATTTTTGCAAGTCGCGATTTTTTAATTACAAAAATATTACAAAAAGATAAGATTTAGCACTTCCTTAAATTTTCTTTTAACGATATAACACTCGAGTAAACATTTTCAACATTCATTTCGTATACTTCCGACTCTAAAAATTGCCACAAGTGGTTACAAACGTTCGAGTATTTTTCGTGCAGCACTTTCATGCACTGAAAACATAGGTTCACCGCTGAAGTCGTAGTCGAGACTTGATACTTATATTTGTCAAAAATTACATAGGCTGAGCTTATGTTACTCAGAGTCGGTCCATTTATCACAACAAAAGGTTTTAATTCAATTTTATGAGAATTATGCATATCCAAGAGTTCATTCGTTGCATTTTTTAGTAAATCGTTAAAATTTTCTGTACCCTGTAAATAAAAAGACAAAATATTAAATATAATATTTTTTTAAAATCTTTTTTAAAAGCAAAAAAAATATTTTATAGTTTATATTTATATAAAAATACCTCAATGTGAAAAATAAAAGTATTTAAAATTTCCTTCTTTTCGGGATTCCAAGTTGCTTTGGTTTTCGAACGTACTGTCTGCTTCGTGATTTTTCGGAATAAGAAGGGTAATAAAGTTAAAGCAAGGGTTTGCCGGTGTTCTGTTAAAATAGAAATATACTTGTTATAATTTACATATATTTTTATAAATACTTTTTTTTAATTTTGTTTTAAAGTTTATTAAAAAAAACAATTATTTATATCATGGTTATTTTAATAGTAATAAGTTAAAATTTTAGTAAATAATTATTTTAATAAAGATTTTTAAATACAGTTGTTTTCAGGCTTTAAAGAGGTTTCTACACAGACATAATCAAATTTTATGATATAAAACAAATTGTGGTGTACTTTAATTAAAGTCGATTACTTTTTTCACAAAGGAAAAATATATTTATTATTTGGTATTAATGAAAAAATACGTTATTGTTTAATAAAAAAAAATTAATTAGTATAACCAAATTTGAAATATTTAATTAAAAATTTGAAAATTTATTTAAGAAAAAATTTATTTATGTAAATTAATATTTTCTCAAGATTAAGTTTAGTCTTCATAGAATACATATTTAACCATTTAATATACTAACCTTCATTTTCGATGTTGCAATTTTTATTTAAAATTTCTTTTATGCAATCATCTGTCGCCTTTTTTTTCTTTGCAAATTTTATTATTTTTGTTGCTACATCAGACCAATTTTTGTGAAATAAATCTGAGCTTTTTTTAAAAAAGTTCTCAAAATCTAATTGTACCTGTAAACATTTGTATCTATTGTATGAATAGGTTTTAGAAACTTTATTCACATATTTCTAAGGCTTTATAGAAGCACTTTAGAATAAAAATAAAATAATAGTTATACATACCAAACTGTAACCAGTAGCATTAGCAAGGTTCGGAAACGTCTCAAAAATGTGTGAAAGATTGTTTATCTGGTAAAATGAAATTCTTTCTTCCAAAGCTGTTGAAGCCCACTTTGATTTATAATCTTCGTCAATAATTTGTACCGGGGTTTGTAAGTCTTGTAGTTCGTTACTTAATACTGATTCTAAAATGCAGCAGACATACTCAATTAAAAAAAGAACATTATTTTATATTTCATAGCAGTCTAAAGTAAAAAGACTATGAAATATAATTTATTCACTGTATTATACAGTCAAAAAAATTAAAAAAAGGTCTCTAAAATTCTAAACTTTGAAAGAAAGAAAAAGAAAGAATTTTAATTTAATCTCTTTCAAAGTAAAAATTACTTAATGGTCGAACTGAATAACATAACCTTAAAAAATAAAAATTACCATCAAGTTCTTCAGGATTCTTCCGCTTACGGGAGATAGTCAAGCGTCCGATCGCAATTTCTTTTTCTCGTTGATTTGCATAGAAACTCTGAAATACTCCTCCAGCACTTTTGTTTTTCGATGAACGCGTATAAAATGTCTCTTTGAAATATTGCGGAAAAAGATTCGAAGCTTCTAAAGCTAGTTGATCAAATCTATCAGGCGTGATTCTGTAAAATGCAATAATTAAAAAAATGATATTTAAGGAATAAAAAATGTATGTTTTATAATTGAGCTCCCGGATCAAAAAATTCGATTTGCGTTCGAACAGGGAATTTCCACGTCAGTCATGAAATTATAAAGGCGAATAAAATAAAAAAATTTCAAATACATATCTTTGTAGATAATGAAAATACGCAATTCTTTTTCCTTAAAATTATTTTTTTGAATCTGAATATTTTAGATAATTTTAAGCCTTCAAAGCGTCAAATCGAGTTTTTTGATCCGGAAGCTTAATTACATAATCTAATATAATATTACGTGAAAGAATTTGTACGACGAAATTCATGATGCACAACCGCCTTCGCTACCTTCCACTTAGAAAAATAGGTAGTTTTTTTAGTTTCTAATAACTTTGCACAATTTTCTTCATTTTGTTCAAATTCATAACTTGCTAGAAGGAATTCTCCTTCATAAGTACTATTTAAAATTTGAAAAACGTAATTTGACAACTTGGAATTTCGATCTATAGAAAATAAGCTGTACGTCAGATCAAGTACAGTAAATTTTTATTTTTATATAATTAAATTAAAAAACTACTTTTACTAATTGAATACAAAAAATTAATGCAATTAAAACTGCTAAATCAGTATACTAAAGCTAAATTTTGTATTATGTAGTTATAAAAATCTATTAAAAATTAAATTCCGTGTGAAAAAATGTTTTGCAGAATACATAAAATACATTTTAATATTTTAGAACAAGGAAAAATCGACTTTAAGATGTGTAAAAATTTTATTTCAATAGTAAAATATTCAATAAATTTACCTTCAACGTTGGAATTCACACAACTATTTCCTTCTTTGGTTTCAGTCGTTGCACGATTTGTTTTTAAAGTAGCAGATAGTGAAGTGTCTTCGTCGACAAAATAATCACCAACATATTTACTTAATAAATTTTTATTTAATACTCGGCAAGCTGAAAATATAAAGATAAATAAATGTCTACATAAAATTCATTTACAATTCTGAAATTAGTATAATTGATTTAGAATTAAGTAATGTAAACCTTGTTTAGCATTTGAAGAATGATCTTCTCTCACTTCATTCATTTTTTAACAATAAACTGCAAGGAAATATTATAATCATGATTTCAAGAAGCAAAATAAATCACTTTATTTTGTAAAACTCGGTGACAGTTGCAATAACATAACCTAACAATTTTCACATGTTGCTTATACATTCAAACACGACTAAAAATGCAATAAATTTCAACTGATATATACTTACTATTAAATAAATATTTTCTTATAACAGCAACTAGTATTAAATACTACATATAATATGTAATGTTTTACAGGACAACAAAACTGTAAAATTAACGATCACCAGTAATCACACATTTTCAATTTTCATATAAAACGAACTTCTGCTATCACTTCGTTGAATAAGGAACACGAAACGTTTCACTGCGCAAGATTAACGTTGTCCCTTGAAACCGTCCAGAGAAATATATGTGTGTGTGAGTTATATGTGCGTATACGCAAGTAAGATTGTGTTGTATAAAGTCCGCCTGAAAATCAGTCGGAGTTCGAGCGATTCTTATAGGGAGAATCTAATACTTTTATAGCACGTTCTCTTTGTATTTATAATAAGGAATTTGTGCAAAATTAGCTACTGTCTCTTATGTTTATTGTATTGAAAGTATTTTTACAATAAGTATATGATTTTATGCTAAAAATATAAGAATAACGTTAAGCAATTTAAGTAATATGCTCTTTCGAGTAATAATAGCAGCAGATTTTTCTCCGTGTATCATATGTAAAAAAATTTATTGCTTAACATTTTTTGTATTATAAATAAAATGTATTGAAAAAAATCACGTTTTTCAGAGTATCTTCACCTTTAGGATGAAAAATTAGTAGGTTTCCAATTTTCCCCCTCCCTCCATTTTGAAATAATGAAAAAATAACGGACATCCGACAAAGTGGTCCCTTTTCTAAAATTGCGTTTTTTAATTAATAAACCTGATTTATTGCGAAGTTAATGGTTGGATGTTAAGTATTTTATTGAGTTATTTGAAGCAAAAAAGGGAAAGTAAACATAAAAAATTTTTTTAATTGACTTTATTGTGAATAATCTTAGGAAATATCGAAATTTTCATTCCTAAAAAAACCAAATTAAATATTTTGTTAAAAGTCAGTTTTTGGATCTTAATATAATTCTTGTTTTGAGGTTTAGGCCAAAAAATCCAAATTTTTCATTAAAAAATTTTGAAGACAATTTTTAAGTTTGTCAACATATTTATTATTAATATAATTGTCTCGACGTTTCGATGGTAGCCACCATCCTTTTCAAGAGAAAACATTATAAAAAATTATAAGTTATTAATTACAAAAATTATAAATTACAATAATTGAAAAAATTTTCTTTCTATAACAGAAACGTGAGAATACATACGTGGTAAAGCATGTTTAATTTGTTTTATGAGTTGAGAAACAACTCCTTACCACCACCACTATACGGAGAAAAATGGAAAAATGATTTATGCAGTCAGTGTAGTACTTCTTTATAGAATAATATGTGACAGGTACACACTATAGTATTTGAAGTTTCATAGCTGAACACTTTGGGACTCAACACAAGTTATCCCATTCATCAGCTTAAACAAGACTGTTTAAATAGTCTAAGTCTAAGAGGGGATAAGAGTATAAAAAATTAAAATGAGAAATTACTTTCTCATGTAATTGTTAAAAGAACGCGGCAGTGTACAAAACACAAGTCAATAATAGAAGCGAATATTGAACAACTAGTACTCAGTCCAGTTCTTTCGAAAAATGAACGCCGTGCACATAAAGTAGATACCTACTCGAAAGCCACAAGTTATTCTCTCTTTCTCTCTCACACTAATGGTCGTTTACTTATTTTACCGTTTCACTTACTCTTACTACTCTAAACTATTATGCAGTGCAGTTAAGTTAATTAAATTATTAAATATTGCTGTGAGAATAATTAATTATACATTTCATTCAAGGTCAATTCACTATTTTGTACACGGAAAAAAAAGAATAATCAAATTTACCATGAGGAGTGTCAAACTTGAAAAAGGTTAGGAAAAAATTAATGTTTTTTTATTTATTTATTATTAAATTCTAATAACCGTATAAAGTTTAAACTAGTTGACAATATTATTAATTCAATATTATGAATATTGTTGACATCCATACTTACATTAATTACAAAGTAAAATCCACGCATGATCTAATTTATTTCATTGGTAAGGGATGTTTCTTAAATAGGAAATTTCCCCCATCGATTGCGTAGCCGAGAGGCTTAATGTAAAAGCGTGCGATTTATAATTATGCGTATATTTAGTTGTATGGTTAGGTAGGTGTTCAATCCCGTATGATTGTAAGATTTTCCGATGTATTTAGTTGTTAATTGTAAGTATGAAGATGTGGGAAGAATAAAACTTGTGAATTAATGAATATGAATATATAAAGAGTGCATTTAACATATTTTTCTTTTTTTAATGATTCGTTATTGTTTTTTTTTATATAAAATTGACGAAGTGAATAAAAGGAAACACTCGTTTCGCGTCGCGTCGGCCATTTATTTTGACAGGTTCCGCGCCTGCGTTCCCTTTTTGTGAAAATTTCGAAGTAGGGGACTGAGTCCAGTTTCTCTACTATGCACACTGCAGCGCGCCTTTTAATCTTCGCCTGTGTTTCAATGTTTTTTTTTTTTTTTTTTTTTTTAATGGCTTCAGGCTTAGCCAACTGTCAGAACACACACTCTTATATACCAACTTGTTTTTGCGTTTCTACAGAACGACTTTGAGGTTAGAAATACTCGCATTTGCCTGGACCACCCGTCAATGGGTTTTCTCGCCAGTGGAGAGGGAAACTGTAGAAAACCTCTCCGAGTACAACCGGTTTATCGACAGTCGAATTCTAATGGTGTGTACCGGACAATAATCGACGGTGCACATCATTATACTTCGACGTCAAACCTCCCGCTCAGATTATCTCACGTGCCGGAAAAATCCCAGGCTAATGGGCGCGAACCAAGTACCCTTGGTCCGCCCACCGAGCCAGGCACCTATCCGACCGAGCTTTCAATGCTCTTTACAGTGACATTTAGAACTAAGGCCCTCTATACACTATACGCAATACCCTAAGATACTTGATGGAAATGAATTAATGTACTTTTACTGGACTGAGTCCAGTTTTTTCAATATTGACTCCCAGTTTTTCAAACTCCATTTTTCTCCCTGTACATATTTAAATAAATAAAATTAGAATAAAAAGTTATGATTAATCAATTCATAACCGTTTTTTTATGAAGTCTCTCAGAGTGAAGTTAGCAGATAATTACCATAGATTATGAATTTATGAGAGATTCTTGGTTATGTTATAGTGAAGCCTGGTTCATAGATGTTTTGGAGGTTAGACTGAAGGGGGTATTCTGGTCTAGAGGCCTCAATTTTAAGGCGTTTTTCCGAATAGGATAAAAAAGAAAGTTTAACATTTTTAATATTTACTTTTTTTGCAAATTGTTTACTAATGTTTAAAGAATACAGAAAAAAAATTAGAAAAAGAATAATAAAAAATCTTTAAAGTTATAAACTTTTAAAGTGGGAACTGAAAAAAATTCTGATTGACACGATAACTCAGAATCTACTCAACCGATTTACTTCAAATTTTGCAAAAATGTTCTTTGTATATCCCTTTATGGTCGCAACCTCGGATTTTTTGTTTTGGAGCATTACAAAACTCTCCACACTGTCAACCAGTTCGCACTTGATTTTTTTCAGTCCCCACTTCATCAGTTTATAACTTTTAAAATTTTAGATTATTTTTTTCCTAATTTTTTTCTGTATTCTCTAAACATTAATAAACAATTTCCAAAAAAAGTAAATTCTAAAAATGTTAAAGTTTCTTTTTTATCCCACTCGAAAAAACGCCTAAAATTGAGGCCTCTAGACCAGAATACCCCCTTAAATAAAATTCAAGTTTTGCTGAATTTGAATTTAATTTATAATTAATTAATTTTATGTTAAATTATTAAGAAAACCCTGATAAATTTTACTTATATTTTGAATATCACTTTTAAAATTTATTGAATTTTGTTTTTTATGATATACATTCATTCTATTAAAAGTCTTTTATTTTCATTTTGTTCCGTTTCTAATATTTTAACTTTGTTAAAATCAAAATTGTGTTTTAAGTCCTTTGCATGTAAAAATAGGGCTGTATTGTCTGTGTCATTTTCTGCTCTCGTTGATCGGGCATGTTCGTAAATTCTTCTTTTCAAATATCTACGAGTTTCTCCAATGTAAACACTATTACAATGGAAACATGGAACTTGATAGATAGTATTTATTTGATTTTCTTTTAATGTTTATTGAAAATTGTTTTTGTAAAGTATAGTCCATGGAAAAGACAATTGAAATATTAAATTTTTTGAAGATATTATAAAAAATGTTTTCTAATTGTGTAACAAATATGTTATTTTGATCACAATACAAATTTATAGCAAAGATTAAATTGAATATAAATATTTTTTAGTTATTGAATAATAATCAAAATCAATTATTGGTCAATTATAAATTAACTATAATAATCGCATGGTTGCCACACAACCTGGAAAACCTGGAAATAGCATGGAATTTGAACAAATTTCTGGAATTTTTTTTTGGTTAGTGAAAGATATTAAGAAAAATTCCATTCAACATGTTATTTTTCTTTAAAAATGTTAACATACAATTTTCCTTTTCCATGTTATCTTCTCTTTAAATTAATTCAATTTTTCTTTTTAATTATTGACTAAAATTGTGAAAAATGTTGTTAAGATTGTTCTAAAAAAAGTAATTTATATCTTTATTAGTATTACGATTGTCAAAATTTTTTGATACTAGTTGTTTTTTGTTCAAGATTTTGAACAACGTTTAAAGATAAAAATTATTTAATTTAGAATTGACTTGAATGTTCTAATTATGACTGATTCTTCTGAATTTATGCAATAACTAAAATAATTTCATCTCCAAAGTCTTTTTAACATTTCTCCAATAGGACTTTTATAAGAAAACTAAATTTTTATGGTTTTTTTTTCAAATTCTTAGAAATTTTTTAAAAATAGTGCCAGAAAATACAATGTTTTTTCTATCATTATGTGTATTTTAAAAATTTTTGGACCACCGTTTTATATGTGATAAAAATGTTTAAATTTTGTCTTCAATTTAAATTAAAATTACATCATGATGATTAATGATGTTTTTATACATAAAAAATATTCTAAAAAAAATTTTAATGCACATTAAAATAAAGTTAAAGATCTAAAAATGATTAGACACTCAAAAAATGTTCTATTACATTTATTTACCAATTTCTGAAATTATTTAAAAACATCAATAACTTCTTCTCTAAATAAATTTTAATCATTATTATTTTCTCACAGGAATAAATTATTTTTAATAATTTTTGAAGAAAGTTCTTTAAGAATTTTAAAATCCATTTGTTTACAAATCAATTTTACGAAATTTAAATTATACAAAAATTCTTCAATTAAATACGAATTAAAAATAAACACTTCAAATAATTTCAAGATAAAATTCAATTAAACTTTTTTAATATAATTAATTCTACAGAATTGTTAGTTATAAGTATGAAAAATACAAATTTTTAAAGAATTTGATTTGTAACGATTTTAAAATTTAATTATTTCTTAAAATTCATGCTAAATTTTTATTAGATAATTCAATAATTTAAATGCAAAAATAAATAATTTATTTAATATTTAAAATTTCTTAAAATTGAAGTCTCATAAAGAATTTTATCAAAACATTTTTAAATCATTGATTTCTTTTAACAATTTTTCATAAAATTTTTAAGAACAATTACATTTCTCGATTAATTTGATTAAAATTGTATTAAAAATAATTTAAACTCTGCCATGAGTTTTATTTATGAAAATAATTGAATTCCTAAAAGAAATTTTATTATTTATAAAAATAATTAAATTATTGCGAAGAAATTTATAAAAATATTGTAAATTATAGATTTCTTATTCAATTTTTTAAAAATAATTGACATTTTGACGAGAATATTAAAAAATTCTTGAACGAGTTTCTGCACTGAAAAAAAAAGTTCATTGAATCAAGTAAATGCATTTTCTTGACCTGATTTATTTGAAACAAACCCATATTTTCTTATTGGAAGAAATTTATTTTCTTGTGTCAAGTAATTTTGAGCATTGATCGAAGTTATTGAAATAAGAAAATATGGGTTTGACATAAGTAAATATCTTACTGTTTCAAACGAACTGTTTTACATGCGCCAAGTCTCGAAAAAGTATTGAATCAAGAATATCATGTTCTCACGTCAAGTAATTTACCTTGAGTCATTTGGTATCTTGAGTCAAATAATTTTTTTATTTCCTTTAAAGCAACTATTTATTTCATCCAACACCCATAGTCTTGAGCCAAGAAAATGGGAAGATTAATACAAGTTAATAATTGTTTCAACTCAATTAAAAATTATTTTGTTTCAAAGAAATATTCATTAATCTAAGCATTTCTTTTACTTGAAGCATTTCTATATTCTCATGTTTCAAAAACATTAATTTCTTGCGAGAATGTTATATTTTCTGGAATGAAATATTTTATTTATTCAATTCAATTAAGTGTAAGATCTTGAATTAAACCATTCTTTTGTTTCCTTTAAAAAAGTTTTTACTTAATTCAACGCTCATATAATCCTGATTCAAGAAAATACGAAAGTTAATATAAGTAAATATTTGTTTCAAGTTGATTAAAAATTATATTCAATTAATCCCATATTTATTTGAAGAAAGAAATTCATTTTCTTGTGTCAAGTAATTATTAGCATTGAACAGAATTCTTGAATTAACAATTTAGTATTTGGCAGAACTCAATATGTAATTATTTCAACCAAATATTTTACTTTTCCGAAGTACCAAAAAGTATTGAATCTAGAATATCATGTTCTTAAGCGAAATAATAAAGTATTGTCTGGAGAATTCATGTTTCTTGAATCGAATCATTTTATTTATTTGCTTTGAAACTTTTTTTTACTTAACACAATGCCGGTGTTCTTGATCCAAGAAAATATTTTTCTTCAAATGTATATGCAACTTAAATATCAGTTTTTGAAAACTGTCCATTGAGGCTAGGATGGCATAGTGGTAGCGTGACGGCTTCTGGTGCGTGCAACCCGAGTTCGATTCCTCCGACCGTGGGAAATTTTCTTTCAAGGTATATTTGTTGTATTTGTGTTAAGTAATAATTAAATGTAAATATATATGTAAAATAACAATTATTTAATTATTTAAATAAAAAATATAAATGTTAATTAATTAAATAATAAAAATGTTTGACCTAAGTATTAGAAAAGATGGGATGGAGGTAAGGGGGGGGGGGGTAATTTAAGTAAATAATTTACTTGTATTGAGAAAGTATTTTTTTGATTGAAATCTATAAATTTTCTCAAATCAAGAAAATATTTTCTCGGACAGAGAACATACTTTCTTGATTTGATACATAAATGATTTTGAATTAATATATTCTGCATTTCTTACATGCTACTTAATTTCTTGATCGAATTCCATATTTTCTTGGATCAAGAATATCTGCGTTCTCTCACAAAATAAATGTTTTCTTCATTTAAATCTTGAATTACTTGAACGAATGTTACAAAAAATTGAATGAATCAAATAAAATAATTCAATCATCTACATATATTCTTAGACCAAGAAAATATTTTATTCATTTAATACATTTTATATTTCGTACAAGTCGATTAACTTCTTGGTCGAATTTCATATTTTCTTGGATCAAGAATATCTGTTCTTCTCCCAAATATCCTATGTCAAGAAAATCGTTTTCTTGAATCAATACTTTAATAGTCTTGGCCGTATTCAATCCCACGATTTGCTTCAACCAAGAAAAATTTTCTTGGTTCAATACTATTTTTTTTTCAGTGTGCGAAAAATTTTACTACTTTTGAAAATAATTGCATTTATGCAATCAGTTATAAATTTTCAAAAATTCAATTTATTATTGGGAGGCTTAAAAATGAATTTTGTGCAAAGTTAGCAAAGCATTCAAAATTTTTGCTCACAATTTTTTTTAGTTTTTTTGTTATTTGTAACAGGAATTTGTCGTAAATTACTGAAGTAACATTTTAAAAAAGTTTAACTAATTCTTTTTTTCACCCCGAGTCAACAACCTGACTCGGGGTGATCGATAATTTCAACTCTATTATTTAATTAATTCATTTTTTGAAGGCACAAGTAAGGCACTTATATAATTTTATTCAAAGTTAGCAAAGCAGTGATAAATTTTGTAAATTTTAATTTTTAACGAAATTTATTTTTCTTACTAACCCATTAACGCCCAAATATGATATTTTGCGAAAAATGATTTGTACGCAATACAATGCAATGGAAACACAAAATATAAAAAGATATTTAAAAACACTTAAAAAAGCAACAATAAGCACATTCTTATCTATAAAATAAATTAAAACCCTTCACGAAACGACTAGAAATGTAAATCGCGAGGAATATTTCCTTCCCGAGAAATTTAAGTGAACTTACGTACAGCAAACCTGGCTGCGAACTGTCTCGTGAGTTTTATATCAAAAACAAGCTACTGAGGATACAAAAAAATAGCAATACTTGGCTCTGTTCAATATCGAACTATAGATCAGAAATCGGCGGTGTTGCACATCCCCCCATGTTTTACATCACCCCACATCACTCTACTTTTTCATTTTTAAATTTTTTTGTGTTTTTAACTGTTTTTATATTTTATTTAAAATTTTTTTATAACATTAAAATTAGTCGAATTAAAATTAGTGGTGAGAGTAATCATCGACCCTGAAAACCCCCGAGTAAGTAATTCCATTCAATTTTATATATTTTAAAAAAATTTTATCCGCCATATTGAATACGCCATTTTGTATTTTTAAAATTGAACTTCATATTCGTAATCAGCGACCCCAAAAACCCCCTAGTGTGTAATTTCATGCAATTTTATCGATTTTAAAAAAATTATATCCGCCATATTGGATCCGCCATTTTGAATTTTTAAAATTGAACTTCATATTCGTAATCAGCGACCCCAAAAACCCCCGAGTGAGTAATTTCATGCAATTTTTTTGATTTTCAAAAATTTGTATCCGCCATATTGGATCTGCTATTTTGAATTTTTAAAATTAAACTTCATATTCGTAATCAGCGACCCCGAAAACCCCCGAGAAGTAATTTTCAAATGATTTAAATCAAGTTTTGAATATTGATGATGCATTTGCTATTTATCAAGTATTTTGCTCTGATTTTTCTGCCATTTTGGATGCGCCATCTTGAATTTTCAAGTTGTCAAGTACACAGTTCGAAAGTACAACTATTTTATCCACCAATAGCATACATGAGACCTGCTCAAAAAAATCTTATTGATGTGAAAAGCGTGTTTCAAAAAAAAAACCTTACGATTTTTTCGGTATTTTCTCCATTTTGGGCGCCATATTGGTTTCCCTGATGGTCGAAATGCTTTTTTGACTCCGGATTCTGAAAGAGCGGACCTTTATACCCCCTAGTACCGAAGGGTTTTTAAAAGTCTAATCATTTAGGATAAAAATTCTTACCTTGAAATTCAGTTAAAAATTTTGGACATTTGGGCGTTAATGGGCTAAACGAAAAAGTAGACATAATTTGATAATTTCTATTTTATAATCATAATTTTCGCACAAAATTTTGTTTTTTTTAAATATTTGAATTCATTTTTGTGATTACACATGTGTAATCCCGTTTTTTTTGTTTATAGGCATTATTATTAATTATCTATTGACATTAAGAGAAACTACACGCGCGCTAATGTTTAGCTGTTACATATACAATAATTTAAAAAGATAACATTTTTGTAATTTTTCATAAAGTTTTCGAAGAATTTTTTTATTAAAATTTTGTAAAGATAATTTTATTTCTTTTGAGTAATAATAATAATAAATTAAATACTTTAGTTGGCGGGCGTGACAGTTGTTACTTATTTATATTACTTAATAAAAAAATTTTAAATACAAATTTCATAAAATTCAATTATTTCTTTAATTTTTAAATAAAAAATTATTCCAAAATAATTCATAAAAAATAATTTGTTCTCGACAGTTTTTCAATAATTAAATTATTTAAAAAATATCAATTTTAAATCTGTAAAGTCTAATTATTGTTAAAAACAGGAAAAGTTTGAAATAAATAAAATCTTTTCAACGCTGAAGAATAACATTCAGAATTTTCTTATGAATTCTTGAAATTGAATATTATTCCAGCACTTTTAACAAAATTCTCTGGCTTTTTTCTAATTTTCCTGAATAAATTTAGAAAAATAGTGATTTTGTGTAGAATTCTTCTGAATAATGTAATTTTTTAATGTTAATGACATGAAAATAATATTATTTAATTTTGACTAGAAAACTATTAGAAACAAAATAATAAGTAATTAATTGTAATTAAATGTAATTTTTTTTGATAATTAATAAGTCAAAAATACTGTAATAAACATATCTTCCATTATCGTCTCATTGGCAATCACGCTTTTCTATGAACTATTGTTCATAAACCTTAAAATATAACATGCTTAACGGAATAAAAATTTAAGTCTTATTCTCATGTGACATGTAATGTAAAAATTACATTATTGTTATATATGTTAAAAGTGAAATAAGAAAGATAACAAATTAATTTTATATAAATTATGTCAGTCTTAAAAAAGATGATTATTATAACAAGTCATCATTAGTCATCAAATTTATCAAATATATTATAATATATATTAAGAAAATTGATCGTATTAATTTGCATATATAACAATCGCCCTGGGATAACCGAAATATTCAAACTCATTCATACGTGACGACAGATAATTAATGGCTACTTATCAACGTGTCTCAAGCAGTCGGCTTCCGATGCGTCGTCCACAACCCTGGCGCGCCCCCGAGTCGCTCTCTGGTTCTGGTTGATGAAAAGTGGATGACTTTTATCCCCATTTTGTTGGATTTCGTTTTTATTAATCCACCCTTTGCAACCTTGCCTCAAAGGGAATTGAACCCGATCTTCATGATTTTACTTTAATAAAAAAATATCAATATATAAATTATGACTTATTTAAACTTACCATCAGCATCCTTGGCGTGCACTTAAATTCGTGGTGAGGATTCAGCCGGTCAACTCCCAGGGCGATGATCAATTAATTTTATACACGCTTCTGGGAATCGACGCTAGCCTCCCGCTATTTCACGAATTTCCCTCACTCTTTGAAAGACGTGCTAAACCAAGGACCCTGATAGGTCCCCACACTATCACAGCATTCCAAAAACGGCATTAGACCCATCCCCTCGAACCCCAACGACCAGGCAACTCGGAGGGCACGATGACATAAAAGAACAACATCGCTTCAATTGTTCTATATATGGTAAAGATTTTATTGTTTTGTTATTTACTTCATTAATTTGTTTATTTGATTTATTGACATTATTGTTTATGATTTTATTATATCTTTCATTAATTTTCTTATGTATTAAATATTTAGGATATCCATTATTTGTTAATATATTTTTTACAATGTTTAAATTTTTTAAATGAAATTTTGAATTTGATAATTTTATTGCGCGGTCAACAAGGGCGTAAATGACACTGATTTTATATTTTAAACAGGGTTTTGATTGAAAGTTTATATAGCGACCGGACCAAACAGGTTTTCTATACCAATTTGTTACAATTTTTTTTTTTCAATAGTTAATGATAAATCTAAAAAATTTATAGAATCATTCTTCATATTTTCTAAAGTAAAACTAAAATTTTTTTCCTTTGATTAAATCTATCAAAAAAATCCGAAACTTTGTTATTAGGTATACAGATGAGAGTGTCATCTATGTATCTAAAATAGAAAAGAACTTTATATGTTATATTATCTAAAATATCATTCTCCAAATTCTCCATGACCAGATTAGCACATACTGAACTAATGGGCCGAAAGTAAGCCGAAAGTTTGTTAAAAAAATTCATTTTTAAATTGGCAGTATGAGTTTTTAAGGCATAATGTTAGAGCTTTTAAGAATTCTTCTAAATTTATAGTGGTGAAGGGTATTATCTCATTCCATCGTTTTTTAACACAGTCAAGAATAAGAGTCCAAGATATATTAGTATACATTGATACGACGTCCAATGAAATTATAGTAAAATTATCTGGTATGACAATCTTATCTATTTTCTCCTTAAAAGTCCAACCATCTTCTAGATGTGGATCTGTCTTGCCTACAATATTCTTTAAAATTTTTTAAATGAATCTAGATAAATTATATAAAGGTGAATTTACAAAGGAAGTAATAGGTCTCTCATAAATTCATAATCTATGGTAATTATCTGCTAACTTCACTCTGAGAGACTTTATAAAAAAATACCGGTTATGAATTGATTAATCATAACTTTTTATTCTAATTTTATTTATTTAAATATGTAGTGGTGGTGGTGAGGAGTTGTTTCTCAACTCCTAAAACAAATTAAACATGCTTTACCACGTATGTATTCTCACGTTTCTGTTATAGAAAGAAAATTTTTTCAATTGTAATTTATAATTACAAAATTTTTTAATGAAAAATTTGGATTCTTTGGCCTAAACCTCAAAACAAGAATCAAATTAAATATTGTAATGCGAATTTCTCTGGTTCTTCTGGGAAGATATTCAGATAAAAGTTGTTTTAAGTCTAGTACACCCTCAAGATGAAAAATCAAAAGGTTTTGAATTTTTCCGCCCCCTCCATTTTTTAAACAGAAACAACTTTTGCAACAGACCAAGGGGTGAACAACTTCGATATTCCTCGTACACTCGGTAGATATTCACATGTATTCTATGGGTATTATCATGTTTTCCAGCATATATTCAATATTCTCATATCAGTATACACTTATATTCTTTAATATTCCTTATATATTCCCATATATTCCTAAGTAATCTCTAATATTTTGACATATTCTATAATATTAACGAGCAGTAACAACAGTTTCAAGAAAACTATAACATATTTTTGCATTTGTCATTTTAAATTTATACGCGTAAAGGCTCCGGAAATTCAAAATTCTCTGCTGTTTAGATACTCGAGTTAACAAACAGAGTCAATTATTGTAGGAGAAGATGCAATACATGAGGACGATTGGTGTGCGTTTTCATCAATACTGCCGTCCTGATTTAAAAACACCATATCTACACTTTTTATCAAAAATGAGTTTTTTATACCGTTGGATTCGTAAAAAAAGACTAATTTTTCTATGCTAATTAAAATTATTAATCTTAATTAATTTTCGAGTTAATTAGGAGTTGATTTTACTAAAAAGCACTATCTACATCGATTTCCGACGAATCCTGATGTTAAGTGGCCTAACTACAGGCCTAACTACAGTTTATAAGGATTTCAGGTCGTTTGACCAGTGATTTCCTGATGAACAAGGCCTATCTACGTAGTTATGGTTTTTTTTTAGATCAGGAACTCGAGCTTTGTAGAGGCTACTTTCCTGATGGCCTTGAGCTGTTTCTCCATGTTAAAAAGCATATCTGCGTAAATATGCTTTTTAGTAAGGATTTGCCGCGATTTTTCACCTAATTAATTAGCACATCTACAGTTTTGCATATTTGCAATAAAACAAACAATCAATAAATTACACACACTGAGAAAACTGGAGTATTGGACTAAACATCTGGAGGGACAAATTGTTCATATTTGAGAGTTAGCTATTGGATAACAATCTAAATGTTCAAATACACCATTGACAGATATTCGTGCCATTTCTCTTGGAGGGAAAATGAGTTTATAACAGAGGGACAAATTAATTATCTTGAGAAATCTCTTCCTTATCCGGCGCGAAATGAATAAATATGGCAACCTAACCCTTAAATTAAATACATAAAATGCCAGAAAAATAATTTCGCGCGCATCAGATCGTACACATTTTCTGCGCAACTTTTAACCCTCAGATATAATGGGAGAGAATATACAAGTAGATTTCTATTATCAATTCAAAATTTATTTTAGAAGGACTATTTAACTCTCTTCATAAGCAAAGGAAACATACACTTTTTGAACCTCTGAATTTGACTCTCCAGTTTTCTCAGTGCAGGCACACAAAAAAATAAAAAAGTCAAAACCCAGAGGTCACACCCCCCTATCCCCATGTTTTTGGGGTCGCTGAAACCGAATATGACCATGAAATTTTTTTTTCATCGGACATTTTTCCGCTACCACCCCCTTACACCTGCTCCCGGGGGTTGGAATTTCAGTTTTAAAAAAAGTGGAGTAGGGTGTCTATTCCTATGTTTTTTGGGTCGCTAAAACCAAAAAAGACTACCAAAAACAAATTCTTCCCTCCCTTAACCCCCTACAACCCCCTTAACACCCGCAGGGTGGGGGATCGAAATTCAATATTTCACGAAAAGTCGATTACGGTGTCTAAACCTACGTTTTTTGGGTCGCTGAAACCAAAAAAGACTACCAAAATCAAATCCTTTCCACCCTCGACCCCCTACTACCCCTGCAATAATTTTTTTCAAATAAAACGAACTGATTTTTGGGAAATTGAAAATTAAATATTAGTTATTAAAAATTATTGCAGGGGGTTGTACGGGATTGAGAGTGGAAAGGATTTGATTTTGGTAGTCTTTTTTGGTTTCAGCGACCCAAAAAACGTAGGTTTAGACACCGTAATCGACTTTTCGTGAAAAGTCGAATTTTGACCCCTCACTCTGGGGTTATTAAGGGGGTTATAGGGGATTAAGGAAGGGAAGAATTTGTTTTTGGTTGTCTTTTTTGGTTTTAGTGACCCAAAAAACATAAGAATAGACACCCTACTCCACTTTTTTTTAAACTGAAATTCCAACCCCCCGGAGCAGGTGTAAGGGGGTGGTAGCGGGAAAATGGCCGATGAAAAAAAATTTCCAATGTCATATTCGGTTTCAGCAACCCCAAAAACATGGGGATAGGGGGGTGTGACCTTTGGGTTTTGACTTTTTTATTTTTTTGTGTGCCTGTGTTATTTTTAACCATAATAATAATAATAATAACAAAGAGCATTATCATCTTTAATAAATAAACAAAATAAACAAAATCCAATTTCATAAATATTACACATAAAGAAAAATATTAACAACAAAAGAAAATATTAAATTTTAGCCAAAGTCTTATTACCCAATACAATCGGAAGGAAGGAGAGAGGAATACTTTATGCATTTCTCAACCCAAATAATTTGTTGAGCGCCAGTCCTTTCTAGGGACATTTTTTTATAAAAAGAAAATTAGAGAAGTAACAAAATCAAGTATTTAATGTAGGAAATTATTTGCTGATTAAGAATTTTTAAGGAAACAAGACCATTGATTCCCCAAAATATTCAATTCAAAATTAATAGCGAAAACAAGTACCTAGATTCCCGAGAAACAAGACCATTGATTCTCAAACAATCGTCACTTAAAACAAACAAATTTTAAAAAGAACTTTAATCAAATTACAAACTAAATCAAGTACCTAGATCACAGAAAAATAAGACCATTAATTCTCTGATAATCGTCACTTCTAAAGAAAACCAAATTTTAATTAAAACAACCTTAAAATTGACTAAAATCCAAATTCAAATACAAAACTGAATTTACAAAATTTAGAAACAAGAGCAAAAGGGGTTTAGGTTGACAAACGGATAAAATATAAAGAATTTTGCCGGTTAGCTAGGACCAAAAGGTCAAAGGAAGCGTCATGGTTCGAAGAAATTATACTCATCAATTTGCAAGAAAATTATAAAATATATTTTAATCCAAATATTAAATTTATACAAATTAGGGGTAACTAGTAAGTTCAATATAATTCAAGTTACATTTTTACATTAAAACTCCAATTTTACACACATGAAATATAACAAATAGATACACAAATTACACACAAATTTTACATGATTACACACAAATTATAAATTAAACGAAATGTTCAGCCATATCAACAATAAAAGGGCACCTAAAAGGGTAATGAATTTGGTAACTGGGGAAAACCTAAAGGGTCATTTTAATTAATTAACAATAATAAAACAATTGCGGGGTTGGTAACATTGGTAACAAGGGAGAATTTAATTGTAAAAATTTAAAGAATAAAAAGGGGAAAAAGGGTAACAAAAGGCAACACGTGGTTGAACAAGAGACATTGAAATAATCAATTATTTGATAAAATTTTAAATAAAATAATTTAATAATCAATTAATTAGTATTCAAATTTCCAATAAAACCATTTCAACCAAATTAATGCACACATTTTAAATTCCAAAGCATAAAAAGAAAGGTCTCTTGTTCAGCCACGAGGCCGGCTGAATTAAATTTACACTTTTAAATAATTTTATAAAACATTTTTGATATAATTGAAAAACTTACAATTCCGAAGAATAAATCGGCAAAACCACACACAGTCGAACAACGACAAAAAAAAGAAACTAAAGAATTTACACTAAAAAAAAAGAACCTGCTGGTCCTTCTTCGTTTTTCCCCACCGGTAGCCCTTACGAATCTTGTATTGTTACGCCGGAAAAAGGAGCGTAACCACTGGAAAAGCCATAGGCCAATTTCAGCTTTAAGAACAGCTGTCGGCATCTCAATTTCGGTATCTTGACCCGTGTCTTTCTCGTCATCAACTGTTTCAGGGAATTAGTTCCTAATTTGTGGCTACTCTGATTCAAAACCAAATAAAACAACTAAATAAACCAAATAACCAAATAACCAAAATACAAAAATACAAAAACCAGAGCGGGCCTTTAGCAACGATTAATTCGGGCCTGATTGACAAGAGGTTTTCACTACGAAGAAAATTTGACGAGAAAATTCTCCCTTATTTGTTCATAAATAATACTCCTGAATAATAGTAAAAATTCCGGAATAATAATAAAGTTAATAAATCTCAGGGTATTATTTTTATTTATAACAATTCTTGGGTTAGGTACAAGAAAAAGGTAACAATTTTAAAATTATTTCAAGCTAAGTTGGGTGACTTAGTAGTTTCCGGTACCCAGTGTGCAAAGTTACGGAATAATTCTATAACTATTCTAGAACAAAAAGAACAAGTTCTGTAACTGGTGAGGAACAGGCAGATGAAAATGTCGTTCCCCTGGAGGCACAAAATAGGAACCAAAGTCTGTAACAATTCTAGAACAAAACTAGAACATTGTTTTAGAACAAATATATAACAATTCTATAACAAAAACGATTTATCATAAATAATACCCAAGGAGAAATTTAATAGTTGCATAGAACAAATAAATGTTTATGAGTATGAATAAAAATATGAATAATTAATAGAATATCTTTTTTTTGCAATAAGTTTTTAAACAATATTTCTCTTATTTTCCTTAATAATTTAAACAGACTATCTTATTTATTTAAATTAATGACTAAATTATTATTATCATTGTTAATAATTATTTAAACTTATACTTTATGTAACAATATTCAGAATTATACACAGAACACTTAAAACTAAGAATGAAAAATTTCGCACGCACGGGGGATCGAAACCTAGACCTAGAGGACACAAGTCGAATACGCATACCGCATAGCCACGCAAGCTTGGAAGTGATTTTACTTCAACTTCCTTTTGAATTGTGGGACCGTTATGTGCAGTGCTAAAATTATAAATTGAAATGTAACATACTTAATAAAAAAACACTATATATCGGGCATTCCAGGCCAAATCGGAAATTATTTTGCTTTTGCATCTTAAATTTTTTTTAAACATTTTCTTTCTTTTAGTACTCTTTGAAATGAGCTATCTTGAATTTTTTCAAATTTTTTCATAAAGCGGTTCAGGAGATACAGATTTATGAAAAATGACGTTTTTTAAGTAAATTTTTTTTAAATGCTTTTTACTCGGTCAAAAATTGATCAAATTGGACGTTTTTATAATGAAAAGTTTTGTTTTCACACGTAGTTTTTAATAAAAATATTTTTGAGATGCAAAAGCAAAATATAATATATATATATATATATATATAAATTTTTTTATTACAAATAATAATATATAATTATGCTACAAATAATAACAAATTTTAATTAATTAGTTGACTGAATCCATTTCAAATCAAGCAGGTCGACTAACTTCAAGTTATAGATTTTGCTGTCGCTAAAATATGTTATTGTACATGAAAAATAAAGAGACACGTATTTTTTTATTTTTCAAAAAAGATAAATTTAAAGAAGTTACGCACATTTGAACTTTGAGTGGTAAAACTCGAATGAATAGTGAAAAAAATTTTTTGCTTGTCATTTTTTTTCTTTTGAGTAAAATTTAATTTTCTTTCTTGGGTCTTGTAGATGGTCTTGTTTTCTTCAAAATCCAGTTT
This sequence comes from Leptopilina syphax, assembly GCA_032872505.1. Taxonomy (NCBI): domain Eukaryota; kingdom Metazoa; phylum Arthropoda; class Insecta; order Hymenoptera; family Figitidae; genus Leptopilina; species Leptopilina syphax. The sequence goes on along the minus strand of CM065472.1, from coordinate 24,569,812 downwards.
GAAATTTGAAAAAATATTTAAAATTATAAAAATAGGGGATGATTTTCTGAAAATAAATAAGATCAATTTTCTCAAAAACACCACCTTTTTTTCTATCCAAATTTTTACTACAAGTTCTTAAAATAATTATGAACATTTTCTGTGAATTTCAAGCGGGCTAAACCATTCTGGCAATCAGGAGAATTTTTTTTTTAAATATCTATTTTAGCAAATTTTCAAATTGTTAACTTGCATTTTTAAAAACAAATGAATCGCTGTAACATTGTTGGCGTGAACGTTAACAATTTAAAAATTTGCAAAAATAGATATTTCAAAAAAAAATTCTCCTGATTGCCAGAATGGTTTAGCCCGCTTGAAATTCACAGGAAATGTTCATAATTATTTTAAGAACTTGTAGTAAAAATTTGGATAGAAAAAAGGTGGTGTTTTTGAGAAAATTGATCTTATTTATTTTCAGAAAATCATCCCCATATTTTTTTAATTTTAAATATTTTTTCAAATTTTAAACTGAATTTTGAAGAGGACAAGACCATCTACAAGACCCAAGAAAGAAAATTAAATTATACTCAAAAGAAAAAAAATGACAAGCAAAACAATTTTTTTTCACTATTCATTGGAGATTTACCACTCAAAGTTCAAATGTGCGTAACTTCTTTAAATTTATCTTTTTTGAAAAATAAAAAAATACGTGTCTCTTTATTTTACATGTACAATAACATATTTTAGCGACAGCAAAATCTATAACTTGAAGTTAGTCGACCTGCCTGATTTGAAATGGATTCAGTCAGTTAATAATAATAATTTATTATTGTATTTTTATAATATACTTATTAATTAATAATTGATAATAAATTAATTAAATATTTGATGTTATTGTTGGTGAATAATGTTTTTAAAAATCTTGAAAATTTATGCAAGCTGACAGTGAAAAATTATTTAATTTTTCACGAATCATCGATACGAGTCTTTCTAAGTATCTAAATTCAAAAGAATTTTTGTAATTCATGCAAAAACGCGGCTGCTCTCTACACGGAAAGAAAGTTATTATATTAGTTATTATATTAGAAGTATTAATTTAATAAAAATTATACTATATTTAGTAAAGTTATATCAAATATCGAAAACTTTTAACAAATTTTAATATAACTTTACTAAATTTTATATAGGTACGTTTTGTTAAAGTTTCACAGTAAAAAGAAAGTCTTATTTTAAAGCAGGAAAGCAGCCTTAAATTAAGATACAACATTTTTGTATTCTTTAACATTATAGCAGACAGTGCTGAATTTAAGACCGATCTTAAATTAAGATTTACTGTGTTAGTTTTGTTGATAGCAAAATTTTCCTTTGTCGAATTTTGTCCTACACTTGTAAAATACTTTTATAAAATTTAATAATATCTTTCCGTGTAGTGAAAATAAACACGAGTTTATAGTGAAAGAACAGTTATATTAAATTTTTGTAACAGTGTTATAGAACACTGCAGGAACAATGTTACTTCAAAATTCTATAACTAATTTAGAACAAATGTTACATGTCTGTTATAGAACAGATACAGAACAACTGTTCCAGAACAAATTTAGAACAAAGCTTTAGAACTGTTCTATAATAAAATTGTAACACTTATTCTAGAACACTGTTCTTTTTTTGGTCTAGAACAGTTATAGTACGTGCACACTGGGTAGGTAGGGGAAAGCGAAAACGGGGAGAACATAGCGAGAGCGGCAAGTCTCGAAGAGTCATTTCTTAGGAGAAATGGGGAAATTCTCCTTGATTCGTACGAAGAAAGGGGAAAATTGTCAACGACGAGAGGGGAACTCTGCTTGCAGGTTGACCGACGAACGCCGTTTCCAATGACTCCATACGAAATTTGAAATATTCAGAGAATATGAGAAGCAAGAATTTCGCAGGCAAAACGATAATATTGTTTAATAATATTAAATTAGCTTTTATGAAATTTAAACAAAACATATATTTAAACTTATCTTTATTATTGTTATTATTTATTAAGTAAGATTTGATATTGTTTTGAATTCAAATTTTTTATTATTTATTATTAAAATTCAATTATTATTTTTATAAAAATTGTGCAACGTCACAATTGCAACAAACCGGACCCCCTAACGGTTTTTTGACTCTTGTGACTGAACGAATCGACCGATTTCATTTTTCGATGGCTTGTTTGAAAGATCATTTAATTGCGCAACTTTTTCCCAGAGATACCTATACTTTATCTTTTATTGTTTAGTTGCTATATTAACTTTAAAAAATTTTGCAAACGGTCCGGTTTGCCCCACCCCCTGGGGTAAACCGGACCACCCCATGGGCAAAGCGGACGGTTTGGTTTTTTATTTATAATATTGCATTTTCATAATCCACAATAATAAAAAACATAAAGAATCATGTAAACAATGGTTGTAGTAATGAAAATAATAATACGGGATTGAATTTTAATTAAATAAATATTTTTCTTAATAAAAAAATTAAAATGTTTGTCATTATCAGAGAAACAATATAAAAGGGTCCAATTCTCATTGGAAGACAATTATTTTTCATTGTAAGCAAATATTTTAATGAAAGAAACATTTTATTTAAAAATAATTTTTATGAAACTTTCATTCAATGGAAATATCCTATAGCCGGTTTGCCCCATCGAAAACGGTCCGGTTTGCCCCACAGGCCCATTTTGAGAATAAATGTTTGTCAAAAAGAAACGCTTTGCAAATTCAACAAAGTTTTTGGTGGTAAATATTCCTGAGGTGTGTATCTTCAAAACCTAAGACCTAATATTTGGAAACATTACACGATTTCCTCAGAATTTCCTTAAGAAAAAATTCGTAAAAGTGTAGAAAAAAACTAAAAAAAAAACTTTTGCTCCCTTCGTCGCACAAACACAAGCTAAAACTGTCAGATTGAAAAAATAAGGTATACTAAACATGGTTGTTTTAAATTTGTAAACAACACTTTTTTCAATTTCGCCATTTCGGAAATATTGAGAGGGGTCCGGTTTACCCACCGGTCCGGTTTGCTCCACTCTCCCCTAATTTTTCTATTTAAAATTTCAAAATATACAATTAAAAAGATTTTGCATAATTTAAATTTTGTAAAATTTAATTGAAATTAACTATTTTTTTTTTTTTTTTTTTTCAACCGACAGATTGGCTCAGTCGGATAGATGCCTGGCGTTGGTGGTCGTTTAAGGACCAAGGGTATAAGTATCCTTGGTTCGCGCCCACTTGGCTTGGTATTTTTCCGGCACGTGAGACAATCTGAGCGGGAGGTTTGACGTCGAGGTATAATGATGTGCACCGTCGATTATTGTCCGGTACACACCATTAGAACTCGACTGTCGATAAACCGGTTGTACTCAGAGAGGTTTTCTACAGTTTCCCTCTTCTCTGGCGAGAAAACCCATTGACGGGTGGTCCAGGCGTAATGCGAGTACTCAGGTTACTTAGTACTTAGGTTAATATATAGAAAATTTCTAAGTAGAATGGTTATGCTTAATCCAAAAAAAGTATTTCTCGGGGACTCTTGTCGAAGTGCGTAAGGCCAATAGGGCAGGAGTATAAACAATATAAAAAAAAAAAAAACTATTTTTGTATTTTATTCCAATTTTTGAAAATCAACTTTTGAAGATTGCAAATTTTGAAAATAATATAATTATCAAAAGAGTTAATAAAAAATCTTTAAATATAAATTTAAAACCAAATTTAGCTTCTAATTTAAATTTTTTTTTTAAATTCAATATTTTTAGTATTTTTAAATACATATTTCCAAAAATTCAAATACATCCCGTGTGGAAAAAGCCACGTTCGAGCCCCACAGCTCCGGGGCCCCCGTCGGGGGCCCTCGTGGAATATTCATGAGGAGAAATCCACGAGGGCACCAGCAGGGGCCCCGTTCTTTGCCCTTACGGTTGCCCTGCTCAAAAATTTATCTAAGTTTTAAAAAAAAAATTTTTTTGTTGAAAAACTTTAGTTCAGAATGCATTAAATTACGTTTCAAAGCACCTGAAATAAACAGTAAGTGACATTTTTCCAGAAATCCTATCACAAAGTTATGGAAATTTACGAGGGCACCAGCAGGGCCCCTGCTCTTAGCCATTATGAATGCCCTGCTCAACAATTTTTCTAAGTCCAAACGAAAAATTTTTTTTACAACAAAAAATTATTGTTTACTATCATTTTAAACAATGAAAAACACGTTTTTAACAAATATTTAATGTTACTTTTTTTGAAAATATTGAACTTACCTAAGGGCAAATCCATGAGGGCCCACGCGAGGGCCCTCATGGATTGCCCACATCATTAACTAGAAAAAATTTCTAAGTCCAAAAAAAAAATTTTTTTTACATAAAAAAATTAATGTTTATAATGATTTTAAACTATGAAAAACGCGTTTTTAACACAAATGTTTTGACATTTTTTTTTTTTTTTGAAATTATAAAAATATTAATTTATGAATATTTATGGTCTATTATTATATTATTGATATTGTTATTATTATTATTAAACTATTGAATTATTTGTCATGGTGTATTAGTGTTAATAAATAATTTATTGAATCATCAAAAGCAAGTCAGCAAGTCACCTACATTAAAGCAATAATTTTCAAGTAGGTCCCGTAGCATAGTGGTAAGAGTGTTGTCTGGTAGTCAGTAGGTCGTAGGCTCAATTCCCGCGTGCGTCAGATTTTTTTTTTTTTTTTTGGTCACGATTTAATTAAAAAAAGTAAAAATTGTTAAATAAGAATGTTATTTATGAATAATTGGACTAATTTGTTATTAATAAATAATTAATTTATTAATTTAATTGAAAATAAAGTTGAGGGCATTTTATGAAATCCACGAGGGCACCGCGTGGAAAATCCATATGGAATCCATGAGGATTTTCCTCGAGGGCACCCATGAGGGAAAGCATGTCACGCCTTCGAGGGCTCCGCGTGGATTGCCCCTACGGATTCCACATGGCAAGAGGGCAATCCACAAGGGCCCCGCCGGGGGCCCTCACCATTTTTCTGCACGGGATACAAAAATAATAACTTTTTAGAATTACTTTTAACATTATGGAGAAAAAAATCATGTTCAAAATTTTTAATTAAAATTCATCAAAAAATTAATGTTTATGTTTATTAATGTTTTCTTTAAAAACAAAAATTTATTTAAGAAATGAAATTATCTTTAAAAGATTTTACCAAATTTCAATTGTTTGGAAATTTTTTAATTGCATATAAATAAAAGAAACTATTATCTTTCAAAAATTATTTTAAAATATTAAAAAAAAATTAATTGTAAGAATTTCTTTATTAGTTTTTTGAAAATATTATACCTTAATAACTAAAGAAAAAACATGGACAGTTATAAGAAATTGAGTTTTGTATTTAAATAATTAAATTATTCTAGAAGAAATATCAGAAAATTGTTTAAAATAATTGATTCAGATATGAAGTTTAGCTGAAAATTATAAAAAATAAATGAATTCAGGTAGGGTTATAATTATAATTTTTATAAATTATTAAAATTCATAAATTTTACTCGTTTGCCGTAAACTTTCATATTTTCCTGTACAAATATTTTATAATAGAAAATAATTTTAATGTCAGTAAATTGTCAGGGAAATTGATAAACTGAAACTTGTGACCACCCTGGGTAAGGTACTAACTTGCTTTTGGGTAAGAATTCCTGAAGTGGGCAACGGATTTTCCAAGGTTTTCAATTTCTATAATAAACTTTATAAAAATAAAGTACTAATAGAGGGACAAACAGTCACCAAGTTTTATTTAAAAATATTCATTTGTTTATTTTTTATAAACAATTTAATTTTAATGTAACATTTTTTTTAAACATTTATATCTTAGAACTGGATTATCGGATTTTGATGAAAATTTTTGGACACAATTAATGAAGATTTGAGCTTTTTAAGAAAAATTATTTCAATGTTGAAAAAAATTATTTATTGTAAAAAATAATTGTTAATAATAAACAAATAAATAATTAATTGTGTTCTGGACCTTTTTCGTAAAATTTTTTTTAGAACCTTAAACTATATAAATCAAGGATTAAATAACTGAAAGAAAAAGTTGGTAGATCGAAATAGTTTATTAACTGTGAATTTTTTTGTGAGCGCGGTCGCGTACTTCTGTGCGTCGCGGCTTGACGTGGAGCTCCATAAATCCATTGCACACTCACCATGAACACCAAGTATTCTTAAAAACTGAAATACAGAATAAGTATCTAAAATTTAAGATTATTAGTAGAATTATTTTACCACATTATTATTTATATTAGTGACAATAATATGTAAAAATAATTTTTTTATTCAGGTATTTTTAAGTAATGTAATTTACTTTCAATTAAATAAATTTCACTTTGTTGGTGTTTAACTAGTATTTTTGTTTTAATTTTCTACTGAATTTGTAAGTAAATAAAAAATGTTTTTGTTAAAAGTAAAAATTTAAATTTAAATTTTTGTTATGGAATTTTATTGAAACTGGTAAAATTTCGTCTAAAGCAAAGATTTGAAATTTGCTTATGTTAGATTTATTTTTTTAATATCATCAGCGATAATTTGAAGAAAAAAAACTGTTTATTACTCAGAAGACAGTATTTTACACTTGGAAAGTTTTTAATTTTCCCTTTTTTTAAAAAATATTGTATAATTTGTTTTATTAATCTAACACAGGGAAATTTGAATTTTCTGCTTTAGACGAAATATTACCAGTTTCAATAAAAATCCATAACAAAAATTTTAATCTAAAGAAAATTTTTTTACTGTGAACTTTTTTCTTATTTAACAAAAAAATTTTGTATTTACTTACAAATTTAGTCGAAAATTAAAACAAAAATACTAGTTAAACACTAACAAAGTAAAATTTATTTAATTGAAAATAAATTACATTTCTTAAAAATACCTGAATAAAAAAATTATTTTCACATATTATTGTCACTAATATGAACAATAATGTGGTAAAATAATTCTACTAATAATCTTAAATTTTAGATACTTATTCTGTATTTCTGTTTTTAAGAATACTTTGTGTTCGTGGTGAGTGTGCAATGAACTTATGGAGTTCCACGTCAAGCCGCGACGCATGTAACAACGCGACCGCACTCACAAAAAAATTCACAGTTAATAAACTATTTCGATCTACCAACTTTTTCTTTCAGTTATTTAATCCTTGATTTATATAGTTTAAGGTTCTGAAAAAAAATTTTACGAAAAAGGTCCAGAACACAATTAATTATTCATTTGTTTATTATTAACAATTGTTTTTTACAATAAATAATTTTTTTCAACATTAAAATAATTTTTCTTAAAAAGCTCAAACCTTCAATAATTGTGTCCAAAAATTTTCATCAAAATCCGATAATCCAGTTCTAAGATATAAATGTTTAAAAAAAATGTTACATTAAAATTAAATTGTTTATAAAAAATAAACAAATGAATATTTTCATATAAAACTTAGTGACTGTTTGTCCTTCTATTAGTACTTTATTTTTATAAAGTTTATTATAGAAATTGCAAACCTTGGAAAATCCGTTGCCCACTTCAGGAATTCTTACCCTTTTGGTTATATGGCTGGAAATACGTCAAAGGATTGACAGTATACGAAAACATCAGTTCTAAGACTTATTTTTAATAATTTTGCGAGGGGTATGACACTCAAAAATATAATTAAAAGAATAAATTAGAATTTTTAAAGATAAAATAAAAATCAGAAGCAAAGCATATTTTCAAAGTTTATAAGATTTTACCCCGGTTTTACATAAAGGGTATTTTAAATAAATTCCGCTTTTTCTTAATATTTCTCAAGAAACATTGACTAATATTCTATGATTTTTCTAAATATTATATATATATATATATATATATATATATATATATATATATATATATATAATAATCTTATATTTTCGAACATATTCAATGTACGCCCTGAATGAGAGTTGTTCACCCCTCGCAACAGATCGACAAAGTGGTCCCTTTTCATTTTATTGTCTAACAACGAAATAAAATACTTAAAGTATCAATAAATTAATGAAAATTGCATGATTCGACGTGTGAGACCCTGTAGATTAAAAAAAAAGAATAAAAAAGGTTCGATATTTTTTTTTTCATAATTATTAAATTGGGATTATCTCGGAATCTAGAACCGACAAAGTGGTCCCTTTTCAAGCGGACGTTCACATATGTGTACGTCCACATGAAAAGGGCCCATTTTGTCGGTTCTAGTTTTCGAGATGATCGCAATTTAGTAATTTTGGAGCAAAATCTTAATTTTTTTTTTATTTTTTATTATCAATCTACATGTTTTGACAAGTCGAATCATGCGGTTTTCATTAATTTATCGATAATTTAGCTGTTTTATTTCATTGGTTCTTTAGAAAAATGAAAAGGGTCCATTTTGTCGGTCATTTGAAAAAGTAATCCGTATTTTAAAAAAGGAGGTATGGAAAAATTTAAAACCTCTTGATTTTTCATCTTTGAGGTGCCCTGGACTGTAAACAATTTTTATCTGAATAACTTCCTAGAAGAACCAGAGATATTGCTGTTAGAGTCTTTGTTTTTGTAGTTGTAGAAGTGAAAATTTCAATATTTCGTCAAATTATTCATAATAGAGACTGTTAAGAATTTTTAAATAAGTTTAATTTCTATTCTTTTTCTTCAAATGACACAATAAAATTGCACCCAATCATTAACCTTGCAATAAATGATTTATTAATAAAAGAACCGTCCTTTTTAGAAAAGGGCCCATTTTGTCGAATTTTCGTATTTTTCAAAATTAAGGGGGGGGGGGTGGTTTTAAAAATTTAAAACCTATTGGTTTTTCATCTTGAAGGTGCCCTGGACTGGAAACAATTCTTATCTGAATAACTTCCCAGAAGAACCAGCACGCATAGAAAGGGTTTGCTGTGGCAGCGAACATTTTGCTGCCACAGCAAACCTTGTTCGTTGAAATAGGGACAGCGAAAAAGTTCGCTGTGAGATCAAACAAGTTCGCTATGACAGCAAACTCGCATAAATTTTTACTAATGTTTGCTGTCACAGCTAATATGTTCGCTGCCACTACAAACTTCTTAGCTGTGGTAGCTAATTTTAAGAGATTTCACAGCAAACATCTGTTTACTGCTGCAGCTAATTTCTTTTTTTCCGTGAGAAATATCACCATCAATTGGTATCACAATCTTCCGTTTTTCTCGAACATTTCTCGACAATAATAACTTAATAAAAAAAACTTATTTAATTAAAAATTATTGAATTAATATAATTTATTCCTTATAATTATAATTGGGTTTTTCCCCAATTCATAGATGTTTATTTTCTTATCTTTCTTACATTGGAAAATCAACATTTTTAAAAAAAATGTAACATTGTTTTACATTTTTATATTATTTTATAATCCTCATAACTTTATTTTAAAAGTTCTTTTAAACTCTAAATCCATTCTTCTTCTTCATCCATTCTTGCAACGGCGTTGGAGGTACGCTAAAAATGCAGCCGCTCGAGCTAGTCTTCAATTAACATTGAATCAACAAATTTCAACTGTCAAAGAGATAACTCTAATGTAGAAAAAAATTTACCAAACGTTGTAGCTAAATTTTCAAGTATTCAAAATTATGAAAAAGTAATTGACCCTCTCAATATTCGATACTCAAAGGCTCAACCAGTTTGCAAAATATTTAGAAGACAAAAAAATAATTTAAGAAGATTCTTATGTTTATGATTAAGTACCTATATTTAAAATTTGTTAAAATTTAATTTCATAAGACAATAAAATAACATTTTAAAAAAATTATTCTTTTGGATCACTAAACTTTTGAAAGAATCGTATTTCAATTGATATTACACTGAGAGTAATTTCTGCATAATATAGTATGAACTTTAGCCATACTTTTTTCTCATCTATATCACATACGCCATTGGTATGATTGCTGAGCAAATTTTCTAAGTTTTCATAACAAAAACTTATGACAGAGGGCATGCGAGGCGCATTGAGTATTTCAATACTATTTTATGCAGAAATTTCTCTCAGTTTAGGTAAAACTGAATCCTGTAAAAATCATTTACCCACGACGGGACAAGGCTTAAAATTTGCGTAAATAGAAGTAGTTTTTTTGCAATTTAAAAAAAATCGAAGGATACCCCGTGTGGAAAAAGCCCAAGTTCGCCCGAATAGAAGTCGGTTTCTGGTCAGGGGCTATATGGACTAATTTTTCACGTAAAAGGAATATCAGATCTGGTGGGGGACAAGTCGGGTTCATTTTTTTGAAAGCCTTACTAGGAAATACTTGAATTCTGGACAGTTTAATTTCAACTTAAAAAATTTAAAGTTATTATCTTGACATAAAAGTAATATTTCTTAATCCAGAATTTCTTTTTTTATATTAATAAAGTTTTTACCTGCCACTGAATCTGCATCTTTAGTTGAAAACTGGAATTTTTTTATTTTGACTTCAAAATAACAAACAAAAATTTTCAGTTATCAAATTTGACACAATAACATACAATAAATATATAAAAATAGAAAACATTTAAATATAGAAAATATAAAAAAAATAGAAAATTATATTTAAATTAAATTATAATTATATTTCAATTATTTAAATGTAATATGTGTAAAAGTTTAGCAAAGTAAAATTCAATTATGCAAAAGGTTTAACAGAATAATTGTTTAGGTTACAAAAACTTAAACAAAGTTTATGTGTAAATTATATTTTTACCTCGATAAATTATTTTGTTTGAAAATTCTTCAGAATATATTCTTTTTTTACAGTTGAAATTATTCTTCTATTTCTGCTTCGAATTCTAATCTTATTGGTTATAAAGAAAAAGATAAAGTTTTTTAACCCTCAAAAATGACAGTTATAAAAAAGATGAATAATTTCACATTATTATTTTAACCTTTTAATTTTCAGGAAACCAAAGACATAAAAACAAAAAATTTTCCAAACATTTCCTGTGCATTGAATAGCTTACTTTTTCTTTTAAAAATAAAATTGAAATTTGAGCAAGTCTTCTTTGAAGAGGTTGCTTTTTTAAAACCTAGTGCGAGCAGTTATTGTTCCAGGATATCAATTTGACATTTCAATTTGTTTTTGCATATAAAACACAAGTTTAATTACGAATTAGTTAAAAAAAATAATTTTCAAAAAAACATTATAATATTAGTCAGGCCCTAGTAGAGTGCTCTTAGATTTCGCCCAAATAGCCACCGAATAAAATGGTGTATCAATTCTGGCTGGGATCCAGCCAGAAGCCCGATAAGTGCCCAGGTTACGTCTATGATCCCTTCCCATAACACGACTAGCGCCCAACTTTAAGTCGGGCTCCCCGGCCATGGCACGGCTAGAGCCCAGATTCAATTTCCACACGGGACAAAAAGATTTAAAAATTAAATTTTAATCTTGAAATTTTTAAAATTGCAGTAAAAAATTGTTGAAAAATTTCTTTTATAAAATTTTTGAAAAGTTCATGAAAAAACAAACAATTTTCATATAAGAAAGTTTAAAATTGATCCACATTTATAGAAGTTATAAGCATTCAAAAAAATTTTTTGTTCAAAACGTGAAATTTTGAAAAATTCGTATCTTGTAAACGGCTGGCTAAAAAAATTTGAAAAAAATCATGAAGCTCTTTTTCAACTAGTACTAAAAGGTAAAAAATGTTTGATTCAAATAAAAAATGTATCAAGTAGAAATGTGCCCCAAAAAACATTTTTGATTTTTTCGAAAATTTGGAGGGGGTAGAGGGGGTCAATTTGATCAATTTTGCTAACAAAGTTAACTTGGTGAATTTTTTCTGAACATACTTTTAATGGGAAAAATTTTGTAGAATATGTTTCTGAAAGGTTTTTTCGTCCTCTTTCGAATGGTGAATTTTATTTTTTAATATTTTAAAAATTGGACTAAATTTTTGATAATTAATATTTAATTTTCAATTTCCCAAAAGTCGGTCCGTTTTATTTGAAAATAAATTATTGCAAACGAAAGCTGAGGTTTACATGCCGATAGGAAAACTATCAGCATGTAAATTTGCAGAATGCGCTTTTTTTGTTTTTGAGTTATTAAATTTCAAAGAATAAATTGCCGCGCGCTGCGTTGCGGTTGCACTGAGCCGCGTGGCACCCGGCGTGAAATCTATGATTTATCGCATTTTGTATTTTCAATTTGAATTCTATTCCTACTTCAGTCGCAGGATTGTAGCAGTCAATTTTTTTTTCATGCAGTGGACGATTGGTTTAATCACGCTACAAGTGGGATATGAATCCACGCTTATCTGCTTAATTACATCCCTAACCGATTCCATCAATGGAAAGACATCCTTTAAGATTTTCATTTCTTCTCGAGTTATTAAGTCTAAAGGATTGTCACAGTCTGCCATGGCAGCGTAAACAAATGATTCTAGTTCAATGTAACGCTCGATTATGTCCACTTTAGTTGTAAATTGAGTTGGCACATCCTGTATTAACTGAATAACGTTCCCCTTAGATTTTCCTTTATTAATTTGTAATTTTGAAAGTTTATTGCTTGCCGGAGCGCTTCTTCTTATAAGTGTGACAATCGCTTTCAATTTGTCAATTATAGTTTTTAGGCATGTGCAAAACAAAACAGATGTCTTTCAGGACCGACGATTTCAATATACGCTTGTAATAAATACACTTTTAAAAGAGAAAATACTTGAACTTCAAATAAAATAAACCAAATAGAAAATGTAAATATCAAGAAAAATTTTAACAATTGATAAAAGGAATGAACTCAATAAAGAAGAAATATCACAAATAAATGCACAATAAAATAATATATTAAAATTCAGAAAATCGATCGTTTTGACTCGAGTCAATCAAATAATTTACAATTATAACTTATGCCCGCGTTATTAATGTACATACATTCAAAAAGACATTCACACAACAAGTCAAGTATTTTATACAAATTTAGGACATACATATAAATTATAAATTAAATCACACAGAAAATATATAGTCAAATGAAATTCAGTGCATGAAAATACTTTTATAAAACAATAAAGAGAGATTCAACAAAATACTCATCGCTTTCGACAATGATTGGGAAGATCATCAATGGCGTGGGTCGGGAGAAACAGCGTTGTTGATTTCTGTCGCGAAGTTGAGGTCTCTTTGTTATCCTCCTTTACTTTTGATAAGGATTGGCACGATAATTCAGGCTCGTCTCCAATCTTCCTTTTATTTCTCGCAGATACAGCAAATCACCCGTCTAGTTCTCCTTTATAAATCCACACCCTCGCCATGAAATTTATTCCGCCCATAAATTGCAAATAAACGCCACACTCGAGGTCTCAGGCATTGGACTTCGCGTATGGCGCGGAACCTTCCCTTGAGTTCAATAAGCAAATGAGACAGAGAACTAGAGGGACGATCGCTTCATATCGCGGAAATATTCCCCCCAACTCCACCGATTCTCCGAACCCAAAACGATTTTCCCCGAAGCGCGAACCCAAAGACAAAATTCGTACATTCATGGCATCATTTTCGGTTGCCCATCAACAGGAGAGAACTTCCTCGTAATAAAATACACTTCTAAAAATATAAATTTTCTTACATTGCCCCCCTTGCTTTAGATAAAATCTCATTTTGACGAAAGCACATTATTTTTTTTTATCATATAAATTTTAAAACTTCAAACCTTCTTACAGATACATTTCTCGAAATGAATATGTAAATACAAGATATATACACTAAATAACACAACAAACAATATACAATCATAATTATTTCAATTAATAAATTACAATTCCTATAATCATTCGTAGTTATATGTATTCACCTATAATTCAAGAATATATATGTATATATATATATATCGATATTGTAATACAAGAACTCATGATTTAAACAGTCAGCCTGTTGCATATCTCCATTTACCTATAAGTATTCAATCTCCGACATGTGTCTTATTTATTTCTAATTTTTGTTTGTTTCTTTTTCTTTTTCTTTTTTTTTTAAACTTTTCTCTGAAGATATTTCTTTAAATTAGCCTGATTATGTATTCCCATATTTCGATCATTTTTATCATCAAATAACTCATAAGAGTTGTTACCAAGATCTCGCAAAATTCTGTAAGGTCCAAAATATAAATGAAAAAATTTCCGAGTTACTTTTTTTAAAGCATCCGATTGTTTCGGAATATGCAAGAGCACAAGATCTCCCTCATTCAAACTAATTCCGGACGGATTTCTCTGATTCCTTGCGCGATTGTCAAAATTTTTTTTTATATTTTCCCGAGCTAAAAGGATTTTATACTCCTTAGTCATTTCATCGATTCGTGGAAATCTAATAATTTCTTTAATTTGATCAGCGGAATATACTCCAAAATGCAATTCATGTGGGGAAAACCCCGTGCTACAATTAGTCGTGGCATTCATAAAAAACTCGATATCCGAAATATATCGTGCCCATTTTGTGTGTTTATCACTACAAAGAGTGCGGAAAATTCGTCCCAACTCCCTCATCATCCGCTCAACCGGATTGCTTTTCGGATGACGAATTGACGAAAACACGACCTGTATACCCGCCTCACGTAAACTCTCGCCCCACTTATGTGCTGTGAATTGAGTCCCATGGTCCGATAATATCCGTTTGGGAACGCCCATTTCCGGAATATAAAATTTAAAAATTTTATTCAAGATTGTTTTTGTATTTTCTTTTTTTATCGGATATAATTTTATATACTTAGTAAAAGCATCATAAAGAACAAAAATATACTCCATACCAGCAATCGACCGGGGAAGCGGACCATAAAAATCAACACAAATAAGATCCATCGGGCCTGACGAATATACTCGTCGAAATGCACACTCCATCTGAACATTAATCGGTTTCACTCGCTGACAAAGATCGCATGAAAGGACAAATCTTTTTACCTCCTGATTCATAGATTTCCAGTGGTAATATCGCTTGACGTATTCCAATGTTTTATGCACTCCCGGATGGCCAAGTTTCGAGTGTATACAATCGAGCAATTTTGTTGTTAATTCAGCGGGAATAACAATTTGCCACTCATCCGAAACGCGAGCCCTCCTAAATAAAACCTTATTTTCAATAACATAAAAATCATTACACGCATCATCTTGAATTTTTTTATATAACTCATCTACAAAAGGATCCCGTCGTTGCAAAATTGCTAAATTTTTTAATGAATCACGTAACTCCTGATCGACTTCAATCTTGTGACAATAATAAAAATTGACTTCACTATCTTTTGAGATTTCTAAAACATCTATCGACAAACTACGAGGTGATGATGACTCAAATTGACCCTCAGGATTCCGACTCAGAAAATCCGCAACAATATTGTCTTCCCCTCTAACATGAGAAACCTCAAAATCAAACTGCTGCAAGGCCAAACTCCATCTAATCATGCGAGCATTCAGGTGCGGAGTCGAGTATAAAAAAGTAAGGGCTTTGTGATCGGTAATCACCTCAAACCTGGTTCCAAGTAAATAAATTCGTAGTTTTAAGATCGAATATACAACCGCGAGGAGCTCCTTCTCAGTGGTTGTATAATTCATCTCGGCAACATTCAAACATCTACTGACCAAGGCTATAATTCGATGATATCCATCCCGATCAATTTGATAAAGAACCCCGCTTAAACCCGCGTCTGAAGCATCGGTCTGCAAGCGATAAGGAACACCCGGAATATGATGATTCAATCTAACTGAATTAACAAACGCTTTTTTCATGATTTTAAAAGCCTCTTCATGCTTCTCCCCCCATTCCCATGGACTTTTTTCTTTCAGAATATCACGGAAGGGATATATAAGATTCGCATGTCGCACCGTAAACTGCCTATAGTATGTGCAAACGCCAATAAATTGACGCAGCTCCTTACGATTACGGGGCGATTGAAAATTTAAAATTACCTCTAATTTGTTTTGTGGAGGACGAATTCCTTCAGTCGTTAACTCATATCCCAAAAATTCCACGTTTTTTTTACAAAATATTGATTTTTTTAAATTTAGGGTGAAATTTTTTTTTTGTAACACTTTAAATACCGAACACATACGATCAATATGATCAGTTATTGAACCCTTTGTCGAAATTAAAAAATCGTCTATATATGTTGTCAAACAATCATCGAATTCATGACCAATCGCGGAATTAAGTGCTCTAATAAATGCCGATCCGGCCGTTTTAATGCCGAACGGTACTCGACAAAAATGATACAATTTCGAGTCGAAAAGAAATGCGGTATATTTTCTCGAATCCTTATCAAGGGGGATTTGCCAGTAGCCTGAGGCTAAATCGGTCATTGACATGAAAGTAACACCATGGAATTTCTGCATCACCTCAGAAATAAGGGGTGGGACCTCATGGTCCGATTCTATAATTTCATTGATATACCGTGCGTCCAAACACACACGTATTGTACCATCACTCTTCACTACGATCCTAAGAGGGCTACAATAATCGCTATCAGACTCCTCAATTATCATCGCATCTTTCATTTCTCGTAACGTGATTCTAGTTCGCTCGCGGAATGTCATGGGAACTGGGTATGATTTTCTAATAAATTTTTTATGTGGTTTGATTTTTAATTGATACGGCGGTGTATCAGCGACCCCAATTTTAGACGTAAACAAATTCTCAAATTCCGATAGTCGCTTAATAACAAATTCGCGTTCCCGATGCTTAATATCTTTTATTTCCGCCGCAATCCTTTCCACTTCACTAAAAAACAAAGAATTATCCTGATTCTTAACATCCATAGAGTTAATTCTCTTTAATTCATTAATAACATGTGTATCGTCATTATTATTAACTTCGTCTTCAAATATTATTTCACAAAAACCGGAATTATTTTCAATGTCATTTTCAACTAAATAATATTCGTTCATATTTTTGTAATTTTCGTTTCGAGCTTGACACGTCATGAATTCTAAATCATCGGTATGAGAGAAATCAGCTGTTATTTCCTTTGCGACCTTCACATCAACACATGATTTCTCCCCCCTTACGTCATTCTCAAATTCTACATTATTTTTAAAATCATCAAATTCGCGAAAATTAATCATCTTACAATCATTATTCATATCACTCCCCCCTTCTTCGCGAATGTTAGTATTATTTTTTACGTTTAAACCTTGTACAATTTGAATCACCTCCCCTCCTTCTTGAATAACACCTTTATTATTTGTCAAACTCCCAAATGATACCAGCGAAGAACGAACAATATTTCCGTCAATAATCATAAGTCCCCTTTCATAATCTATTATCACTTTATTCTTTAAAAGCCAGTCATTACCTAAAATAACGGAAGTAGATAAATTGGGAACAATTAAAAAAAATGACTCACATTCGAAATCTCCAATCGTCAATTTGCACATTATTTGCTTCTTAATGGGAGTTGATTTCTTCCCAATGGCTGTAAAAAGAACAACACTCGAAACCGGCAGTTCAAGCACTTGATAATATTTTTTTAAATAATTATAAAACTCCTCTGACACCGCCGTAATCTGACTTCCCGTATCAATTAATGATGAAGCCGGCACTGACTGCATTGCAACAATAATACGCGGGCAAGATGGACTGCACGTAGATTCGTCACTTCGTTTTTCTAAATTATTCGCGACATCATCGATAACTTGATTAAATTCATCATATAAATGCCGACTTGAAAATATTGTTGAATGCCTCGCGCCTTTCGAAATTGCTAACTGATTCATAGAGTTAAAGTCTTTGATGTTTTTCACAGATGAGGAAAAGGGCGGAGGGGGCCGACTGGTATCGGGTAGGGGAACACGTGGTTCAGAAGACCGGGAGTGACCATTAATATTTGGATTTTCGGCGTGAAAACTATTTGCCTGTATATACGAATTCGTTACAAGCGAAGGCCTTGATGATTGCGACTGTTGTTGATTTCGCTTATCATTATTTTTATTTTCATTATACGCGTTGGAAACCGAATTTCGAGACTTGACATTATAATGACTTGTTTTCTCTTGAAAAGCGAAATCCAATTGAGCAAGACACTGTGATATTTTATCATAATCTTTAAAATCGATGGTAGAAACAATTTCCCGCACTCTCATAGGTAATTGCTGAATAATCATAAAATGTAATTCGTAGGGCTCATATTGCGGAGTAAAAAATTGAGCTTCTTTAATTTGACGCATAAAATAAGTTTGCAAATTATCAGATGAGTTATCAAATCGACGCGCCAACCATTCCGCCCGTAATTTAACACGGATCGGAATCGAAAAGAACTCCGCCAGAAATTTTGTTTTAAAATCCGCATAATTAATTAAAGTACTCCGCTGCGATTCGAACCAGGCGCGTGCCCGGCCATCGAAGCACCCATCTATCAAACTTAACCGATTCCCTTGCAAATTCTTTAACACAAAATATTTTTCTAATTTTTCAATAAAATGATTCGGATTTTCCGGCTCACAAAATCTCGGAATCTTGGTCTCAACATTTAATCCCCTTAATCCGTCAATAAGAGTTCGCACCAGCTGACTGCCCACATCACTTGAACTTTCATGGATACGATTTTGCAATTGCGTTAATTGAATATTTTGAGCAGAATTTATTGTACGCAATCGATCAATTTCAGCTCGCAATTCGTCAATAACAATGTCATTATTATTTCCTAAATTTCCAACATTATTTACAAATTCACCCGGAGGTTGCGACATTGTTCGTTTGTTTTCGCGATTATTTTTACGACGTTCGAAAGTTAAACCCTCCAATAAAATTCCCGGACGAGATCGAGTTTCTCTCCCCAGAATACGTTTCATAAAAAAAATACAATATTTCACAAAATTTATACAAAACAAAATTAATAAATCTCAATCATTCAAAATTTTGGGCACTCATTCGTGTCCCTGTTCGGGCGCCATTTATGTAATAAATACACTTTTAAAAGAGAAAATACTTGAACTTCAAATAAAATAAACCAAATAGAAAATGTAAATATCAAGAAAAATTTTAACAATTGATAAAAGGAATGAACTCAATAAAGAAGAAATATCACAAATAAATGCACAATAAAATAATATATTAAAATTCAGAAAATCGATCGTTTTGACTCGAGTCAATCAAATAATTTACAATTATAACTTATGCCCGCGTTATTAATGTACATACATTCAAAAAGACATTCACACAACAAGTCAAGTATTTTATACAAATTTAGGACATACATATAAATTATAAATTAAATCACACAGAAAATATATAGTCAAATGAAATTCAGTGCATGAAAATACTTTTATAAAACAATAAAGAGAGATTCAACAAAATACTCATCGCTTTCGACAATGATTGGGAAGATCATCAATGGCGTGGGTCGGGAGAAACAGCGTTGTTGATTTCTGTCGCGAAGTTGAGGTCTCTTTGTTATCCTCCTTTACTTTTGATAAGGATTGGCACGATAATTCAGGCTCGTCTCCAATCTTCCTTTTATTTCTCGCAGATACAGCAAATCACCCGTCTAGTTCTCCTTTATAAATCCACACCCTCGCCATGAAATTTATTCCGCCCATAAATTGCAAATAAACGCCACACTCGAGGTCTCAGGCATTGGACTTCGCGTATGGCGCGGAACCTTCCCTTGAGTTCAATAAGCAAATGAGACAGAGAACTAGAGGGACGATCGCTTCATATCGCGGAAATATTCCCCCCAACTCCACCGATTCTCCGAACCCAAAACGATTTTCCCCGAAGCGCGAACCCAAAGACAAAATTCGTACATTCATGGCATCATTTTCGGTTGCCCATCAACAGGAGAGAACTTCCTCGTAATAAAATACACTTCTAAAAATATAAATTTTCTTACACGCTTTCTTTATAATTATTAGCCGTACTATCGAAAATAATTCCAGTAATTTTATTAATTGAAAAACGAAATTCTTCAAAAATATTTAGCAACGATGTTTATAAATAGTTTGATGGGTGTCTCTCGTATAAAGGAATGCAACCTAAACAACCAGACTGCATCTGTAAATCTTCACTCACACAGAAAAAAAGTCTTCAATAGTCTACAAACGAGCTAATTTTAAGATGTAACAAAAAGTAGTCATCCTAGACTTAAAATTAGTTTGTAAAAAGAGTCTTAAAAAAAGTCGGTTCTCAGGCTTGAATGAAGTCGCTATGTAGTCTTAAAAATAGCCGAAAGCCAAAAAGTGGACTTAAAAGTAGTTTACTTTTAAACTACAATTTACTCTGCAAGTCAAAATAGTGACTAAAATAAAGCTTTCTTAAATACTTAAAAGTAGTAAATAATACAGTTCAAATTTATTTTTCTATTGCATATAAAATTATAGTTATTAACTATATTTTCTAAATAAAAAACGTTTAGAAGAAGGTATGCATCATAATTCTGGTCAGAGTTTTACACATAAAGAAAACCAGGTTAATTTGACTGCTTTTTAACTATTTTTATTGCAGTTTTAGGAGATGCTTGTAACAGATTGTATAATAGAAGCATCTGTAAGAAAAGTTACATTAACTATTTAAAATAATAAAATGAAATTATTTATTTATTTTTTATTATTGAAGTCCAATTTTTCATATACTTCCATGATGACATTTGTTGACATGTACCTTATACTTATAAGGTACAAATAATGATTACTTAATCATTATTTAATAATAGACAAGAAATCAGTTAATTGAATCAAATTCATTTCAGTTCAGTGTAACTATGCTTGCACTCTATATAATAAAAACTCATTTATTTATTCGGTACACAAAAATACCAAAATCTACAGGTGACAATGGACGAAGAAAACACGTACACTCAAGGCAACGTTATGACAACTAATGACACGTCACCTGATCACGCCCAAGCGCGTCTCCCCTTCCAGAGGACTATAGACGCTAGGGGACTAAAAACTAGACTACATATCGACTTCATTTTATCTGTTGAGTTCTTAAAGTTTCTATTAGTCTCGCTGAGATTACATTTAAGACTTACATATAAAAATAAGTCATAAATATGTATTGTTTTAAGATTAAGGCGTGTTACCAGTACTCTTAAGTTAACCATGAGGCTAAAATATCGTTACAGACTAAAATTAAGCCTGATTTTAAAATTAGTCCTTCATAGATTTAAGACTTTTTTTTCTATGGCATGTAATGAGCGGTTACACCAATATAAGTTTGTTTTGCACAATCTGTCCAATTAACACAGGTTATGGAGTAAAATTGTATGAACCGAAAAGGCTTCAAAATTAGTATTTCTGTTTAAAATTTTTAATTCAAAAAAATAAAAAAGAATACGTTACAGAGATAATTATAATGAATATCATAATGTTAATATATATACGAAGTTATCAACATCATAATGATTAGTTTTGTTTATTTGACTCAAATTATTCGGGAAATACTTGAAATCAGAGAATTTTTTTGTCAGGAAATTTTTAAAAATTCTTCAAAAGTCTAGGAAGTTTAATCGAAAGAAACCACAAATTAAAGAACTTTGATAAATATCAATTTAGTTTTTGTATTTAGACTCTTTTGTATAATATTTAATAAACGGGCATTGGCGGTTTATATAAATGAATAAATATAGCTTATTAAGCACGACTTAAATTGTAAATTTGCATTTACTTTCTTATAATAAAAGTAATTAATCAGGGAAACCGAAAAATTAGTCAGTAATTGTCAGAGAATTCTGAAAATGAAATTTTACAGACACCCTATTATTATTAATTTTATAATTTTTAATATTAAAAAAACGAACTACTTAAAATAATTAAATATTTAAAATGTAGTTTTAAAAAATGATTTAAATCAAAACAATCCTATTTAAATAAAAAAATTTGGATTGTTTTGATTTTTTTTAAATAATGATTTTTATCAGCCCTGAATAATAATAACATTCTTAATTACCTTCATATTTGTCGTGTTGACACACATTTTAAATTGTTTATGACAGTATTGGCATTTAACATAATTTTCTTTTAATTTTATAATGTGGATCCATATTGGACTTTGTTGAATTTTCGAACTAAAAAGGATGTTTAACATTAATAGTTTTCCTTCTGAAAGAATGTATTTAAGAGATTATATACCTACTTGGACTTTTGCAAATTTTCTTTTAAACTTAAAGGTTCAGGTGGTACTTGTTCAACATGTTCGATGGCTTCTTGTACTGTTATAGAATTAGTAGAAAAATCATCGATTCTAACAGTTGCAGCATGTACAAGAATTCCGTCCTCGCTCACACTAAATATTTCAGCCTGGTCAGAAGAAAAGTTTGCGGTACCTACAATGAAATGAATTTGTTATATTATTACACATGTTAATAATTTGATTTAGAAAAAAAATTCACTTTGTCTAGGGTGCTTGATTTCACAAAAATAGTTTAAACTTTATAAAAAAACATATAATAAGTAAATATCACAAAAAATTTTAATTATCAATTCTATAACACTCACATGTATTTTCATCCATTTCAACGAAAGCATCAAAAAATCACACTTTAAGTAGTTAATCTATATTAAAAACAATGAAACAAATGATTATAATGGTAATTATAATATATTACATAAAAACAATAATTAACCCTAGAAGGAGTAACTGGGGTGCCTGGACACCCCAAGCAAAATTCAAGGTATTCCCCTGGCTTAACCAATAATTTTTTTACGCTCAAAACTCGTCGATAATTTAGTTTGAACCTATATCTTTTGACACCTGTAATGCCGCCAAAAGTTTTGCTCTAAGAAGAGCTCTATCTCCAGTTAAAATACGTCTGGGGTGTCTGGTGGACACCCCAATTACTCACGAACGCTACAAAAATTATCAAGATAAGTAAATTTTAATTTTTTTTAAAAATCGTTTTCAATCAGTTAAAATCATCTGATAAAGTATAAATTGATAGGTTATGCATGAAAAACTTGTATATTTTATAAAAAAGAAACATTTTTAAATCGACAGATTGGCTCAGTCGGATAGATACCTCGCATTGGCGGTCGTTTAAGGACCAAGGGTATAAGTATCCTTGGTTCGCGCCCACTTGGCTTGGTATTTTTCCGGCACGTGAGACAATCTGAGCGGGAGGTTTGACGTCGAGGTATAATGATGTGCACCGTCGATTATTGTCCGGTACACACCATTAGAACTCGACTGTCGATAAACCGGTTGTACTCAGAGAGGTTTTCTACAGTTTCCCTCTTCTCTGGCGAGAAAACCCATTGACGGGTGGTCCAGGCGTAATGCGAGTACTCCTAATAAAGTCGGCTGTAGACGCAAATTAGGTTAATATATAGAAAATTTCTAAGTAGAATGGTTATGCTTAATCCAAAAAGTATTTCTCGGGGACTCTTGTCGAAGTGCGTAAGGCCAATAGGGCAGGAGTATAAACAATAAATAATAAAAAAAGAAACATTTTTATACAAAAATTCTATTTTTATGAAAAATAGACAATCTGTATTTGTAGTAACAACTTACGAAATTTGAGTTAAGATTTATTAAAAATTTCTGTGCTCTCTCTACAGTCAGAGATTAAATTCTAATACAAAAAAATGTTGTAAATGCCAGTCAAATTTAAATTATAAATTCTATATTGTTAATAATATTTTAACATATATACACTACCGTCGGGAATTATCGGTACGGCTGCACGCGCACGGCCCAAAAACATACCAATCTTTAAATTACAATTTTTTTGTAAATACAAATGTCAGAAAATTAACAAATATACCATTCGAAAGATTATTAAATTCTGCGATTAATGATACAAAACTGAAAATTTTAATAATTTATACAAAGTTTGCAGCAATCGGCAAATTTGACAAAAAAATTTAAAAAATAAAATTTTTTTGGAAATTTTTTCAACCCCTGCACATTTTTTAAAAATTGTAGAAAAAATTTAAAACTTATATAGGTGTAATCATTCAAGTCTCATCTTTAATTTAAGACCAAAAAAGTTAAAAAATCTTAATTGGTTATCGAGATATCATTATATTATAAATGGCCGAGCATTTTCAGCCAAAATCCGTTCAAAATCGACTAATTCAATGCATTTGTCAAAAAACATGCTCGGACGTTTATAATGATATCTCACGAACCGAATAAGATTTTTAAACTTTTTTGGTCTTAAATTAAAGATGAGACTTGAATGATTACACCTATATAAGTTTCAAATTTTTTCTACAATTTTTAAAAAATGTGCAGGGGTTGAAAAAATTTCCAAAAAAATTTTACTTTTTAAATTTTTTTGTCAAATTTGCCGATTGCTGCAAACTTTGTATAAATTATTAAAATTTTCAGTTTTGTATCATTAATCGCAGAATTTAATAATCTTTCGAATGGTATATTTGTTAATTTTCTGACATTTGTATTTACAAAAAAATAGTAATTTAAAGATTGGTATGTTTTTGGGCCGTGCGCGTGCAGCCGTACCGATAATTCCCGACGGTAGTGTATGGGGCCGTTCAAAAAATACGTAACGCTTTAGGGGGGAAGGGGGGTCAAGCTATTTGTTACCGTCAGCAGAAAAAATGGCGCTAATGTATACAACATTGCGTTACATGGGGGAGGGGGGGGGTCCAAATTTCCGAAAAATAGCGTTACGTATTTTTTGAACGGCCCCTATTAGAGGTTTTTAAAATTGTTAATTAAAACTTTGATTAAATATTAATTTACAGATTCACTTCATAAATTAAAAATTTTAATGTTAATATATTCAGATCTATTAAGTTTGTAAAATTTTAAATTTATAACACCATTTTTAGTAAATATTAATTGTTAAAGTCCATTTTATAATTCATTTTTATGATTTTCACTATTCGCCAATTGTCTTAAATTTCTTTCACTTCAAATGTTTAAATAATTATGTTTTTTTATGTAATACAAAAACTAATTTTTTCCCTAAAAGTGTATCTATTTAACTTTAGAAACCTAAAATTGTTTTTAAATTAGTCAAATTTTTAAGAAACTATAGCGTTTTTTTATGAAAAAAGTCAATTTTGCAATTTTTAGGTGTTTTTTTGGGGTTTTTTTCAAAATTTTTTTAATTTATCAAAATATGAATAATATTATTTTATTCCTTACTAAAAAACCAATCAAATTCACTATACATAATTTTTTTACGTCAAAAAGAAACCTTATAAAATAAGTTTAAAGCGTGGGGTGTCGGGACACCCCAGTTACATCTTAGAGGGTGAGTAAATTCACATACTCCTTCTAGGGTTAAATGAATGTAATAACATTTTTCAAGACTGCCCAAAAACATTGCCCAGAAAACCGCATTTTATCAATAATTTTCGACATTGAACGAAAAGAACAGAGCAATGCCCGGGCATTCTCAGACGGATTTTGTTAAAATTTTGTAGGTGTATTACGGTCCTCAATATATAAAATCAGACAAAAGGATATTAAAAAATATTTAAAAAAAATTTTTTTTCATTAATTTTTTAATTTTAAAAAAAGTTGATTTTTGTATTTTTTGAAATAACTTTTTCTGTATTGAAATTTTAATTGATTCTTGACAAAATTATATTCCTGACACAAAAACAAATCGATTGATGTATTCAAAGTATACACTACCGGCGGAAATTGTGCGACCTCTAACACCTCGAGCTATTAAAAAACACACCCGCACAAAAACAGTGATAACTCCGTCAGAAATGAAGCTAGATGCTTTTTCTAAATTGCTTTGGAAAACTTATTAAATTTTGAATGAAATTACACTTTTTACATTTGTATTGAATAAATAGGAAGCGAGATATCATGTTACAAACACAGACAAATAATTATATTTTTTTGGAATTTCGGTTGCCGGTTGCCACGCGGCTCAATGCAACCGCGACGCAGCGCGCCGCAATTTATTCTTTGAAATTTAATAACTCAAAAACAAAAAAAAGGGCATTCTGAAAATTTACATGCCGATAGGAAAAAACCTCAGCTTTCGTTTGCAATAATTTATTTTAAAAAAAAACGGACCGATTTTTGGAAAATTGAAAATTAAATATTAATTATCAAAAATAAGGGTAAATTTTTAAAATATTAAAAAATAAAATACACCATTGAAAAGAGGACGAAAAAATCTTTCAGAAACATATTCTTTCAGAAACATATTCTAAAAAATTGTCCTATTACATGTATGTTCAGAAAAAATTCACAAAGTAGCCGGTGTTAGCAAAATTGGTCAAATTGACCCCCCTCTACCCCGCTATTTTGAATTTTGAAAATCTGACTTCATATTCGTAATCAGCGCACCCAAAACCTCTAAGTAACAAGTTTCATGTAAACTTGAGCAATTTTAAAAAATAAGTCCACCATATTGCATCCGCCATTTTGAATTTTTAAAAATTGACCCCAGATTCGTAATTAGCGTGTTTCGTATTGTTGGTTAGGCACAATTACATTTATTGTAAAAAACTGCTTTTTTAAGTTTATTTATAACAATTATTTTATCAACAAAAAATATTTTGTTTCTTTTTTGTTATAGTAAGAAATGTTCCCTGATACATGTAGTATGCTTTTTGTCATTGAAACAAATGAAATAGTGCTTGAAAAATGCAAAAAACTGGAGAAAAAAGGTGACACTCAGGTGTCACTATGCCGCAAAGGGTTAAAATATATTGAGTTCTCGCAGGTCGTTCAATTCTTGAAAATTTTCAAGATCATAAAACTCACGAGTCGTTCAACGCATAAGCCACGCCTCCAAGGCGATTTCAGGGATGTATGAAGCATATTTATCGCCCCGAAAGATACAATATTCACAATAACTCGTGAGTTGAACAACTCGCGAGAACTCATTGTAATTACTTCAAAACTACTTTTACTATATTTCTTTATAAAATATATCATTTCTTTTTAATTTTTATTAATTCAATAATTATAAAAATCTCGAAAACGAATAAAACATTATTTTCGGGGAGGCAAAGGGAAAGGGAATCTGTGACGTCAAATACAGTGCCGTCGGTCATTTAATTGTTATGTGCCATTTAGTGGTGCCCAGTATTTAGTAGTGGGGGACCCTTACTTTCTTGACACGGACCTGAAATATTACGTTTATGCACTCTTCGAACAGTGCACAATATTTATCTTAAGGTCGTGTTATGGGCAGTGTACGAGATAGTCCCGTGAGGGGAAGCAGCTTATCCCCACCATGCGGCACACCAAGTCGAAACTGAGTCCCGAGCAACCCTCGCAGCGGGGCGCTCGGACCCTCAAACCCTCATTAAGGAAAACTGTTAATGACTTTTTCCATAAAAATATAAATTTGTTAAATAGTAACATTTTTAGTTTTTCATTGACATATTTAAATTCCTTACTTTCTCACGATTTCATACATATGTTGTTTATCAAAAAAAAGTTAAAATTAAAAAAATTTGTTATTTTTTTCAGATGCATAGAATAAAGTTAACTCTACCAAAAACCTTACCTATTATCAAATAAATATTTACTGTATCACTTAGGTTTTATCTAAATCAATTTAATGCTATTTGACCCAAAAATTGCATTATTTGAAGCATATACCATTTAACTTAATTTTTTAATTTTAACTTTTTTTTGGTAAACAACATATGTATGAAATCGTGAGAAAGTAAGGAATTTAAATATGTCAATGAAAAACTAAAAATGTTACTATTTAACAAATTTATATTTTTATAGAAAAAGTCATTAACAGTTTTCCTTAATGAGGGTTTGAGGGTCCGAGCGCCCCCGCTGCGAGGGTTGCTCGGGACTCAGTTTCGACTTGATGTGCCGCATGGTGGGGGAAGGCTACTTCCCCTCACGGGACTAACTTGGACATCGCCCTGATGTGCCGCATGGTGGGGGAAGGCTACTTCCCCTCACGGGACTAACTTGGACATCGCCCTGATGTGCCGCATGGTGGGGGAAGGCTACTTCCCCTCACGGGACTAACTTGGACATCGCCCCGTGTTATTTAGTGGCCACGTGCCCCATATATTTTACTATGGAAATACGCCACACTGAATACGCCACATGTCCTTAAGCTACATTTTAATGTTAAAATAAAGAAAAAAAGAGTTTTTTGTGGTATAAGCCTTTTCGAATTTTTCTTCAAGGAAATTGATGTTCATCTGTCAAGCCTTTATTTGAACTTAACGATGTTGCAGCAAGAAAAGCCTTTAAAATTCTCTTATTTTGCATTCTATAATTATTAAGCAATCATTAATTTCTTGGGCGTAAATTAAAGTAAAAATATTCAAGATTCCGGCTGATTCTTCTCCAGTTCCGATTAATATTTTACTTGTAATAAAAATTTGTTTCAAGTAAACTTTAACTTCCGACCTTTCTTGCTCCAACACCCTAAAAACAAGATTATAATAGCCCTTCTTGCTTTTTATTTATACATATAGTACAATCTCGATTATCTGAGGTAATGTGGGAAGTGGTGTCTCGGATAATACGATCTAATGAAAATTTTAATTATTTTTATGTGTTTAAAGTGTTAAAATTATATTAAACGACAAAAATAGACGAAATTTTAAATGCAACGAACATAAATAGTGTCAAACAGTATAAACCTTAAATTAAATTTACTTGACTTTACAAGTTCGCTAAACAAATTTCATTTATATTTAAACATATTTTAAAAATATGTTTTTTTGAATTAAATTAAAAACTGATACTTTTCTTTTTCAGAGTAACATCGTGAAACATCAACGTTTTTGTATGAAATATATGCGTTTGAGAAGCGTTACATTAAAATCGACTAAAAATGTCCGATGCCGAAAAACACAAACATCAACAAGGACCATCAGTTTCTTAGTTGTACACATTTTTTGTCCTTTCGAAAATTTTTTGTAGTGGAGGAAGAATGTAACTATTATAATTATTATTATTATTATATCGCGTCTTGATATAGTACTGCTCTCCGGTCATTTTCTAAATTAGAAGCTGACCAGTTACGAGTGTGCGTTTAGGGACAATTGTAGTTTAATGAATAATTGAAATTGTGTATAATTGTCATGCGCGAGATTACAGCATCTCAATTTCTTAGAATAGGAAGAAAGTTATAAAATTAAAATATTTCTGTCCTATTTGCTGTGAGGCTCACACATGCGCTATATTATTTTATACTTATCATTATTTGAGAAAATATCCTTTTTATATACGGTTTATAATTCTATGAGATTCAATGATTCTATATTGCTTTTTAAGTTTTGATTTATCATTAATTATTATCGATGATCTTTTATTAAATAGTTATTGTGTAGTGTGAACCTCAAGGCACTTGCAATATTAAGCTATTTAAGAAATTGAAAATCTTTGTATGAATTAATCATTAATTAAGAACGTGTCAAAAGATTTATTCTCAAAATTTGCTTCAATCTATTGCGTACAGAATATGATTTTAGAAAACCTTTTTTTCTTTTAAAAAACAGTTCACGTTTCTAATTTAATAACCGAGTTCAATTATTTTTTAAAAAATGTTTTAATTACTACAGTTTACCTATAATTGTGTTTTATCCAAGAAGGCTACACGGAGAGAAAAAACAAGGCTTTTCCCCATGAAAAAATATGCATTTAACGCGTAAAAATTATCACATTAAAAATGCAGGACGCTTACGGGTTTTTCCGGTGAGATTTTTGCAACGAGCTAAGGCATGGCCTAACCGCTAAACGCAAGAAATTCATCGGGAAATCCGGTGAAACTGCTACCTGAAAAAGGCATGAATTGAAGTCACGGAGAAAAGCCTTGTTTTTTCTCTCCGTGTAGACACAGGAGGTGAAACTTCGGTAGTGGGGATGAGTTAAGAGCCTTTCTTTAACCAGGTGTTTTTCGTTTCGAGAAGCCGTCGGCGCGGTGCTTCTGCACATCACTCACACATTCAAATTCTTATATACCGTGTTTTTCACATGTGTATGATATGATTTTAATTTGAGGTTAACTTTAATGTGCAATCGAGACACAATGTGTGTCATAACGAATATGTAGAAATAATGTGAGTGATTATTAAATTAAGTGTTATTCAAATAGTTAAAAATTCCGAAAATGTGCTGTGTGAAAAGTTGTAACAAGAAGAAAGATAAACACAACACTATGACTATTACTTTTTGTTAACTTTTAATACGCTTCATGCTACAGTTTACACATTTTTTTGTTTTTAAAACTTTTCTTTTAATAACTAAAAGATGTTTGAAAATATAAACACTTATATTTCATATTATATTTTTATAGAATATATTTTTCCTTGTTTACGTGTGTTAGATGAGCAGAAGTCCATGTGGTCTATTGCGACGAAAACTTTTTTTGAAAGTAAACGCCTGACCATAAACCAGCTGAGCAACTCAGCATTGGCATACCCTTACTACCGAAGTTTTACCTCCTGTCTCTAGTCTTCTTGGTTTTATCTTATTGAATTTGAAACCTAGGAATATTTTCAAAATTTATGATTAATTTTCTCATGAAAAAGAAATTGAAACGAAAGAAAAATCAATTTAAATTTGAAATATTAATTTAAAAAAAAATAAATTTAATTTTTGTAATTAAACATGTAAAGAATTAGAAATAACTTATGACACTGATTTCGTGAGAAATATTTTACATCTCTATAAACATAAATACCTTTGGAATGGTAATCTTTTGTATTTATAATTATTTTTTAAATAATAATTCTTCTTCACTTTTTTCATGACAGAATTGAAATATTTTTTATTATAAAATTTTTTTAATAAATTTTCTTTTTTAATTTATGAATGGGACATATAAAAACTAGTTTGCTATGGGTTTTTAATGACGTGCCCTTGATGTATGTGAAACTGCGATCTCTTGTAGAAGACAGTATACTTTCTTGTATTACAGTATGGTAATATAGTACACATCAATAAAATTAATAAAGCAAGTGAACAATTCAAGTCATGTACATGTGACTAGACAAATTTATCATCACCTACTAAGTATGCAGTTATTAAATGCATGAGTGTTACATTAAATTCTAAAAATAAAATTTTTCTTTCGAAGGGTCAATAAATAATTTTTGACTTTTGCAAATTAAACATATTCCTTTTGTATTTTACAGATTTTATTTTGAATATGCTTATTTAAAAGAAATATTCACCGTGACGGACTATATATTTTTTACATTCTCATCACATGAGAAAGTATTATTTAAATCAAGGAAAGAATCAATATTGATATGGGTATCCATTGATAACTAAGCAACCAGAGCAGTAAAAATTTGATATACATTTACAGTTTGTACAAGATACTAAAATTGAAATCAAAAATATTTTTCATAATCGCTGATGCCTCGCTTAGTGCTTTAAGTTGGTTAGAAAAACCATTTTTGATCAATAAAATATCCATTCATTATTCATAAATATAATTTGAAAACATTTTTCAATAAAGTATAAATATCTGCCATTTACTTGTTTGTTAAAAAATTGTTTTTGAAATTTAAGAGTATTTTCTGATTAAAAATTTTTAAAAATCAATTTTTTTGCTTAAACATGATCCTTAGTGTAATACAATTTTTATGCCGGCTTTATATATTAAAAATATATAATATAATAATATTATTAACATACATATTAAACAAAATCTATAAATCCATATGTTTTTTTTTAATATTTCGTCCGCCATATAGGGTAAGTGATACAGCCGTCGGCCACTTAACCCCTTGCGTGTGGATGACGTGTATACAGGTAATGAAAAAACGGCCCAAAGTGTGTCATGCACAATTTAAGCAAACGAGTGAATGTATCTTTCCACAATTTGGTAGTAAGGGGTTTTTTAGGTCACTGAATACGAATCTGAAGTCAGATTTAAAAAAATGTTGAGTTTTTCATCCAATATGGCCGCCAAAAATTTTGAAAATGTTTAAGTGTCAATGGATTTAAACGAAATTTGAATTCCGAGAGTTTTTTGTCACTGAATACAAAATTTTAAAGTATTTTATGCAATTTGGACCTAAAAAATTTTTAAAAAATTTTAAACCCGATGGATTTTAACTTTAATTACTATAGACGGAATCCCACCCTAAGTTAGTCAGTCTATATTAATATTGTGTATTTTATTGTTTTATTATTAAAATCGTGCCAACAAGCTTTAAATAATTAATAATTTTTACTGTGAGAATCTTATGTAAAACAATAACTGAAACTGGAACTGTTTTCTGGCGCGCATGCATATCCTGCCATTATTGGCACAGCGCTTGGCAACCAACGTTGCGCCACTTCCGACAAGCGCCGCCAGAGTGCATGCTAGTGATTTCTTCTCGCTTGTGACCTGTTACACTGACTCTATAAGTACCTGCTCCTCTCCCGCAAAGGCATTCACAGGCATCCCTCCACTGTGAGATATACGGTGAGGGAATTTTTATCAGTCTTTCAACTTTGTTTTACCAGAGGTGAAAAATTAAATTAATATGTTCTATTAATTTTAAAAAAAATTTCAAAACCTTGGTTTTTTTTTGGCTGCCAATAAAAAATTAAGCTTTTAAAAATCGATTTTGTTTCCTTGGCAATTCCTTGGTAACTAATATTGGCCCGATGCTTGGCTATCGATCATTGGCGGTAGCGTGATCATCCCAAGTTAAAACCAATGGTGCTTTGCTTTACCGACAGGGTTCAAGGTCAACCTAATAGATGGCGCCACAAAAATTAGTGATAAGATTTATAATTGGTAAATATAATTTATAAGACTTTTTGAATTTCGCGGGCATTGCTCTCTACTTTATTTTTCTACGTAGTTTAAGGTCAACCTAATAGATGGGTCCACAAAAATTTAATTTTACAAGCGTTGCAAACTACTATCTTGATTTTTAAATTTCCCCGACATTGCTTATAATTAAAATAAGTTTAGAGTTCTACAATTAAAACTGATGTAATGTTTACTAATGCAATTAAAATTTATTGAATAAACAATAAGCTATTTGTATTCAAATTGAATTACACCAGATCGGTAATGCTGATTTCTACTTGATCAGCAGTCGTAAAGGTAGGGATCTGACAAAATTTTTGACTCGATCGATAAGGTAGGCATCCGCTTTACCGACCGAGTTAGTTTTAGGTTAGACCGCTAGATGGCATACATACATTTTTAACAGCACAATTTCTAAAGCTACGTGTGTGATTTGTACATGTAGATAACTATCTACATCTAAACTTTTTAGCGACGGACATTTAAAATCATCTAAATTAAACACATTTAATGTATATTTTTCTAACCATTTTTGTTTTTCTAAACCTTTTACATAAACAGTAGGTGTACCTATTAATACTTTTTTGATTATTGGTTGTAATTCTTCATAATTCTCACATTTGTATCTTGCAGGTAATCGACTCCAGGCATATGGCGGCTCGAAGAGGTAGACCAATGGATGAGCATCTTGTTGAAGTGCATAATCTTTAAAGTTATTTCTAGTTAATAAAGGTTCAGATTCTTTTCCATAGTATGGAAAATTTGTTTTGAGTAAAATTTAAATTTCCATAAGGATAGTACTGTGAGTTTAAGAAAAGTTTAACATTGGGAAGATTACAGGCATCAAATAAATTTGCATACCTTCCTTGATCTTCTTTTCGATTTGTTTGAAAACCAAGAATAACATATCAAGGTTTTTCAACTTGTGTTGAAGTTTTTACAGTCCACACGTGCTTTTGAGTGGCAGGAATCATAGGATTCTGATACAAATCCCATGATCTAAAACTCATTGTTATAAGTGAGTCTTTTTCAATAAATTACAACAATTCAATTTTTGGCGATCATTTACCATTAAATATGGAATCAACCATTCAACTTTGTTAATTATAATTTTAAATTCTTCACGCTCAGCTACAGCAATGTTTACTACACTATTTAGATCAGTACGAGATCTTGTTAAAATAAGTTTATGTTTTGCATTTACAACAATCTTTCGATAGTCTTTAGCAAAACCAATAATCATACTTAGTGGAATATTCACAACAAAATATCTAGCATAATTTGTTACTCTACTGTCATTATCATAAGGTAGATAACCAGCATTTTTAGAGTAAATCATTTGATTAGGTGTTTGAGAAATTATATTTTTCATTGTGGTTGTAATACCAACATTTTGAGAGCGATCAATTTCAACACCATTTAATTCATAACGAATCTCATTAAACAGGTAAGAAATACCATTGCTAATTAACTTTCTATTAGTTACAAGCGCATTGTTAGCCTTAACAAATTTTCCAGTGACGTGTAGAGTACTTTTAGAGGGAAGAATGTACAAGTCTTGATGTTGAACTGCAATTCGAATCTCGTCACTGTTATTGAATGCTGATGACGCGTATGGTTGATGTGCATGAATCTCATAGTCTGCTACAGAATTATCAAATTTAACTGGACTTAGAATGTTTAAAATTTCTGCCATTTTTATTACAACAGCAAATAGAGAGTATGTAAAAAATCAATTTTTTACTTTGTTTTCTTGATAAACTCTTAGGCCGAGCTGTTTCAGAAATAGTATGTTCTGAGATGTTAGTCTCTTGCAAACTGATTGAGGAATGAATGACTTCTGACATGGCAACTCTTTTATATAGCTTCCACCAGTTTTTCTATGAAATACAATTCCATTACTTTGATTTAACGTGTAATCGAATTGTTATAGTTTTACCTCTAAAATTTATTAAATCCCCGTCTTGATCAACGATTCTTATTTGAATATTATGTATTGTCTTCACGGCGATTGGAAGATAAATGACGTGAGATGGAACTTCTACAATCTTATATCCAGCTGGTACAATTGGAAAAAATTCGTGAATTGTGTGTACCTTTTTATTATTTATGTATGCACCAGTAGTAATGTTACATTCAATTCTGATAGCATTTACCTTAAGAATGGCTACTGGTACATCTGACGTATAAGGCTTATTAGCTGTCAATATTCGTGAAGTAAATCCTAATAATTCACCAATTAAATCGTTTTGTTCAAAACTCACTTCAAGGCTGCTTGTTATTTCACTACATAAAGTATTAGTGTTAGGTTTTATTCTTACAATTTCAGATCCATTTTCAATAGAGTTTTGAATATATTTTTCAATATCTTCAATTTCATAGCTTCCAGGGGGAATAGTAATCACTTTATCACCAATGTAAAATTTATTTTTACCTTGATCAATATTAGGAATTGAATTGAAGGTAGTAATTCAACTAAGTCAAGTACATAATTTTTGTTAGATAATAATTCTATCGGAGGAAAATATTCTGCCTCCAGGACAGATGAATTGCCTGAGATGTTGATGGCTTTTTATAAACTGATTAGCTGAAATGACTTACAATCACTTATATAGAATATATTTTTTAGTTATTTTAAGCTGTCCACAGAAGAATTTTAGACATAAATGACCGCAATTGAGGCTCCGGATCTTAAAAGGGCACTTTCCGCATAGACTTTACATGGCAAAAGTGCCCTTTTAACCCTCTGCTGATGCTAACTTATCCCCACTCTATCGCCAAAGAACGTAACTCCCATAGTCCCCACCAGGCGTCCAGAATGACGATTTTTGACGATAACGGTCGTTAGCATCAGCAGAGAGTTAAGATGCGGAGTATGGTTTTAAATGTAAACCTTTACCAAATGAAACTGCTTTTATGATTCTATTATGACGCTGAGCTTCCTTCAACTGCTCTTTTGCTGCACTTGCATCATTAACAGCTTTGGCTACACCAGCAGCGGGAGCTGTAAGTAAGTGCTCCAAGTGCACTTAGCCCAGCAAAAATTGTAATTAATAATAACAGACCACCAACTTTTGATGGCACAGGTAGAATACGAGGTGTTAAAACTTTTTCTCTACCACCTGCATTCCTTACAGCTTTTCGAGCTGTTTCAATAGCTGACTTTATTGTTGATCGAGCATCATTACCAGAAATTATTGATTTTCTTGCAGCATCCACAATTTTCCTAAGATTTACTCGTTTTTTTGATTTTGTCTTCTTCCCTGCTGGAAGTAAAGGGATAGAAACCCTATCTCTTTGAATATTTTTTATCTCTGAGATAGAAAGAGATAAAGTTTCTCTATCTTAGTCTATCCCCACTTTATCACTTCAATCACTTTTTATCTCTCCTTCTGTATAAATCTTTTTCAATAACCTTTATTTGATCTCTTTTAATACTTTCAATATCCACACCTTTATCTTTCTATCTCTAATTTCATCTAAGAATATACTTATCTCTTTTAATAATCTTGTTTCTATCCCAGGCTATCCCTTTTTTATTCCCCTCAGGCTCTTTCTATCTTTCCTTTTTATTCAATCTGTTTTAATAACTCTTACTTTATCGCCTTTTATCCTCTTACTATTCACTTCTTTCCCTTTCTATCCCTATTTAAATGTCAGTCCATACTTGTCTCCTTTTATTCCTTCGGTTCTATCAGAGTCTACCTCTTTTCTATTAAATTTTAAAAAATTCGATTTTTTCTTTTCTCTTAATCTTTTTCAATAACCTTTATTATATCCTATTGAATCCTTTTTTAATCCCCAAAGATAACTTTTTATACCCTTTTTAATGTGACGATTTTGTGATAAATAAGGAGAAATTAAAACTTTAAAAAGGAGATCAACTGAGAGATAAAGAGTGATAGAGTAAGAGATAAAAAGAGATCAATACAGTCCCAAAATTTAAAAGGTAGTTCAAGAAGAAGAATCTTCCAAGCTAGCGTGACTGAGTGACATGTGTATTCGACTTGCGTTCCTAAGTTTCAGGGTTCAAGCCCTCCTGCGTGCGAGATTTTTCAAATTTGATTTTAAGTGTTATGTGTATAATGTTGGTCAATAATGTAAAATGAAATATAGATTTAAACAATAAATAATAATTTCATAACAAATAAATAAATAACTTGATTTGTTAAAAATAGTTAATAAATAGAAGTACCCCTACTGAAAATCCCTGTACAAGATCATGTACCCGAACACGCACATTCTCATGTGCAGGATCACGGATCCGTTCCTGTACAAGTTCTTGTGTATGATCAAGTGGCGGGAATTGGAACAGTGAAAACGTACATGAACTCGCACATGATCATGCACGAAAATTTTATTCGCACAAGAACTTGTACAAGTTCATGTACATAACCAAAAATTATTGAATTTTAAGGCACAGGAAATTGTGTGTGATCATGGACAAAATTTCTTCTTGTGAGAGAACGTGTGCAAGAACAGGCACATGTTCTTATATAAATTAACGTGTAGTTTCTGCACTACATTCTTTCTAGTACATTTTCACGTGCAGGATCATGTGTGTAGTTTCGAAAAAGTAAAATAACCCTATAGCTGACCACATACAAGATCATGCATTATAATTTAGGGTCAACATTTAAAACGAAAAGTGAACTCGTACATGAACGTGTGCGAGTTTATCCTGAAGCAATTTTCCGGATTTTTCTAGTATATGAACCTATACAGTTTCTTGCACTTGATCTTATGTAATGAATTTTCCGAAAACAATTTCATGTACATGAACCCAAGCACTATAATATTAAGAATAAGAGATCTCGTGCAGGAACTGTTACAGGAACTTGTACAAGATCTTTTAAGTGTGATTTTGCAGGAAAACTCTAGGAAAGGAATATGCACAAGATCCTAAATATGTTTCTACACTGGATCTTGCATAATATCCAGTGCAGTAACATGTTTCCCAGGTGAAAATGATTCGTACAAAATTCGTAAGGGACTCTGTCCGTAATATCTACACAAAATTTCTTTGGAAAAAGGGGCAAAATTTTTTAATTCCGCATGTAATTGAAGCCTAAAAACTTTTTTCAAAAATTTTAGATTTCGATTAAAGTTTTAGAAATTTTGCTTGAAATTTGTTAGTATTTTAGACGAATATTGTACAAAATTCGTTCAGAAAAGTATAATTAAATTTTTTTAAATTGTACGTGAACAATAATGTACAAAATTACTATCAAATCTAGAGCACAAATATAACTATATAAACTATAAGTGGTCGAAAAAAATTTGGGTAACAATTATGTACATAATTCCTATCAAATTACGAACGAATTGTTTTAAAGTTTTCACGAATTACTATAGATTAACCCGAATTCTGTACGATTCGTGCGAAAATTGATCTAAACATTTTTACCTGGGTTGCAATCGTTCTGCATAATTTCTTAGAAATAATCAGAACATTATTATAAGTTATTATAAGTATATGTAATGCTTGAACATAATTTTTTAACTCTTAATTTTTAAGATCACAATATATCACAATATATTAACTTAAATTATATCAGTCTCGACGAATACAATAAAATTATAAATATATTATAAATATATTAAAACAAAATTACATATGCATATTTTTATCAAGAAAATGTATTACAAAAACGATTTATCAAAATGGGAGATCTCCAAAAGAGAATTAAATATATATTAATGGTATTAAATTTAAAAAAAAATAAAGTCACTTGAAGTCGGTTTTACCGAAAACGGTTAATTTTCTCCTTCATTTGCATCGATCGTAGCAGGACCTGAAACATTTGAAGGAAATTACTAAGTTTAATGTAAAAGATGAAGAAGTACACTTCAATCTTGCTATAACCAGGTAATAAATTCTAACTACTACGGGCTAAACAACTTCATGTATATTCGCACCACCTACTTTTTGTAAACACGTGTTTTGCATTTTGACATATGTGTTGTAATCTCTAGTATGCCTAACAGCAAAAAAATATGCTATTTTTTGCATTTAAATAATAATTTTCTATCGCCGTAAAAAACTCGATTTTTAATTTCCACAGAACAGAAAAAACTTAAAAAGAGAAAAATGTTAGTTAACCCTCCATCCGTCGCATGGTGAGAATTTCCTTCACCCAGTTTCTTTTTTTATTTATAACTTTTAAAATACAAAAAATTATAATTTCATATTCTCATTACCTTTCACAACACTCCTCTTCTTTACATTAAAACAATTTTTGTGTTTTTTTATATTTTAATTTCTTTGTTATTGAATTTGAAAGCAGCAAATGTCGAGGATTTTTGACGCGAAGTGAGGGAACTTCTCACCATGCGACTGACTGCGTATACTCGATTTCATTTGTCATTAATTTTTTATTTAAATAATTAACAGAAAATAAAAGTTAATTTTACTGCCAATAGGTTGTTTAGAAATTCTTATGAACATTAAAAAAAAATTTGGCATTTTAGAACAAGTTTGCACTAATTTATGAGGGTGAGAATTTTTCTCACCTGCGACGGATCGCGTTACAAAAAAAGGTGCGACGCATGGAGGGTTAGAACAATCTAATTAAAGTGAAATCTCGATAAATCGAATTTCAAGGGGAACGACAAAAAATTCGAGTTATTGAGCTTTTAAATTAACGAGGATTAGACCACTAATGGACGAATTCCTTTCAAAATTTGGAAAATTTTGATACGTTTTGCTTTACTAGAATTAGACTTTTAGAACTAAAAGTAAATAAAATTAGACCATTAATGGACGAATTCCTTTCAAAATTTGGAAAATTTTGATACGTTTTGCTTTACTAGAATTAGACTTTTAGAACTAAAAGTAAATAAAATTTGTCGTATCATATTAAGAAACAATTATTTTATTCTTATAATAATTATGGGGTTACGCCACCCTGAACGCTTTAAAATCAAGATTCGCCGTAGAGAATCGCCGCCACGTAAAAAGCAAAAATCGCGATAATATATTCTCGAAATATCGGCTGTTTTTCGGTAAAATCGAATAACTCGAGTAAATCTTAACCGATTTGCCTCATTATTTTTTCGTTGGATAAAGAATCAAAAAGAAAGAATTCTGTTAAGTTTATTCAATATTTTATATAGTTTTATAGAATTTAGGCTAGGAAAACCGGAAAAATAGCGATTTTTTGAGATTTAGACAAACCTGGAGCATAAACTCCTAAATAGATTTCTGAAATATTCTAGAATATTATTAATTTGGTTAAAATCTCGATATACATTTCAGGAATTTTTAATTTACTTTGTATTTTTTAAAAAATTTTGATTTTTCTCAAAAAAATTGAATTTTTTGACATTTAGACAAACGCAGAGAGGAAACTTCTAAACGGATATGTAAAGTATTCTAAAATGTTATTGATTGGGTTGAAATCTAGATATATATTGCAGGAAATTTTAATTCACTTAGTTTTTTTTGAAAAATCTTGATTTTTCTCAAAAAAATTGAATTTTTTGACATTTAGACAAACGCAGAGACTAAACTTCTAAACGGTTATGCGAAATATTCTAGAATATTATTGATTGGGTTAAAATCTCGATATATATTCTAGGAATTTTTAATGCACTCCATATTTTTAAAAAATTTTGTTTTTTCTAAAAAAAATTGAATTTTTTGACATGTAGACGAACGCAAAGATTGGATATGTAAAATATTCTAGAATGTTATTGATTGGGTTAAAATCTCTATATATATTGCATACAATTTCAATACATTAAGTATTTTTTGAAAGATTTTAGTTTTCCTTAAAAAAATTTGATTTTCTGACATTTATACAAACGTAGAGACTAAAAACTATACTTAACAGATTTGTAAAATATTTTGAAATATTATAATGGATTGAAAGCTAGAAATTTGTTTTAAAAACTTTAATACATTATTTTCTAATTTTTAATTTATGTTTAAAAAAAATTTTTAGTTAAATCAAAACATCAATTTTCTCCTGTATTCTTTTTTCATTTTTTTATTATGTAAAAATTTCTGTAAAAAATCATATCTTAAATAAATTATTATTTAAAACTTAATTGTCTTTTATTTTAAATTATTAGATCAAAGACCACAATATTTTTACAATTAATTATTTCATTTATTAAAAAGTTGAGATGACGCAAAAAGTTTTAAAATCCCAAAAAAAAAATCTTTGATGCAAAAAATTCCGCCAAGTAAAAGATTTTGTGACTGTCTAAACAATTAGTGAAATAAAAGTTTATCAAGTAAAATTTATAATTAAAATTTTAATAATGTTTGATTTTAAATATTTTCTCTCCTACACAACTCGAAGTACATATTGCAGTTGAAAAAAACAACCCGGGCTTAGCTGTTGTTATTCTACATTGCGGCTTATTACATTTCCGAATTAAGTCAATGTCAATTTTAAAATCTCGGCATCAATACTTTCATTAATTACAAGTTAGAAACATTATTGACGCCAAGATTTTTAAATTGCTGAAATAGAAATTTTTTATTATGACGAGTAATTAGATTTCGTTTTTTGTGAATGTTAATTATGAAGTTAAATTTTATTTGTTACAATTCAAAATGCTATGAAGAACATTGACTTAATTCGGAAATGTAATAAGCCGCAATGTAGAATAACAACAGCTAATCCCGGGTTGTTTTTTTCAACTGCAATATGTACTTCGAGTTGTGTAGGAGAGAAAATTTTTAAAATCAAACATTATTAAAATTTTAATTATAAATTTTACTTGCTAAACTTTTATTTCACTAATTGTTTGGACAGTCACAAAATCTTTTACTTGGCGGAATTTTTTGCATCAAAGATGTTTTGTTGGGATTAGATGGTATTTCAAAAATTAATTTTGTCAAAACTATTAAAAATACAACTTTTTGATAACTGTAGTTTAAAAATACATGTATTTAATTTGAAAAAAAAATTTAGAAAATTTAAAATATATTCAAAAATGGCACTTACACTACCGTCCGTGAGTATCAAGACGCCCCTTTTTTCATGAGTGGAAAAATGTTTAAAACGTAGAAAATAAGAATTACAAAAATTTTTCGTATTTTTTTTCCTGAAAGCTAATGAAATTATGAAAATCTTGACACCTGATCGAAGAATTTTCATTGATTATTCTGCCAGATACTGTTACGTCAAAACTGAAACCTTTTTAAATATACCTAACATTTCTCGTTTTAAATTAGTTTCAGAAATTCAATCTAATTTGGGATGAGGATAAGTCAATGAGCCTACTAAATGTTGTGAGAGAATATTTATTTAAAACCAACCAAGAAAGAAAAGAATTGACAATAGTACAAAAATACAATGAGTATAAGAATCTTACTTTTGGAATAACGATTATTGCAGGTGTTGAAAAACTGGTGATTGTTATCTCGATTTCCGATCTGAAGTGATTATGAGAAGTAGACACAAAGGAGCCTGTGGTTGGTGTCCTCAGTGGTTGTATATTAGCCTTGTTGTTTACACTAATGAGATTTAGTGTATTGTATTCTTGGGGATTTTTCTCTTCTTCCAGACTGTCGCCTCCAAAGCAAATCTCGATGTTTAGAAATTAGAAATACTGTTTCAATATTTGATTTTGAAACGTGGAAACAATTTAGTTCTTCTTGGGTTATCACTTATTGCTCGTAGTTAAATAAGTGAATTTATTAATTGTTGTACCGAACTTGGTCTCATAAATATACTTGGGGATGTAGTTTAGTTAACTTCTAAACTGTATACTGGGATTGCACTTAAGTTGACTTCGATGTGTTATGGTTGATGTTCAGAAAAATACTCTCTTTCAAAGATGTTATTAGGTTGATTTCCAAAAAAATACTCTCTGCTCTATCGAAGATGCTACCCCTTTTTATATCAAATTTCTAATGCAAGGTGGTTCACGAATATTACACGTGCCGAAATGCTACACGTGCAGGTAGGTGCAGCGATACCTCACCGGACTAATATCAATAGGGTTTTCTTCATTCGCCATGTATTTGGATAGGTCTCACCGGACTTGATTCTGGTATGTGTCGTTTCTCTCTCTTTCGGAGTGCATTCTTCTTTCCTTATGTGTGGTCTAGTTTGCAGAAGGTTGTCAAATTGATGCGTAATCGTTATTCCTTTTACATTATTTGAAATATAACTTCTCTTTCTTGGATTTGTTATAACTTATAAATTTGTTGTAATTACATAAATATAATAAGATATACCATATTAATAGAAAATGTACTGAATATAATGCAATGATATATGACATACACATACATACACATACACATGTAAATATTATAAGAATTATATAAGTATATCAGGAATATTAATAAGAATATACGTAAGTAATTCAAGAATATTAATAAGAATATACATAGGTAAATAAAGAATATAATTAAGAAACTACATAGTTGAATCAAGAATATTAATAAGTTACGGACGTAACACCTCCTCCCTCAGATTGAGCATGGGAGAGAAACGAAACATGCTTAAACTATTCAAAAACGTATATTATATAGAGGAAATGTTATGGCCGTTTATGCATGCATTCTATCTATTTTTTATATTTTTTTAACAATATTTAGAAAAAATTATTTTTATTCAAACTTATCTTATTTCTCTGTATATTTTTCGTCTGAATTACAATAATTGTTTTTATTATTAATGTGTGTTCTTTGAATCAATCTTCTAAATTTACAATATATAATGAATTTTATGTTTGATACAATTTGATGCTTACAATTTTCATCTATAGAAAGAAAAATAATTTGTTCTATTACGCTTTTGCGTAAAATTTTGTATTGTATAGAATATATTTATAAAATGCAAATTATGAATTTTTTATAGTCTGCTTTGAAATTACATTCAGAAAAATATTTTTACAAATTGGTTTTGAAACTTAAGTCTTGTATGACTTAAAATTATTTTAAAACTTTGCTCGAAAATTAAAAATTTGTTTATGATTGAAATTCATTGTAGATTTGAAGATTTTTAAATATTTTCTTATTTAATATTATATGTATTTTTTTAAAAAACATTATTTAACCTTTATAAGCAAAAAATTTTCTATTTTTAATTTTTATAATCAGAAAATATTTAATGAGACATTTTATTTTTTTAACCTGACAATTTTTAAATGTTTATTTCTTATTTTCTATCGCTTTTAGTTATTTTATTTATGCGATTTTCTTTCGTTCTCAA
Source organism: Leptopilina syphax (assembly GCA_032872505.1). Classification (NCBI taxonomy): domain Eukaryota; kingdom Metazoa; phylum Arthropoda; class Insecta; order Hymenoptera; family Figitidae; genus Leptopilina; species Leptopilina syphax. Next base: position 24,526,021 of record CM065472.1, on the reverse strand, counting down.
GTTACATTTGGACAATAATTATTAAGTTTTTGAGAAGGAAGGAAATTTTGTTCTTTCGAGTTTCATATAAACCTTGTTTTTACGAATTTTAATAAACACTGTGGATGTAAAACTTGTTTCTATTTAAATAGTTTTTTTTGATAATACACTTTAGTCAATAATAAGGTAAAATTTTAAAGTTACCTTGTTTTGTTATTATAAATTTGAACAATGACATTTTAAATTCTTTTTCAATAAAATTATATTAAATAAGGTATAGAGTTTATCTTAATGTGTTAAAAAAAATGGGTTTTAATTTCTTTTAGTGCAAAACAAGTATGTAGTGTTTAAGATTTAAGATAAAATCATTACAAATTCAAAAATTGATAAAATATTATAAAAATTTAATTTAAAAAACTTGCGAATATTTAAAAGTAATTTTTTCAAATTAGATTATTGTTATAGTGAAAAAAGATAATTAAACATTTGCTTAATATTTATAAAAGTTTAATTTATTGAAAACAAATTAATTTCTTTTTCTTTTGAAGTCCCTTCCTGAAACATAAAACTATATATTATAAAAGTATTTTATTACTCTTGTTTAGTTCGCGATAGTTTCAGTCTGTTCGTATGTACTATTTTTTGTTTATTTTTAACTTGTATTTTAACGTTTCCTTTATCAAGGATTTCTAGTATTTTGTATGGACCTGTGTATTGATTAGCAAATTTATGAATTTTTCCTCCACGTAATAAAAATACTTCGTCTCCAAGTTTAAGATTTTGTGGATTACAATTTTTGTCATAATAAATTTTTGACTTTTCTTTTGCTAAAATTAAATTTTCTCTAGCGATGTTTCTCATTTCATAAAGTCTTGTTATTAAATTTGTGAAATATTGATCATATGTTTCTAATTTTTCGTGTTCAAGTGGCGGATCGCTTGATGGTAATCGTGCCAATTTTCCAAAAATTAACTCGTACGGAGTACACTTTGTACCTTCATGAATGCTTGTATTATATGAAAACATGGCTAATTCTAACCAATCATCCCATTCTTCATTTTTATTGATAAATTGTTTTAAATATTCTCCTAGAACGTGATGAGATCTTTCGATTGATCCGTTAGACTGGGGATGAAAAGCGGTAGTTTTAAATTGTCGTATTCTAAATCTTTTTGCTAATCTTCTCATTAAATTACTTTAAAAGTCTGTTCCCTGATCTGTTAACACTCCTTTGGGTGACCCAAAAATACAAATAAATCTTTTAATAAATGCATCGGCTATTGTACTTGCTTGATGATTTGGAAGTGCGATTGCTAATGAATATTTAGTTCCGTTTTTAGTTTTTGGTAATGGGCCAACAATGTCCATTGCAATTTTTTCAAATGCTGTACCTGGTGTATCTGTTATAATCATTGGGTCTTTTGTTTTAACTCTAACTAATTTCTTTAATTGGCATTGGAGACAACTTTGAATATATTTTTGAATATTATTTTTCATGTTTTCCCAATAATAATTTTGACGTATTCTTCCATATGTTTTTGTTATACCTTTATGTCCTCCAATTGAGCTTGAATGAGCTTCTTCGATTAATTGCATATATTCTTCTTTAGTAGGATATTTTGTATATCCATTACATACAACAACTTTTACAAATGAATTTTCAAAAATTAATTTTATCATTGATAGGATTTCGTCCCAAGTTACATTATTTATTTGGGCTGTTTTTGCAATACTGATACTTTTCAATTTTAATTCTTCACATAAGTTTTTCATTGAAATAATTGTAGATTTAATTCTTTTTATTGTATCAGATAAATTTTCTTTCATTTCATTTTCTATAGGTAGAGCAATATGATAAAATAAACCTTTCTTAATTTTTTCCGCTATACCTAATTGAAGTTTACCAAAGTTTGGTAATTTTTCTCGTTTTGCTAAAGATCTGGAGCCATTATCTCGAGGCTCTCCGTCAACTGAAAGAAAATATGTTAAATTGTCACTTCGCATTGGTAGTTGGTCTCTACAGTCGATAACATATTTTTCTTGTTTATTATTTAAATTTTCACAATTTCCATTTTCCACTAAGTTATCTTCTTCATCAGATGATTCTTCGGAATTCGAATTTTCGTAGCCTTGGTCAATTTCTTCGTGTTTCTTTAATTTTGATTTTTCTTTATTATACTCAGGATCTGACTCAATTTCGTCAGGAATAACTTCATTATAAAATTTTTCTTTTCTCTTATTATTTGTATTGCATACCTTTTTCGGTCTTCCCCTTCTCTTCTTGGAAAAGGAGGTATTCAAACGTGTGCTATGTTTCTTCGGTCTACCTCGTTTCTTTGTTTTGTGTGCTTTTATTTCTTCATTTTCAATTTCTTCGATTTCTTCATTTTTCTTTTCTTGTATATTCTTTTCTTGATTATCATTTTCTTGTATTTTCCTTTGATTTCTTGTTATGACATTACAAGTTTCTTTACTTGTAAAATAATTTCTTTCAATAGATGGGAGATTTTTCCTTATCTCCGAAGTCATGTAGGATTCATTGTCCTTTAATATTTTTTCAATAGATGGGAGACTTTTTTTTATCTCCAAATTCGTGTAGCATTTATTAATTATTTTTTCAATATGTGGGAGACTTTTTCTTATCTCCAAATTCAAATAGGATTCATTGTCCTTAAGTATTCTTTCAATAGATTGAAGAATTTTCCTTATCTCCAAACTCATGTAGGATTCATTGTCCTCAAATAATTTTTTAATAGATCGAAGAATTCTTAATATTTCCGAGTTTTCATAGGATTCATTGTCCTTAAATATTTTTTCCATATCATGGAGATTTCTTATTATCTCCGAATTCAAGTAGTATTTAGTTTCATTTGCTACACAATGTATATATTTTTCAATTTTTTCTTGCACACATTTCATTATATTTTCTTGTATTTCCTGAGTTTCTTCCATTTTTTCTTCTTTTATTCCTTGTACTTTTTCTTCAATAATATCTTCAACTGGATTTCTGGATAAGGCATCAGCATTGACATTTGTTTTGCCTGCTTTGTAGACCACATTAAAATCGTATTCTGCAAGTTTCAGCTTCCATCTTGTTACTCTGGAGCAAGGATCTTTAGAATTTTGAAACCAAACTAATGGTTTGTGATCCGTTACTAATGTAAATTTTCTACCATAAAGGTATGGTCGAAAATGTTGCACACTATATATGATGGCCAAGGCTTCCTTTTCGTACGTGTCATATTTTCTTTCGCATTCATTTAAAGTTCTTGACGTGTAGGCGACTGGTTGGTCTTTTCCAATCACTCCTTGCGATAAAATCCCTCCTATTGCGAAACCTGAAGCGTCTGTTGTCAGTATAAATGGTTGCGAAAAGTCGGGTCTTCTCAGAAGTGGTTCTTCACATAGTTTACTTTTCAACGTATCAAACGCTGTCTGTTGTTTATCAGTCCAAAGGAAAGGAATATCTTTTCTTAAAAGTTGATTTAAAGGATTAGCGATTTTAGAAAATCCGTCTATAAATTTTCGATAGTAACCTGCCAATCCTAAAAATTGTTTTATATTTTTTACATTTTTTGGTTTTGGGAATTTCTTTACCGCTTCTACTTTTTTCGGGTCGGGTCTTACCCCGTTTTTATCTATTATGTGTCCTAAGTATCCTACCTCTAATCTCAAAAATTCACATTTGTCTGGCTGCAATTTTAAATTAGCAAATCGTAATCGTTCCATAAGTTTAGAGAATTTTTCTTCGTGTTCCTCCAAGGTGTCTGCATAAATCACAATGTCGTCTAAATAAACAAATAGTTCTGATCCTTGTAGACCTAATAATACCTGATCAATAAGTTTTTGAAATGTACTTGGCGAATTTTTCAGTCCGAAAGGCATTCTGTCGAATTCATAGTGTCCAAATGGCGTTGAAAATGCTGTCTTATAAGAATCTGTAGGATCCATTTTAATTTGGTGAAACCCTGACGCCAAGTCAAAGACTGAAAAATATTGAGCATTTCCGAGTTGGTCCAGTAGGTCCGTAATATTAGGTAGTGGGTAAAATTGACCTACCGTGCGTTCATTAAGTTTCCTGAAATCTAAAACTAATCTCCACTTTTTATTCCCTTGTGAGTCATCTTTTTTTGGTACAATCCATATTGGTGTATTGTACGGTGAGTCCGAATCTTTAATAATTTTTTGTTTTAATAATTCGTTTACTTGGCGTGTCATTTCTTCTTTGTGAACAGGCGGAAATCTGTATTGTTTGGTTATAATTGGTGTATCATCTGTCGTTATGATTCTATGTTTTATGAGATCTGTTCCTTCTAAATATTCTCCAGGTATATGAAATCTGTCTGAATAATTTTTTACTAAGTTCATGATGTGTTCTAATTCTTCTTTGTTTAAGTGTTCAAAACGAAGTAATTTTTTAATTTCTTCAACTCTATCGTTGCCTGTAATGTTGAAAACATTTTCTGATTTAATATTTTTTGAAAATACATCAATTATTTGTTTAATTGATGAGTCTTCATTTTTACTATCAGATTTGTTTACTGGAGTTTCTTGTTTTATTTCATCAAAATCTTCTAAATTTATTTCAAAAATTGGAATGTCAATTGATTCATTCAATGTGTTGATTGCCTTTAAATAAGCTATGCCTTCTATGTTTGAAACTACTGCATCACCTAAGTAAACACCATCTTTTACTTCTAGTCTTGGAATAAAACCCTCTTTTTTATTTTTATTTAAAATCTTTACATGAATGTTACAGATGGACCTTGGTGGTATTGTAAAATAATTTTTTGAATCAAAATTAAATTTTTGTTTATTGATTTCAAGATGTCCTTTTTCATAATTAATTTTTACTTTATTCTGGACGAAAAATTCTGTTCCTAAAATACCGTCATGTTCGATTGGAACTTCATTAGATAATAAATTAAAAATTGTTGGAATCCCGAAAATATTAATCTCTACTTGTCCTAAAGTATAAACTGCGTGATCGTTAATTCCTGTTAATTTAAGACATTTATTTTCATCAATTTTTATATTAGGATTTAATGCGCGAATTTTTAATAAATTTGGTCCTGCTCCTGTGTCAATCATCATTGTTATTGGAACTTTCAACTCTTTAGTATCGATTCGAATGTATGGAATTGCATTAGTTTTTGCTAAATTAATGTTTCTGGATGCATAGTAATTTCTTCTTAATTCTTCCTCAGAGCACCCTACTGAAGAGGAATTTTGGAGTTTCCCTGATTTTGTGTTTGTGAATTTGTTTGTTGTTGTTTATTGTTATCATCCCACATCTTTTTCCTACAATTGGTGGAAATGTGTCCTAATTTTTTGCAATAATTACACGTTACACTTTGATTTCTATTCGCAAAGTTTGTAGTATTGTTAGTTCTTGGTTCTTGAGAGAAATTTCTTTGTTGATTTTGGAAAAAGTTTTGTTGTTGATTTTGTCTTTGATTTTGGTATGGAGTTCGGAATTGATTTTGTGGTATGTTTCTAAACTGATTTTGTGATGTGTTTCTAAATTGATTTTGAAACTGATTTTGTTGAGGATTTTTGTAAAAGTCTTGACTTTGAAATCTATTAAACATTGGATTTGGATTGTTGAATCGATTTTGATTCTGGTTTGAAAAATTTTGTCGTGATCCTGGATAAAAGGAGTTTTCTCGTTTTGGTCCTATCAATTTATTAAGTTGAAAACAGTTTACTGCAAAATGACCTTTCTTTCCACAAACTAAACAAGTTATTATGTCATCTTGAGCGATATTAATTTTTGTTGTTTTAGCGAAGTCTCTATTATTTTTAGGATGAGAATTATAATCAGTATTTTGCTCACTTTTTCGTAATTCACGGTGTGATAATAATTTTCTTTCTATTTCTACTGCTTTATTTACTATCTCTTGAAATGTATCTGCTGTTCCAATTCGTATTTCAATTTCTGGTCTAAGTCCTCGTGAAAAACAATCAACACTTGTTTTGTCTAAACTTGCTTTAAATGGTTCATCTACTCTATTTTCATTGCTAATCCTATGCGCGTCTAATATTCTTTCTGCTGCTTCTGCGATTCTTGACCCATAAGAAATTACATTTTCGTGTTCCCACATATATATTGCTCCTAGTTCTCCTTGTAACTGATATACAGATTTTGCTGGCGCGTAAATTTGTTTTAATCTTTCTGTTAACTGTTCTACTGTATTAAAATTATTTCCTATTATAATTCTTCTTGCTTCACCCGAAATTCGACTCCTAATTAATTTTACTAAATTTGTTTGTACTTGTGCATTATCAGGAAGCATAGATTTTGCTTCTAAACAACTTTCAATAAATATAGATAGTGATATGTTTTTTCCGTCAAACATTGGTATTGTTTCTAAAGCGTCGCGTAAAGACACTTGCTGATAATTTGGAAGAGCCATGTTTTCCTCAAAATTGTTACTATCTCTACTGTTATTAAGAGAATTATTTTCAGAGTTATCGTTTGTTTTAATTTCGTCAGTTGAAGACTTATTTAAGCTTTTATTTGAATTCTGTTCCACTAAGGTTTTTTCAGTTATGGTATTTTCACTATCGTTACTGTCACTGTCGAATGAATTATCGTCAGTATCAAAAAGTTTAGCTTTTAGATACTATAGCCTGAGTCAAACTGTTCCTGTAATTCTAAGGGATTAGGGTTTTCTTTAGAATATCTGGGTGTACTTGTCGATGGTTTTGTTTTATAATTAGGAATTCCTGAATTCAATGCTAATTCTGGATTATTCTTTATGTGAGAACGAGTTAAATGTGAGGAATCGGTAGTATTTTTATTCGAAGAAGACATTAAAAAAAATCATTATCAAAATTTATAATATACGTAATAATTGTAAAATTGTCAATCCTGTCTCTTCAATATAAAATACACTTTTTCTTTGCGGTTAATATTTTTATCTTGCTTCAGTATAATAAAATATTTTTAAACATGTAATAATAATAACAAACCACAATTAAATGAACAAAAGAAATTTTGTTTTAGCATAAATTAATATGTCAAAAATAATTCATATATAAGACAAAAATTTCATAAGTCTAGAGGACTTGAACCCTTATTCAGTAATATAACAAAGGATTTAATTTGATGAATGCACCTTGCAACTTTAAAAATTATAAATTGAGAGGACTCGAACCTCTATTTATTAATACAGAATTGCATTAATAAATGCACCATGCACATTAAAAAAAAATTCATAAGTTAAGAGGACTCGAACCTCTATTCATCAATACCAATATAAGATGTATATTTATGAATGCACCTTGCGACTTAAATCTTGTATGATGTTATCAATTAGCATAAAATGTGTTAAATTAATAAAAATCTTTTTTTTTATGTTACTGATTAATTTCGATTATTGTATGTTGATATCATTTGTTATTATTATTTGTTACAAAAAAAAAATTTTCCCCTTTTTTTAACAATTGGTATACTCATTGATTTATTTATTTTTATTGAATTATTTCATTAATTTAAAAATTATATTCATTAAAATTTTTCGAATGTTATTAAAAATTTGACAAAATTATATGGCTGATCGACTTTATAATTTTCCCGGGCCGATGCACCAAAATTTAAAAGGGCTTCTGTTACGTCAAAACTGAAACCTTTTTAAATATACCTAACATTCCTCGTTTTAAATTAGTTTCAGAAATTGAATCTAATTTGGGATGAGGATAAGTCAATGAGCCTACTAAATGTTGTGAGAGAATATTTATTTAAAACCAACCAAGAAAGAAAAGAATTGACAATAGTACAAAAATACAATGAGTATAAGAATCTTACTTTTGGAATAACGATTATTGCAGGTGTTGAAAAACTGGTGATTGTTATCTCGATTTCCGATCTGAAGTGATTATGAGAAGTAGACACAAAGGAGCCTGTGGTTGGTGTCCTCAGTGGTTGTATATTAGCCTTGTTGTTTACACTAATGAGATTTAGTGTATTGTATTCTTGGGGATTTTTCTCTTCTTCCAGACTGTCGCCTCCAAAGCAAATCTCGATGTTTAGAAATTAGAAATACTGTTTCAATATTTGATTTTGAAACGTGGAAACAATTTAGTTCTTCTTGGGTTATCACTTATTGCTCGTAGTTAAATAAGTGAATTTATTAATTGTTGTACCGAACTTGGTCTCATAAATATACTTGGGGATGTAGTTTAGTTAACTTCTAAACTGTATACTGGGATTGCACTTAAGTTGACTTCGATGTGTTATGGTTGATGTTCAGAAAAATACTCTCTTTCAAAGATGTTATTAGGTTGATTTCCAAAAAAATACTCTCTGCTCTATCGAAGATGCTACCCCTTTTTATATCAAATTTCTAATGCAAGGTGGTTCACGAATATTACACGTGCCGAAATGCTACACGTGCAGGTAGGTGCAGCGATACCTCACCGGACTAATATCAATAGGGTTTTCTTCATTCGCCATGTATTTGGATAGGTCTCACCGGACTTGATTCTGGTATGTGTCGTTTCTCTCTCTTTCGGAGTGCATTCTTCTTTCCTTATGTGTGGTCTAGTTTGCAGAAGGTTGTCAAATTGATGCGTAATCGTTATTCCTTTTACATTATTTGAAATATAACTTCTCTTTCTTGGATTTGTTATAACTTATAAATTTGTTGTAATTACATAAATATAATAAGATATACCATATTAATAGAAAATGTACTGAATATAATGCAATGATATATGACATACACATACATACACATACACATGTAAATATTATAAGAATTATATAAGTATATCAGGAATATTAATAAGAATATACGTAAGTAATTCAAGAATATTAAATAAGAATATACATAGGTAAATAAAGAATATAATTAAGAAACTACATAGTTGAATCAAGAATATTAATAAGTTACGGACGTAACAATACAGAAAAAATACTGGATTTTGCATGCTTTTCGTAATTTTTTAATTTCTCGAAAACTAATTAACTTTTATTAGCGCTCTTGGTCTTGTTTTAATCAGCTCTATTTAATGTAGAATCTAAATTATTAACTGGTATTGTGAAATAAATTTTTCCAAAAAAATTTGAAACTGTGAAAGTCGGATGAAAAAATTTTGAAAAACAGATTGACAAAAAAAATTTTTTTTTATATTAAATAATTAAGTAATTAAAAAGCTTTTTTTTAATTTTAGTATATCTATTAAATGAACGTATTTTACATTGACCTTTTTGACACTTTAATATTTATGATAATTTTTTGAATTTTTTTAATCCTACTTTTACGGTTTCAAATTATTTCGGAAAAATATATTTCACAATACCAGTTAATAATTTAGATTCTACATTAAATAGAGATTAAAACAAGACCAAGCGCGCTAATAAAAGTTAATTAGTTTTCGAGAAATTAAAAAATTACGAAAAGCATGCAAAATCCAGTATTTTTCTGTATCTGGCAGAATAATCAACGAAAATTCTTCGATCAGTTGTCAGCCTCTTCATAATTTCATTAGCTTTCAAGAAAAAAATACGACAAACTGTTGTCATTCTTATTTTCTACGTTTTAAGCATTTTTCCACTCATGAAAAAGGGGCATCCTGATACTCACGGACGGTAGTGTATCTTTCTTTAAAGAAAAAATGAAAATAAGCATTTAAATAAACTATAAATTAATGAAAACTGCATAATTTGACGTGTCAATCTTAACTTCTGCATATAAGGACTTAGAGAGTTGTAATTCATTACACATACTTATTTTTACGTGTAGTTTACGGAAAAAATATAGTGAACCTGATTGGGGGTCATATTTACGAACAAGAAAGGAATGAAATTTAATTTTTTCAGAAAAATGTCAAAAAATGACCCTGTCCCCATACTGAAATTCTACATATCGTCACCCATTGGGCTAAAATTCGGTACAAATTTTCAATTGTAGATTTAGGGAAAATTTTATTGAATCTGATTGGGTGTCATATTTACGAACTTTTTTAATTCTTTGTATGGGCGTATTCCTGGCAAAAAATTTTTTTTTTAAACTTTTTTGGTTAAAAATTCGCTGAGTTACGGAATTTCAATGTTTAGAACGCCAAAAACCTCATTTCGAGAAAAACGGAATTGAAGATTGCTATGCAACTAATAGTTGTATCTCTGATTCTTCTTGGAAGTTAATCAGATAAGAATTGTTTTCAGTTCAGGACACCTTGAAGATAAAAAACCAACAGGCTTTAAATTTTTAAAACCACCCCCCTCCCATCTCTTAATTTTGAAAATACGAAAAATCGACAATATGGGTCCTTTTCTAAAAAGGACAGTTTTTCTATTAAAAAACCATTTTTTTTTACAAGATTAATGATTAGGTAAAATTTTATTGTGTCATTTGAATAAGAAGAATAGATATTAAACTTATTTAACAATTTTTGACAGTCTCTATTATAAAAAAATTGACGCAATATCCAAATTTTCAATTCGACAATTACAAAAAAAGACTCTAACATCAATATATCTGGTTCTTCTGGGAAGTTATTCAGATAAGAATCGTTTACAGTCCAGGACACCTTAGAGATGAAAAATCAAGAGGTTTTTAATTTTTCTACACCTCTATTTTTAATATACGGATTTTTTTGCAAATGACCGACAAAAAGGACCCTTTTCTATTTTCTAAAGAACCAATGAAATCAAACAGTTAAATTATCGATAAATTAATGAAAACCGCATGATTCGACTTGTCAAAACATATAGATTGATAATAAAAAAAAATCAAGATTTTTTTTAATCTCGAAAATTAGAACCGAGAATAATGTCCCTTTTCATGTGGACGTCCACATATTACTTTCAATCAATCTTATTTGTTTCCCATACATCTTTGTATAAAAAACGAATTTAATTTTGGTGTACGGAACCCTTGATTATAGTGCGAGTGTAACTCGCACTTGTCCGATTTCTCTATTGTTCATAAGATATTATAAAAATATTTAAAACTTGATTACCATTTTGACGATTGGCAATTTCTCGCAGTCTACGGAGTTCACGAATTGGAATTTTATCGGCATTCAGATCTGTTATTTTCTGCGATAAATGTTTCCTACTAAAGGAAATAATATCTCCACGATAAACAGGGCCGTCTGTCTTCTTGATTTTTATAAATCTACTAGCTTAACTAAACGCGCGTGGAATTTTCATGTCCATTGTTAATTTAAAAAACTTTCCTTTTAAAATTTAATAAAAATTCTTTACTTTCAAAAAAATTATTTCATTAATATATAATTTATAAATTATTACATATTATTATTATTATCAATTAGTAATAAATAAACAAATTAAACCTTAATTATTAATTTCAAAAAAAAAATTTCAATTAGGAACTGAAAAAAAATTGATATTGATTCTAAGAAAAAATCGATAAGACAAATCGATAATTAAATCATCGTTCGGACATCTTTTAAATCAAAAATTATTTACAATTAAAAATTCACATTAAAAGTAATTAATATTATGAAATATATTTATTTCTAAAATTTAGAATTATTATTAATAAATGAATAATTTCAATTTTAAAATTTTAATAAAAATAAAGTTTTGTTTTTTAAAAGAATTTAATACAGAAATTGTTACATCAGGATGTCTAACGGTCAGGAAAGTCAGGGAATTTCTTTGGTCAGGGAATGGCAGAGAATTTCATTAAAAGTCAGGGAAATTTCTAAAAATTTATAAAAAAATTAAAATTTTTTGTTATTTAAAAATTTTTTTAATCTAACAAAACTTAGAAGATTTTTATTACCGTTTTTTTTCTATCATTAGATATTAATTTATTGTTAAATATGTCAGTTACCATATTTTTGTCTCAAGAAAGCAAAAATAAAATTAGTAAAAGGTCAGGGAAAAAGTCAGGGAATTTTTTTCTCAATCCTTGTTAGACACCCTGTATAAAGTTATGATTTATTATTTAAATAATAAAAATAAAATTTTGTATTTTAAAGAATTTAAGATAGAAACAAATTTTATAGTTATGATTAGATAGTACATAGAATAAATAAATAACAATTGAAAATAATTTTTAACTTTTATTGAATTCAGAAACAATTCTTGAAAAGTAATACAATATTTATTGAATAAACATTAAATAAAATTGAATATTAAATTAATTTAACAATAGGTTTGTTGCATTTCAAAATTTCAGGATATTTTATTTTTTTTTCATCAATTAATTTTATGCTGCTCGTGTTGTCAATTGATAGATATATATCAATTTCTCATCTCCTAAAAAAGATAACAAAATTATTATAATTATTATAATTATAATAATTATAATAAAAATTTATAATTTAATTAAAAAATTTTTGTATACAATAAATATTAATTGAAATTTAATTGAAGCGTTTTGTGCAGAAACCGCATAAGCCCATTTTTTCGAAAATCACTTTTTTATTGAAAATTTATATTTAAATGAATATAATGCAAAAAGCCGAATTAAAAAAAATTTTAACATTTACGAGAAAAACAGTTTTTATTGATTTCTAAACAATTTTGAATTATAGACTTATGCTGTTTTTGCACAAAACGCTTCAATTAATTTATTTAAAATTATAATTATATAAAATATTATATAACAATTATTATTGCAACAATAATTGCTTAGTAAAAATTTCTAATTTAATTTAAAAAATTTTTCATACAATAAATATTAAATAAATTTTTATTAAATAAAAAATATTTAAGTAAAAAATAATCGAAAATGAAATAGAAAAATTTTCATATATTTTATTACATTTACTTGTGAATTTTAAAATCATAATAATATATAATAACAATTGTTGCAACAATAATTGCTTAGTAAAAATTTATAATTTAATTACAAAAATTTTAATATATATAATATATATTGGAAATTATCATTATAATTAATTAATTATATTTTCAATTTAGTGTTATATATTCGAGTAGGAAATCGCTCAAAAAATCGAAAATTTCATCAAAAATACAAAGCAAAAATTATTTAAATCAAATATTTTTTCAAATAATAATTTACTTACCTAATTTATTTAATTTTAATTTTTTTAATTTGTTTAATTAAATTTAATAAATTTTTATTATTATTAATCAATTTCATAATAAATAATTATTGATTTTTTACAGTAAATAAAAAAAATTATTTAAAAATGCGTACAGTAAATAAATAAAAATGAAAAAAATAAATACTTTGATAAAATATTACTTACGTTTCTTTAAACAAAATTTTTTTTTTGTTTTATTATTTCAATTTCAAAGTATATAATAATTTAAATCAAATATTTTTTTAATAACATTTTTTTAAATAATAATTTATTTAGTTTTAATTTTTTTAATTTGGTTAAATAATTTAATTTATTAAATTTTTATTATTATTAATTAATTTTTCAATTAAATGTTACATTTAAGTGAGAAATATTATTTGAAAAAATTGAAAAATTCAAAAATTGCATTAAAAAAAATTATTGGATGAATAATAAATTTTTTGGATTTAAACTTTTTTTAAATTGTTAATGCATAGTAATAAAAATAGTATTTAAAAATAAAAATTTTTTATAATAAATAAATTTGATAAAATTTCACAATATTTTACAATTAAAAGCTAATTAATCGGCTACAATAAACAAAATAAAATTAATTAATTTTTTTAAAAATTTATTATTATTCACAGTAATAAAAATAGTATTTAAATAAATTTTTTTATAATAAATTTGATGAATTTTTCACAACAATAAATAATTGTTGATTCTTTACACTAAATAAAAAGAAATGAAAAAAATAAATACTTTGATAAAATATTACTTACGTTTCTTTAAACAAAATTTTATATTTGATTTTTTTTATTTTTTTTATTGTAAATAAATAAAAAATAAATAAACATACTTTTGAAAATAAACATGATAATTTTTCACAGCAAATAAAAAAAATATTATTATATATTACATGAATAATAATAATAAATAATTAAATAATTATTACATTCATAAAACTTACCAATTTTTGCTGAACCATTTTTTCTGCAATACAATTTATTCCAGCTTCCGCCTTCTTATTTAATTCTTATTAATTAATTCTTGAAAATTAATTTTTGATAATTCACAATTACACAATTCACAATTACGCAGAGAAAATAACGCGATCAATAATCAATAACCTCGGAATTTATACAAAATAAGATAAACATGTCAAATTAGTACACAAAAAAACAAAATCCTCCACAAATGTCTAACTTCAAGTGTGGACAGAGATCCGGAAATCTGGAATCACGACGATTATTATATATAATTATGAACAACATCTGCAATGAAATTTTAGAAATTATTAATTAACCATAATTAAAGTAACTAAAATTGAGATTTTGAAATTTTTTTAAAACAAGCTTTGCCCTAAAATGTATAGAACGTTTGCGTTATTAATTTACAACTAAAATGTTATGAAACCATTTTGTAGAAATTAAAAAAAATTTCAAGGATATTCAAAAGTAAGAATGAAAAGAATTTCCTTACATTTTACGGTTCTCCAGGTACTTTAATAATTAAAATAATTTAAAACTAATACAGGGTTGACTCAAAAATTTAGTTTTGTTTTTCCCTGATTTCCAGACAAAATTTTCATTTTTTTCCTAGCCTAAAGAATTTTCTGATTCACTGTAAAAATTATTAGATACTAAAAAAAATTTTATTACATTTATTAAACATTCATGCTACAATGCTTTTAACATTCGATTATTATCTCAAATTTTAACTGAAATTCATTTTTAAATCAGTTTTTATTAGAAAATTCTAAAGGAATTAAATTATTTTAATACAAAAATAAATAATTTATTAAATAATTGAATGTTTCTAAAGATTGAATTCTCATAAAGAATTTTATCAACAAATTTTTAAATAATTGAATCTCCAAAACTTCTAATAAAATTCATTCAAAATTGAAATTTTCTAAAATTTTAAATTGAAACCATTTGAAGTTTATCTATTTATAGAAATTTCAAATGCAATTCATTTAAAATTTAATTAATTTAGAGATATTTAATTGAAATTATTTATTAAATACTTTCTAAGTAATAATTTTATAATAGTTCTTCGAGAATTAAGTTATTGAAAAAAATTATTATTAGAAATAGAAAAAAATTGAAGATTTTGCATTAGAATTCGTGGTAATATTTGATAGTTTATGAGGCAAACCAAAAATACACCAAAATTCACAATTTTCTTATGAGTTCTAAAAATTCAATTTTTCCCTGACCAATTCTACTTTCTCAGACTTTTCCCTGAATTCCCTGACCTTTGGAAACCCTGTAATAATTACTTTTAAATTAATTTAAATATAGACATGCAATGTTGGAGCAATATTAAAGAAATGTTTTGCTAATTTTGGGTTATTAAATAAATTTTGTGCATACCATAAAGAGCATCAAGTTTTCTGGGGGAGCAAATGCTCCTTACTTGCCCTGGGTGTCTTGCACCAGCTTTGAGATCCAAGCATTTATTTTTTAAATCGTTCCCCCATATAGCTATTGCGGTATTTCGAACCAACACAGATGGCTTTTTTGTTCTCTCCAACTCGTGCCATACATCTTCATTAAAAATTACAGCTTCATTTATTCGAACCTGCAAGTTTAAAATTATAAACTTTTCTTTGAAAAATGTAACGTATTTTATGACTAACTATTTGTATTAAAAAAATATTATAATTTTATTAGAAAAAATTATACGATTAAATAGATTAAATTAATTAATCGATTTATTTATCATATAAAAAATCTATGTAATAGAATTATTAAAAATTCTTAGTTAATTATTTATTTAATTGAATTATTATTTTTTTCTATACTTTCTGAATTAAAAAAAATGACTGGTGACTGTCTGCAGGATGTCTACCAAACTATGATTTCGAAATTAACGGATTTTCTGGACTAAAAATAAAATTTTTCTGGATTTATTTTTTAAAACATCAATAACTATACTATTAATTTATTAATACTATAGACACTTTTTAAATTTGTCAGTTTTACAATTTTCGAAAGTGTGATTAATTGATAAAATAAATTAATAAAAACGACGAATTCGCAATTTATATTCTTTGAAAAATGTAGAGAGTAAAAGAAATTTTTTTATAGAATTTGAAAGAAATATACTGACTATTTGTAGATGATTTTAGTATAGAATTAAAAAGTGGAATTTGTACTTCATATTGGAAAACTATCAAATATAACAAAAAATTTTACAACCCGAGTGTATATAATTGTTTTTCTTAAAAATTTGTTGAAGAATATAAGACTAAAATACAAATTTTCTATAAATTTTAACCAATTAGTGAAATTTTTAAAAAGTTTGCGGATATTTTTGTAAATTCCTGTCAAATTCCTGGTTTTTCCGAAATTCCCACGCTAGACATCCTGTGTCTTTAATTTAACATATTTAATATTTAACTTAACTTACAGTATTATTTATTTTTTCAAAATTGAAATTATTAGCAACATCGATTCTTTGTTCGATTCTCTGTTGTTGAATTGCTCTCTGTTGTTGAATTACTCTCTGTTCTTCAACTAATTCCGGTTCTTCAACTAATTCCGATTCTTTAACTAATTCTTGTTCTTGCATTAATCCCGGTTCTTGAACTTCCCTCGGTTGTTGAATTTCTCTCATTTCTTGAATTTTTCTTAGTTCATCCTCTTCATTTTCAACTTCATTTTTTTTGTCTTCGTTAATATTATTACTCACATTGTCGGGTTCTGTCACAAAGTTTTCTCTGTTATCAAGAAGGGCCTGCTTCTTTGAAGAGACTTGTGAAAGTTTTACTTGCAAGACCTAAAAATTTAATAAAATATTTCTTAATCTTTATTAAATTTGCTAGGTGTAGAAAAGCATGGACTTATTTATAATTTCAAAGTTAAGAATTTGTGAAAGTGTAATTTTGAGAGAAATTATGGCAGAAATGAAGGATAAATATATATGTACACCTACAAGTCAGAAAACTATTTGTCTTTATTTTAAGAAACTATTTGAAATATTAGAAAAATTTTTACTTTACTTTCTTAATAATAATATTAAATTATTGTTTAAAATTACGTTTACTTTGCTAGAATAAAATTTAAATTGATTTTTTTAAAGGTTTATAAAATCTTCCACATTTTCAATTAATATGTTGATAGTTTTACATTTAAAAATTAAAATTTGTAACAATAAAATGTAGAAATATAAAAATAAGATAATTCTTTAAAAGAAATTTGTATATACTTATCAGTCAACTGTGGAAATTTAATAATTCTTGTGATTTATGTATGAGTTTCGCAAAATGTTCTATAAGTTCAGTTCTATAATAATCTTAAATATTTAATTTCTAAATGATTTAAAACGTGATAAGAAAACAGTGAAAAGCAATATTTAAGTATCCGTTACTTAAAATTAAAAAAAAATATTTTGTTTTTTTCATAACGCAGTAATTACAGAAATTGAGTACGACGACTAACTAATACATAACTTAAAATGTTCAAAACAAATCGTAATTTAAGTCAAGCGCACAGTTAACGATAATTAAAGTTTCCCTCCTTGTCCAAAATTAACATATTTGCATGTTTTAAATAAAAAAATATGAGGTTACATTCCTATTGCAATTCAGTAATATGAGAATTAATAACAATTATTGAAGGTGAGCTTTTGTTTTTCTTTCTTTAGAAATATTGTTTGACAAATAAAAAATATGCAGGTATTTTTTATGATTTATAATAAACTAATATTTGAAATTAGAAAATTTAAAAATAATTATGATTAATAAATAAATTTTGATAAGGAAACAATCCCAGTAAGAAGTAAGGAATTGAGAAGAATTGGACATTTTTAACTTTTTACAGAAAATGTTAAATTATCAATTTTTTTGAATTCCGTTTCTGTCCAATTCCTATGTATTCCTTTTTGAGGCAAAGATTTCTTGAATGTGAATTCCAATCAATTCCGTTTTAATATTGCTTTAATTTTTGAATTTTTGTGAATTCCGAAATACTGTGTGATACTCGGTAAGTTCAATTCCTGTCTATTCCGTTTTAATATTTTGTAATTTTTTAATTCCTTTGAAGTTTGCAACACTTTGAGATAAGTGCTTTTAAAATTCGGAAGTCATAGTACAGTTTAAATAGCTGAGCGGACAAGCTGTTTGTCTCCGACAATGAAGCTTGAGGGTTCAAATCTTCGAACAGTCAAATTTTTTTTCCGCTTAAAATATTAAAACGGTATTTAAAAGAATAAACTTAGCTTCTTTTCGGCTTCTCCAAATGAAAATGAAAAGAATTGGTCACAAACGGAATTCAAAAGAATTAAAAATTTCGAATTCTTATTAATTCCTTACTTCTTACTGGGATTTGCATTATTTCTATTTCTTAATTGAGACGTGAATTTCGAAAAGGGCTCAACTCTAAAAATCGTAAGATTCGTTATCACTGTCAATTGTTAGGTAAACATGACATTTATGTTTTTCAGAGTTGAGCCCTTTTCGAAATTCACGATTCAATTACAATTGCTTTAATGAAATTTAAAGTTTCTTAAAAGTAGATAAAGGAAAATAATGTTTATAAACTTTATTTAACAATTGCAAATTTTAATTGAAAATGAAATTGAAAATTTTAAAGTTTTTAGAAAATAAAATGTCCTTGAAGTTTCGAACGTTCAAATGAACGACAATATCAATTGAATTGAATTTTATTTACAAAATATTGCTTTTTATAATAAAGAATTCTTTTTTAGCTAAAAAATAATTAATTACAATATTGTTTGAATTTCAGTCTATTAATTTTTGAAAATATTAGAGCATAAAAAATATTTCGTTCATTTGAACGTTCAAAACTTTAGGAAAATAAAATAAAGGAAAAAAGTTCACTCAAAAAAAAGTTTTGTTACATTATTTATTTACGAATTTCTTTAATTTTAAAATTATTCAAAAACATCAATAACTTTTTTTTTAAAATAAATATTTAATTATTATTTTTCCATAGGAATTAAGATTTTCAAAAATTCTAAATTCAAACCTTTTTGAAATTAAACAACTTATAAAAGTATTATTATTACTTCACATTAAGAATATTGTTACTGTAACTTCTTAAAAATTATTTTCATCATTTCAATTCAATCATTATTTTCTAGAATTTGTAACTTAAATTCTTCTCTAAATCATCTATTTTTAATAATTTTTGAAAAAGTTCATTGAGTATTTTCAAATACATTTTTTTAAAATTGAATTTTACGAAACTTTGATTATTCGGAAAATCTTCAACTAAATATATATATATATATATATATATATTAGAAAATAAAAACTTCAAATTATGTTTAAAAACCTTATATTAAACTTTTTCAAAAAAATTAATGCTTTAGAATTGCCAGTTAAAAGTATAGAAAATTAAAATTTTTTAAATAGGGTCATTTGGGGTAAATGTAAACAAGGGGTAAATGTAAACAATAGATGTTTCAGCTAAATTTACAAATTAAAAAATAAGTACGACGTCAATATTTTTACCTCAGCTCACCTAGAAGATGTTCTGAGTATTGCCAATATTTTATTTTGACAATTGGCAATGCTATAGTGTAAGTTATTTTTTAATGCAAAAAAGATTGAAAATCAAAATTTTACTGTTTCAGTATTTTGTCTCGCATTTGCATAAAAATAAATTTAAAAATCAAAAAATACGGCCCTGACCGCTCGTTAACGTGTCAAATGTTTTCTGTGCCCTAGCAAACGGGGATCGCTGAGTGATCACTGAACTTATTTTTGTTTTTTGGAAATTTGAAAAAAAATTGCAATAATGTAACTTAAAATGATGTTTTAACTCCTGATATTTGTATAAATAACTATTGTTAATGTTTATTTATTAGTGAAAGTATCAAATTAAATGAATTAATGTTAAAAAACTAGAAAAATTGAAAAATAATAGTACGGTGATGATACGGTGATGTCCTGTTATTTACTAAAAAAAAGTACAAAATAATAAAGTTGATCACTGGAAAACATTAAAATTATAAGTGGATGTTTTATAATACCATTTAAGAAAAGCCAAATGTCAATTTATATTATTTTTCTTGTAAAAATAATATAAATTGTGAAATGTATAAATAAAACGTGAAGGAACTGTCAGTGGAACAGTAGAAATAGATGGCAGCGCCAAAGTGGTAATTCATTACTAAATTTATTACCGACTTGCAATATATCTCTAGAATTAATTCATAACAAATAAAACAGATGACACTACTATTTTCGTAATTGTTCAATATAGCTTATTTTCAGCAATAATACATTTATTTGACGAGTGGACTCATTATTGTAGAAGATAAGTAAATTAACAAATTTAAATAAAATGTTTTAATTTTTTGTAATTTTTTTTCTAATATCAGATGGTTAAAACGTCTTTATTAAAATTCAAATAAATGACAACTGTTATCTGTTATAAATTGTAAAAGAAGCATACTTAAGTAATGAATCATATATTTAAATTTAAATAATTTTTGTAATAAATTTACATAGTTATAATTATTAAAAAATTAATGTTTCATTTGTGTAAAGTGCAAATCCTGTCAGTTTATCATTGGGTGATTTTTGTTATTTTTTGAAATAAATTGAGTTGTATGTTACGGTAAGTACAAAAAAATAATTAATTGCATATTTTAAGCTTATTATGTATAATTTTTTAATAATTATTAGTGATTGATTATTACAAAATAAGCCTTTTTTTATTAATAAAATGCATTAAATTACTGTGAAATATGAGAGGTGACATTCTTAGCAGATTAAGTAAAGTGTAATTTCACGGATTTCAGTGAAATTTCTTTCATTTTAATTATTTTTAAACATTGTTGGTACTTGACAATATTAAAGTTATAAAAATAATACATAACGTTGAAAATATGATGGAAAATTATCGGCTGCAAATGAAAATTGGTAGAGAGTTACTACGTGTGTAAATAGATGGCGTTTCTTACGCGCGTAAGGAGAGAAATTGACTAAAGGCCTAAGCACAACTGCTTGACGAATGTCGTTCGCGAACCAATTGTGCGTTGGACTTAATAAAGTTTTTCACAGTGCAACGCCAGCAGGGTTGGGAACGTTAACCACCTAAGGTAATCTACAAAGCTGTTTACATGTAGATTACTTGGTAATTTACATCAAGAGTTTTCTACGTGATTTACATTAATGTATTTTGTTAAGGCCAACGCAGAATAGATCTTTAACCGTAACCGCAATCGTAACCGTAAGCGTAAGAATGAGTTAGAGAAGGATAAACAATATACCTATCCTTCTTTAACTCATTCTTACGGTTACGCTTACGATTGCGGTTCCGGTTAAAGATTCTATTCTGCGTTGGCCTTTACGTGATAAGGCCAACGCAGAATAGATCTGTAACCGGAACCGCAATCGTAACCGTAAGCGTAAGAATGAGTTAGAGAAGGACAAACAATATACCTATCCTTCTTTAACTCATTTTTACGGTTACGCTTACGATTGCGGTTACAGATCTATTCTGCGTTGGTCTACCCGGTAAAAACGAGTGTATTGAAATCGATTGAAATGATTACAAGTATAGCTGAATTCTTGAAATCATTTTAATCCAAACGAATGACATTTTTGTCCATCAATAAATTTATTCCAATCACAGTAATCTATTTGAACACACTTATATTCAGTTGAATCCCTGTTAACATTTCAAATCTGTTAAAATGACGAAAAATGATATCAATTTAATTCAGTTTAATGCTTTCTGAAAATTTTAAAAAGTGAAATCATTTGAATCCTTTCTTGAACATAAACATTGTCAACATTTTAATTTTTTTGGATTGAAATGGATTAAACTGATTACAAATATGCTATGAATTCTCAATCATTTTAATCCAAACCAATGTCGTTTTCGTCCTTTTTTGATATCATTTTAATTTATTTTAATACACACCTTCTTACCGGGTATATAACCAGAAAAAAAACTTTTCAAGAGGTTATGTTATGTTTTTTAAAGTCTTTTAACGGCTTTCACAGGGCGAGTGATTGAAGTAGAAGCAGAACGAAGGAATGCATACAATATAACATCTTTAAAACGTTGTATTGTCAAAAGTAATTGACAATTTACAACATTTGATTTTTGCATTTGAAAAAGCAATATAATATCTATCGATTAGCATAAAAACTCAAAATTGATTTTTTAGAGCTAAGCCCTGTTTTCTCGTGGACAGTCACATATATTGGTAGTTCCACAAATGAGGAAATTTATTATGTCCAAGGTTGCTTTTTGTACATTAATTTCGAAAAGAAAGAAAATTATTTTCAATGCAATCAGTTGAGGTTCGTGGTTTCTATTATATACCACGTATTTAAGAAAGGAAAATGTAATCCGAATTCAATAATAATTTTTTTTGCAAAAAATTATTATTTAAGTGCTAAATTCTCAGATTTCTGGAATGTTCCTATGTGAAAATTAAGAGTAATAAATTAAGTAAATATTGTTTTTATGTGTTTAAATACAAATTTTACACTTACATATAACATTTTTAAGTAGTTCTACTTTACAAAGATTTAAACAATTCTTAGATTACTTTATATTTCATTTAAAACATTTAATATTGAATTTTCACATTGCATAATAAATAGTTATATTTATAACATTCATTAATCTGTATAAAATTTGTAACCCCTAAATTTTATGCGATTTATATAATTTTGCAGATTAGATTTACCATTATTATGGTTATAATTACAGTAGAATTCCAATTATCCGGACGTCCGATTAACCGGATTGTCGATTTAAAGAAAAACAGTTCTGTGGTTTTAAAATTTGCTTTTGATTTGGAATGTACGGATAGAAACCCGTCCAGAAAAGTTATGAAAACCTCTCAAAATAAAGAACTTGAGACGTCAATGTTTAAATAGTTTTTGCAGCAGCGTTTTAAATAGCAGATTCAAATCTTATTACTCAAAACATATAAATCTTATGCTCATTTCGATTATCCGGATTTTCGCTTATCGGATCGGGTCTGGTCCCAATTCATCCGGATAATTGGAATTCTACTGTACTACAATTGAACCTCCCAATTCTATAACTCGATCGCTAGTAGCAGTGAGTGCCTCTGGGCCACTCACTGCTATCTGACTGGCATTAAAGCGTGCGTCCACAAGTAGATAAAGTTATAAAATTAGGAGGTTTAAGGGCATCCGGGAAAAATCGAGCCCAAAAAGTGTTTTCCCGCGTGTCGTCTCACTCCTAAATAATTAGAGATATTTAGTTCGGATTTATCATGATAATTAGGGGAATTCATGATGATAAAGAATATTCTCGAAATTTGCAAGTAATTTTTGAAATAAATATTGAAAAACGAAATTACAAAAGTTGGATTTTTGGCGAAAGTGAGAGACAATATGGCGGCGAGTACACAGACAAGTGGATCTATGTGTCAGTGGTCAAGGAGGTGGCGCCAATTCTCGGAAGTGGTCGCGACTGGAACTAAGCAAATGTATTAATCTCAAATTACTCCACTTTCAATCGTTAATAAAATAATTTCCTCGCAAAATTATTGCAAAAACGGAGAGGACCGCTCCTCGGAGAGTCTTCCTCTATCACCCCTCCAAATATGAACCCGAAATATTTTATCCTCTCAAAATGAGACGTCTATACTGAACCGTAAAAATCCCCCTTTTTCCGTATATTTAAACAATTTTTTTCAATAATTATTTATCAAAATTTCTCTAAAATCCGAGAGGACCGCTGGTCCCAGAGCATTTCTCTATATTTACCAAAAATTCCCGACTCAAAATATTCTTTTCTTTTTAAATGAGACGTCTATCACGAAACCAGTATTTTTTCCCGGATGCCCTTAATTTATTTTAATTAGCTTTATAATTTTCAAAGATGATAAAATTAGTTTTTCAAAATTAATATGAAAAATTTACAGTTAATACGAAACTTTTCTTATTCGTAGAACTACCTTTAGATAAGCTAAGTTGTTTTTCTTTTAAAAAAATAATTTCTTCTCTAATTCTATATCCACTTCTTAACAATTTTTATAATCAATAACATATTGGTGAAACAAATGTTTTACAGACTGACGAAGATTATGATGCACTATTGCAAACCAAGGACGAAAAGATCATTAATCATTAGAGGAATGTAATAGAGAGCTGAAGGAGAGAATCAAAGTTTTAAAAACAATGTCAAAAAATTATGAAAGTGATATCGCATTTCAAAAGAAGGTGCTATAATCTTTAAATGGACTAGAGCATGGGATGGAAAAATTATTGCTAGAGACAGAAAGTTGTAAACATTTGGTTGCAAATACTACTCTCTAAATGTGGATACAGAAATCCAATTTTGTAAAGAGCCATATTACATTTTTAATGTGAGCAAATAAAATTAATAACATAAATTTTACCATTATCAATATTAACCCTTAAACCGCACACTGCCGAATCCATCTTTAAACCGCACATTGGGTGTGTGACACCCGGGGACTTTTAAGTGTGTTCTCCAAGCTGGAATAGGATATTATCTTTTGGAAAAATTATCTTATATAGCTCAGAACATCTATTTTGAAGGAAAATAGGATTCATAATGATTTATTTAATTTTAATAATTAAAAAAGAGTTTTTAAAACTAATGAAATTACCTTAAACAAAAAACTGGCTGTCAGACAAGCAGAAATTTTTCGCCGACAACTTCATAAAGTTATCAAATACACAAAGACACTTGGCTGACTAATGTTACTCACGAAATATAAATTTAAGTACAAAATGTTCCATCCAATATCAACACATGTTCAATTTTTATGAATTTAACCGAAATATTAGAGTAAAAAGCTAGAATATGGGTGTCGCACGCCCAGGGTGCGGTTTAAGGGTTAAAAGTTTTTTGGAAATATAACTTTTATGTTGTTTCAGTATTCTAAAATTTTTGGAGCATAAATCGATAGAAAATCGTCAACAAAAGTGTCATTGATAGATTTTTCGTTCATATAATCAAGTCGACTTGTTTCACAAACTTAGTGTTGCCGCAAGATGAGACAAGACGAGCTTTTTTCAATCTTGTCTCGTCTTGAAATGTCAAGACCAACAAAGAGTCTTGTCTCGAAAAAGTCTCGTCTTGAAACGTAGAATCTCGTCTTGTCTTGAAGTCTCAATATTTTTTCAATGTTACAATTCCGAAAAACAGGAAATTTAGTAATAAATTAGGATAACTATAAAATTAATGAAGGAAATCAGAGAATATTATCAAAAATACTGGAATAAGTATTAAATTTGTAGAATTGAAGGAAAAAGATATGATTTTTGATGCCCAGCAACTTTTGAAGATATTAAAAACATTTAATCCTTTTTGAATTTTCCATATTCTGCTTATAAACTTTAAAATCAACCATAAATATTAATGCTAAACTTGAAATTTTTTCCATTTCTAACAATAAAATTGATCTTTACAGAAGTTGAAAATAATTTTTTTTAAATAAGTTAAATCTTGAAGAAGTTTCATAAAATTGTTATTTATAAAATATTCGGAGAATAATTTTACTTAATTTTATCTTAAGATTTGGCTATATGATCAACAATTTAAAAACTTTTTTCTTTCATTAAATAATTAAAGACTTACATGGTAGATTGAAAAATGGCAAAACAAATTAAGTGTTAAAACATTTTATTTTTTCCATGAATAGAGATTTTAAAATGAAAATTTTGGTGGTCTTATATTTCACATTAAACTACAATTTTAGTTTTATAACTAAAATTCACAGAGTAATTCCATAAAATATAGATGTAATTTTACTATATTTTATGAAATAACAACTTATTACAGTGCTATTTTTTCGTATGTTTCTAAACGTACACTGTACTTAACGATATTTTTCGAGTCTTGAATCTTGTCTTGGTCTTGACAGTTACTGTCTCGTCTCGTCTTGAATAGACAAGACGAGAAAAAAGTTCATCTTGGTCTTGGTCTTGACGATGATTGTCTCGTCTCGTCTCGAAAATCTCGAGTCTTGCGGCATCACTACACAAACTATACAGGTGTAATGCAAACTTTGTTCTGGTCGACTGTTATTATCACAATCATCTTTCCAAATATTGGAAGATTAATATATTAATGTCTCCTTTTCCATCAAGACAAACATAAAAGCCGATACAGAACTGAATACCATTTACACGAGCAGATCTTGTTTTAAATACTACGTCACTATCTAAAAAGTAAAGTTGCTTTACTTGACACTGGCTGAGTGTATTTTTTAGTTTTATTGTTTTTCTTCCTTGGCATACAACTAAATGTTCTACAAGAAAGGAAATTAAACTTTTTAAAAGTTTGGTAGAAAAAACCGTTTCCATTATTTGTAGAAGTAAGGCCAGTAATTTTATGTGTAGGTGTCCCTTTGGTATTTTTTAAGCTACAAGGAAAGGAAAACTTCGAAGAAAGCACCATATTTGTATCGCCTTTTGGCTAAGTGATATATATATATATATATATATATATATATATATATATATATATATATATATATCAGAACTCTAAATTTCGCACATAATGATTCGTTTTGAGCATCGAGGAATCCAAATATACCATTACAAAATTTTGTGCATGTATGTGTGTCTGTATGTCACAGATTCTGTTCGCGCATCACTTAAAAACGGCTGAATCGTTTGAAACCAAATTTGGTAAATTGTTAGACCTTGACTCAAGAAAGGTTTATAAATTTATAGATTTGAGAAATATTAATTAGATAAATTGCTATTAAACTATATATAATTGAGTATTTCATGTTATTTCATCAAATTTTGGTTTAATTTTACAAAAATATTATTCTATAACCAAATTGTAAGTTTAAAAATATTTTAGAAAAATTTAAAAAAACGCAAATTTTTTTTAGTAATTACTTTTTAGTAAACTAGGTAGATACCCTTTTAAATTTATTAGTAGAAGCTAAAACCCGTCGAAGACGGGTATAACATCTAGTTACAAATATTAGCATATCACTGCAAAAAGAGGTGTCTTATTTTGCAGTGTAGTTTAACCTTCAGAGAACACATGGGGTTTTGTTGACCCCACGCTTTTTTACGAAAACCTTTTTATCTTTTTTAATATTTTTAATAAGGATTTTAAATTTATTCTAGAGAGTTTAAACTATATTTTAAAAAAATTCTTCACACTGATTAGATATACAGTTAAAAATTTGAAAAATGTTCTAAAAGAGATGTGTGTTTTCTGAGATCTAAATTCAGGAATGGTTTATTTTTTCGTTCTAATATTTCATACGACAATAATGAAATACGACCATTTAGATACGTTACGTCAAGAAATTTTTCATCTTATACAAAATAATTAACAATGCATTTTAAAATCTTCGGCCCTATTCCTAAAAGAATGTCATATGCATCGGATTAAAAATTTTGTTTTTAGCAACTCTGAAATATTTGATTCTTCAAGATAACACGCCTTGCGAACGCCAGTTTCTCTTTCAAGTGCTGAAAGTCTCTCTTCTGTTGCAGCTTTAATTTGAGTAAGGTAAGTAGCAAATACTTGTGAGGTCCTTTCTTATTTTTGCATGACGTCTCCATTTATTAACTCTGCTCTGTGAATCCATGAACGTACTTTAAATTATGCAAAGATAATCATCTACATTGGTATTTTCAAATTCATCAGACATGCAACATTCTAAAAGATCCATGTTTAATTATAAAAAAAAATTATTTATAAAACGTTGCAATAATTATCCCTTGTAAAAAAAATCACTTGTTTCTATACGTGTATTAACACATTTTATGTAATACATGTATAATCACACAAGGAAAAAATTATTACACATTAAATACTGCTTTCTAGTTCTAGGATATTGGTCGAGCGAACAGTCCAAATTCGTAGCAAGCAAAAAACCCCTCGGGAATGAATGAAAAATATTTCATAAAAGCAGGGACCGCCACGAAAATCAAATTTTGATTTCGTTACGATATTCCTAAACAAAACGAAATTATTAATGTATTTTGATTTTGATTCGGTAACGAAACAAAATTTACTTCCTATTTTGATTCTGATACTGTAACGAAACAAAATTTACTTTTTATTTTGATTCCGATACTGTAACGAAACAAAATAATCCACTTTCTATTTTGATTCCGATACTGTAACGAAGCAAAATTCACTTCCTATTTTGATTCCGATACTGCAACGAAACAAAATTCACTTCCTACTTTGATTCCGATAATGTAACGAAACAAAATTTACTTCCTATTTTGATTCTGATACTATAATGCTGCAATTCGGTTTTCTTATAAAAACAGAAGTCGATTCGAATTCTATTTCAGATTTCGTATGTAAAAACGATATTATCTTTTGATATATTTGACATTTGCAACAAAATTTAGGTTCAATGAAACTTATACATGCGCAGTAGTATTTTATCAAAATTAAAACAAAAAAGAATTTTGATATTGATATTGGAATCAAAACTAAATAGAATGGAATTTTGATTTTGATATTGGAACCAAAATGAAATAGAATGGAATTTTGATTTTGATATTGAAACCAAAACGAAATAGAGTTGGATTTTGATATTGGAACCAAAACGAAATAGAGTTGAATTTTTATTTTGATATTGGAACCAAAACGAAATAGAGTTGGATTTTGATATTGGAACCAAAACGAAATAGAGTTGAATTTTTATTTTGATATTGGAACCAAAACGAAATAGAGTTGAATTTTGATTTTGATATTGGAATCAGAACTAAATAGAGTGGAATTTCGATTATGATACCCATATCCAAATCAAAACAAAAGTATTTTTTAATTTTGTTTTGATTCCGTGACGGTCCCTGCATAAAAGTGAATTGTGAACATTACCAATAAGTAAGTATTGTTTTTTGAATTACTTAATTTAATGAATTGCTTATCTTTCAAACAGTTTTATAATAATATATTTTTCATTATCAAATTGTATAATATTAAAGTTTTCTTTTCCAAAAAAGTTTTCTTAAAATAGAATAATTTTGACAAACAAATAACATGCCATAAAAAAATGTAATAATCTGTTCAAAAAAGCTTAGTCATTAATATAATATTGAAGAGACCAAGACGGGGTGCATCGCTTTTAAAGTTTTGTAATATAAATACGTCATCTTTACATTAAATAAAAATTTACTTTATAGGTAAACTTTATCCTTAAATGTTTTTTTAAAAACAGTGCTGTCTGCATTTACCCCCAACTTTTGCAATTTTCTCTTAATCTCTGGGCAAATACAGACAGCAGTTTCTCGCAATTCAAGATCACTAAAATTTTCTACTATCCCAAAAATTTGTTCTAGGGAACTAAAGTAACAAGTTAATGTAGAAGAAAACCAAAATTATTGTCTTTCAAAATAAAAACTTTCTTTATTAGTGAAACATAGCTGTTTTGTCCGGATTTACCCCAACTGACCCAAAGTAAAAATGTTATAAAATTTTTTAAATTATTGAATCACCAAAAAATGTAAGAAGAAATTTAAATTTCAAGTCCAGAACAGAAAAATCTAGAGATTCTAAATCCCCCCCCCCCCTCCATTTTGAAAATACGGAATGTTTTTGCAAAAAACCGACAAAATGGGCCCTTTTATAAAAAGGATGGTATTTTTTTATTAATAAACCATTTTTCACAAGGTTAATTATTGGGTACAATTTTTTTGTTTCATTTAATGGAAAAAAAATATAAATTTAACTAATTTAAAATTTTTGAACAGTTTCTATTATGAATAATTTGACAAAGTATCGAAATCTTCATTTTTCCTTCTGGAAAGTTTTTCAGATAAGAATTGTTTCCAATCCAGGGCACCTTGCAGTTGAATAATTAAGAGGTTTTAAATTTTTTTCCCCTCTATTTTGAAAATGTGGGAAACTTTTGAAAAAAAATCAACAAAATGGGCCCGTTTCTTTTTTTTAAAGAACCGATGAAATCAAACACTTAAATTAACGACAAATTAATGAAAACGGCATGATTAGACTTGTCAAAAAAAAGTAAGAATAAAATATTTTAAGTAACAATAAATATAAATAAATATAAATCTCACTAAAATTACAAATCCAAACAAAATAACATCGTAATATAGTAAATATAAATATTTATGAAACATTCTTTCAAATATTTATGAAAATGAAATTAAAGTAACTTTATTACATACTTAATTATAAAATTATTAATTTTATTATTTTGTTTTCTTTTTCTTAATTGCTAATGATACAATTATTTCGTCTATATGATAGAATTATTCTTAATAAGTACTTATGCAAAAAATTACTTTCTTAGTTAATGATCAAGAATAATTTAATTATTATAAGATGAAATAGAACAAAACTTTCTTGTTTCATTTTTATGAATCACATTAAAAAGAAAAATTGTAATTATGCTACAAATATTATTTCTTTTGAATTTTTGAATAAGATAATATTGATTAATAATAATATATATATATATATATATATATATATATATATATATATATATATATATATATATATATATATATATATATATATATATATATATATATATATATTATAAGATAATATTGATGAAAGGCGTATGAATATTTCCAAAATAATTTCACTTGACTACCCTATCAAAAGTACCCACATGGGATCCTACATGGGATCTTACGTGGGTTCTTATACAAAAGCCTGTATAAAATCCCAGATCTCACGTAAAAATCCACATGGGATCCCATGTAAAAGCACATGTATATTTGGGACACGATTTGAAGCAGGGATTAATGTGGGAATTTGAGTTTGTGTATCTACATAGGATCTCACGTGGTTTTTTTTAATTAATGATTTAGAATACCACAGATTTGAAATGCTAATACAATTTATTATTTAATTTTTTATTAAATAAATTTTATATACATGTGTTTTTATATGGGATCTCATGTGGATTCTTACGTGGGATCTGGGATTTTATACAGGTTTTTGTATAAGAACCCACTTAAAGTCCCAGATAACAATCATGCGTCGCACTTTGTCGCACTTCGGGCGCAGGACATGCGAGTCACGCGGTGCGTGCATAATGAGACGCATTTAGCAGTCACTCGTTCTGATTTTGTTGCACTTTAGGCACATGACGTGCGAGTCACACCGTGCTTGCTTAATGAGACACATTTTGCTGTCGCTCGTGCTAATTTTGTAGCATGCGTGAGGGCATAAACGTAATACTTTGAAATGAGGGGTTGATAGTAAAAGTGGTAATTAGGAGCAAAAGTGGGATAAGTGACTTGGGCGCAAATACGGGCTAAAATGATTTTGTAATTTATGGATAAATTAATTATAATTAATGATAAAAAAATATTTAAAATAGTAAAGAAAAACTTTAATATTTTGCAAATCATTCGTGTAATAAACTTATTGATAAATATTTTAATTGTTTTAAACCATTTTTGCTACCAAGTCACTTATCTCCCAATGTTTTTTAAACCACTTTATATCAGCCCCTCATATAATTTTATATTACATTAAAGTTAATAAAATTTATGAATTTATGAAAATTACTTTAATGATAACTTATAGAAATTTTTAAAATTGAATTATTTAATAATTTACAATTTATATTTTATTAATTTATATAAAATGCATATGAACCATTCCATTATATTTCGACTAAAGTCGTTGCCGACTAATTGTAAAAAATTATAATATTTTGCAGGAATAATTTTAAAGATATTAGGATCATCGAACAAAAAGAATTTTTTAAATATTTTTTATATTTATTGTAAAATAATCATTTTATTATTATTGCCCAATTTTCGTAATTTTTCTTTTTTCTGGGCAGAAGTTATTTACATTTTAAAACAGGCCTGTTTTAAAATCGTGAAAATAAGCAAAGTGCCAGTTTTAATTGCTTATTTTTTAACATTTGTGAAGAAAAAAGGAAGAAAGTGATAAGAAAAACTAAAAGTTATTGAAAGTTTCTTTATATTTCATAAGGTTTTATTCAATTTAATGATTTCTCTTTCTCACATTTAGCGAATGAAATTTGCAAAAATAGGTTATTTGCTAGGTGAACTTTAAAATAATTGTTTATTTAATATTTCCTAATAATAATTGTTTGTATCAATTTATAATAATAAAATAATTCATTCAGAATAAATTCTAATAATTTTTTTACGTTTTCATAGTAAATTATGTGTTTTCTTTAATATTTTCTAATAGACAGTTTTTACGACTTTATATACTTTAGATGCTTATTTTACAATAAATATAAAAAATATTTAAAAAATTCTTTTTGTTCAATGATCCTAATATATCTTTAAAATCATTCCTGCAAAATATTATAATTTTTTAAAATTAGTCGACAAAGACTTTAGTCACAATATAATGGAATGACTCATATACATATATAATATTTATTATAGATTGTAATTTATAATTTAATTTAAATAATAATAAATTACTAAATGTTTTGAAATTACTACAAAAAATTTTTACTTAAAAAAAAAAAACTTTACTGTAGAACGTTATTTTCATTTATTTATCTAAAGTTGATAATAAAGGCAGAAAAATATTTGACTTTATAATTTTTTAATATTCGCGGTCTCACCGATGCGCATGTGCGCAGGGTGCGCAGCCAATTTTCCCAATATGGCCGAAAATGTACTTGTTGATGTCCGTCTCGAGTCACATGACACATGACGTCCAGCTTCGCTCTGAGCATGTGTTTTTATCGTTGGGTGAATGTCGTGATTGTTTGTTATTTATAAAAAGTGCGTGTGCGAATCACAGTTTTGTTTCTTTTATGTTTTATAAATATTTGTTTTTGTTTAAACTCGTTTTTAAATTGAAAAATTAAAAAATATAACGGTCATATCGAACAAGAGCATTTAAAGTTATTTTGCTTCGAATACACGGAAAAAATTTTGGTGCATCATTTGCGCTGCCTATAGTACAGCTGTTGTACCAGTAGTTCGGCGCACTGTTATCTTGTTTTGGCGCGTCAGATGCACGAAAATGGGACGTATGTTATCCGTATAGGTGTAGTATATCGTCTGCTCTATTAAATAATGCAGAGGGCTCACCAAAAGGGTGCGCCTGCTGTCACAAAACGGTACGTCTGCTATACTAAGCGCTAGGACAACATTCGTCCTGCGGTTTGGTATAGCTCGTGCACTAGTAGGAACGACTGGTGCACCAAAATTTTTTCCGTGTAGAAAGGCTCTTAGACGCAGTCCAAATTGTTTAATTTATTATGTTATACAGTTGACTTTTGTTGAACTTGTGTTGAAAAGTTTATATTTATTACGAATTATGATCTCAGCTGTTTATTATAGGTTATTTAGGAGGTTATGTATGTTCAAGACTAAAGAGAAAAATGTTCAATATTAATGCCATGTTTATATTATTGAAATAAAAAATTTTAATGAAATATTTTTAAATTTAACCTTAGTTTTTTGTATTTAATTTTTTACAATATATTTATCATAAATAATCCTTAAAAAACGCACGAGACTCGCATTTCACTCTCATGCATCATGTACCTTTATGACATGCGAGCGTAATGCGTCTCATATGAGGACGCATCTGTCTGCATCAGTGAAGGCACGAGTGCGAAAAGAAACCTCATACATGCGAGAGATATGAGACGCATATCAATCTCAAATTGTTATCTGGGGTCCCATGTAGGTTCCCATGTGGGTATTTTTAATAGGGAAATGTTTCTGGCGAATATTCATTTTTTGCGAAATGTGATTTTTATGAATTGTTTTATGTAAATTGCACTAATGCGAAATATTATTCTTACAAGAAAGTAAATTTCTGTATGCAAACATGTTTACTAAAAGAATTTTTTTAAAATCAAAATTTCCTTAACATATAATTCGAAAAAAACGCATTTCCCAAAAATAACAAATTGAAAACGGAAATAATAAAAAAGTAGGTACATTTTACAGCAACGACAATACTTAATTAGTAAAATTGACGATTCGCATAAAATTTATTTTAAATAAATGACAATTACTTATATTAAATGACATTTGAGAAAATACTCATTTGCGTCTATTGGTGGATTAACAGATGGGTTGCAAATAAAATAAACAATGTACATTAAAAAATAAATAAAATTTTGAGTTACCATGTTTTAAATGTTTGATACATTCCTTTTTTCAATTAAACATTTTCGTCAAATATATACTGCAATATTGACCTCTCTCATTTTAGGTTTGCGATTTCTACCACAGTTATTTTCATTCATATATTCATAATATACACATAGCGTATTAAAAAATTTTCAAAACTTTTAAAACTAAAAAAATTGTTTTGAAATATAACAAATAAGGTTCCAAACTAATCAATTCAAAATAAGCAATAATGTAATGCAAATTTATTTTTAAAAAAGTCGAGAAAGCATAATGGTTGGGGCATTCTAAGCATGACTAGGCTAAAACTGTATCACAAAACATTTAAAACCTGAGATGACAATTTAGGGCTTAGTTAAAAAAAAGAGTAAATAAAGTAGGATCTATGCAAAAAATTACTTTGTAATTAAATAAATAAATGTTAAATAAATAAACAATGTAAAAAAAGTAAAAGTAAAGTAAAGTGTAATTTTTGAATATTTATTAAAAATAGTATTTTGTTGACAAAATTTTAAATATTCTAAATTAAAATATAATTATGCAATTAAAGTCATATTAAGTTCAATTGCCATGCTTCAAATTGTAACTGGAACGCTCCCTGCAAAAGAAATTAAATTGATATAAGAATATTTCATGAAATTATTTGTCTCCTGTAGTTTACTATATTTTATGAAATTCGCTTAAAACGGATCATTTTTTGTAAATATTTTAATTCATTACTTTCAATTATTCTGTAGTGTACTAAGTTCTTTCGCTGAATAAAATGTATTTTCATTAGTAATATAATTATGACTAATATTAAAATATGGAATTGGTGTATATGATACAAACATACAGTATTATTGTTTTAGCCATTATCTATAATGATGATCACCAATAATTTATTTAAAGAACTGTATATGTATGTTTAGTTTAAACTAAACTCCTGCCTATACTCGTATCTTTTTTCGATTTCAGTTTCGAGTCGACACGAAACTATATTTAATGTAAATTTTAAATTTTGTTTTATATTTTTGTACATTTCAACTTGCATATTTGATGTACTGTCTTAAATTACTGAAAGTATAAGGTTTTGTTTAAAGTATGATAATTATTCATAAAAAGTTGTTTAAAAGTAAACTGAATTTGATTTTAACTTTAATAATTATACTTGTTATAAAATGAATAAATTTGTAAAAGAGAAATTAAGTCATTAGTATGTTTTATCTTTTTAAAAATATTCTATTAAATTAAATATTATTTATTAAATATTACTATTGTAGTCCGTTTTAAGCGTATTTAACCAGTACATAAAATACTTTGAACCCACTTTACCTATTTCTTCTAGAACCGTTTAGTTTTAAAAATCTCTATTATAGCGAGTTTTATATCTTCAATTTTCATTTTTGAAGCTAGTTCTGTGAGAGGTGTTTGATCAAGTCTTTCCAGCTCTTTAGCAACATCTAAAATTCAATGACAAAACAGTAGCATTACAAATGGAATATTTTCAGAATGTCTGTTAAAAGCAAATAGGCATTTATCGATATTAAAAAAAACATAATTTTATATTGTGCTTTCTTTACCAGAAAAAATAGAGTTATACAACTCTGTATATCTCAGTATAAATTTGTTATATTCATTATATATATATATATGGGTGATTAAATTTAAAATGTCATTTTGCTGTCCTGCCGAGAAAACTCGAGTCCGAACTTATATATCGAACATATTATGGTTCATTAATTTTATATATCATTTATTTTGTTCAAATTTTAATTTTTAACCACCAAAAGCACTCAGAAAAAATTTGGCAGCAAAATTGCAGGCAAAATGTCACTGGTGTCCCGTGTCCGCGAACATGAAACCATATCTTGTCTACTAAGAAAAATGGTTATTTTTCATGTTTTTGGTTACCGAAAAAATTATTTCGTAAAGTGGAACTTCTATATTTAAAGAAAAACTACTAGTCGAATATAAATAAATAAAATAGTGGTTGGAAAAAAATCAAAAGCGTATGTCCTTAAATTTCATATTTTTAAGAGAAAATGACAAAATCTGAATCTCGCGCTTAATATTTAATTGTGCAAGAGTATGAAACTGCTTTATTGACTGTTAATAGAAAGTACTATGTGTCTAGAAGCCTAGAGAAAAAAACTTCAACGTTCTAACCTATCTACAAAATACACGATGCATGGCAGATTGGCAGAATGAATTTACCGAGCACAAATGTCACTGGTGTCCCTGCGACAAAATAGTACTTAATATTAGTATTTTTTTCAAATACCTCATTATAGTCTCACTTATTACTGAAACTTTCAGAATCGCACACCTCCAAAGTTAGAAATATAATCATTCTTTTTTAAAATGAAAATTGAGGCAGAATGTCACTGGTGTCCCCTGTCACTGGTGTCCCCTAAAATACACAGGCACTCAAAAAAAAAAGTTTTGTTCTAAACACTATGTATTTTTCGCTGCTGAATCCGAATCCGAAGGCAGAATTGACAAATTTGCTCAAAATTTTGAAATAAAAGTAAATAATAATAAATAATTTTAGAGTCGTTTTTTGAAATTATAAAATATAACAACATATTTTTCTTTTTTTTTGTCAATATTAAGCTTTCTACATTTTTTCTATGAATTATAAATCCACCTATATTTTCTATTTATTACGTTCAATTATTCTAGTTTTAAACTATATTTTTACTCATATGTTCCTATCTTTTTTATTATTTAAAAATAATTTTCAATGACATCTTTAAGCGTGTCACTGGTGTCCCCTAACTTGCTTATGTCTTCTTGTGATTTACAGCTACATAATTCACGGTGAAAATTAATATAAATTATTTTATAATTCGTATTTGACTATTAGCTTTTAATACAATGATTTATTATAAAATCTGATTGTATTTTCAGTTTGTTCTAGTGAATACATACTGAAAAAGTGCCTCGTGAAAATATATGTTTTTTCTCCAAAAATCTGTCTGTTTATGAAAATATTTGTTATTATGTGCTTGACCACTATTGATTTCATGGATTATACATGCTAGTCAACCAAAAAAAAAATAATTTAACCAGAAATTTCAACATCGCCAAGTCAACATTTGCAGATAGTGAAAATGACATTTTAAATTTAATCACCCATATATATATATATATATATATATATATATATATATATATATATATATATATATAAATTTAAAAATTTTAATAATTAATTAATTTTAATTTTTAATTTATTTTTTTTTAATTTTTTTAAAAATTTAAGTCAGCGGAACCTCGCTGATTTTCAGATAAAAGTATGTCACTGATTTCAGTTAGCTTATATATCCTGATAAATTAGTGAAATTTGTCTAATATATATATATATATATATATATATTTTGTAACGTAACAGTCTTCTTAAAACGTTTATAACTTTTAACTGATAAATACAAAAAAAAGAAAATTCCTATGCAATATTGTTAAAAAAAATATATAAAAAGAAGAGCAAACATAAAAATTTATTAATTCCTTGTTAATTAAAAGTTATAAACAAAACTAAAAGACTGTTACGTTACATGTTCCGCGATTTTGACCATATGGTAAATTTTTTTAAGTTGTAAGTATTCATGGATCTTTGAAAAACTCACTAAGTATCTTTAGACAATATTTTGCTTCCAAACGAATAAAATTATCAAGATTCATTTGAGGTGGCCTTCTGGTACCTACGAATTTGATATCATCTGGCTTCCAGATGCCCAAGATAATATTCTTCAATCGCTCGTCTATTGTTCTACTAAGTTTAGCTTTCATGAGTAACTGCGTATTTATTGGTAAGCCCACAATGTTTGTCTGCAACACAAACAATGATATGTATATTTATAATATACCTACAATACAATTTTTAGAATGAAAAATGCTCGTGTAAATTTTATTACTTGCTTAATCAACATTAAAAAATTGAGGCTTCGAATCGAAGAATTCGACCGCGCGGCGGTCGAGTTCTTTGATTTGAGGCCTCAATTATTAAATTGTAAAGAAACGTTTAACTATGATTTTAAACTGTGAGGAAAAAAATATTTTTGTTAAAGTAGAAATGAAGAACAATTTATAATCTGAAATATATTGTATGAAATAATATAAAGAATACTACCATATCATTTTCTTCTTGAAGTGAATCCATTCGTTTTTTTCCTTGTACCTTTGGCATCATTGAATCAGTTCCTTTTACAGTAAGCAGTAGACTTTTTTATTAATTATATACATAAAAAATGGTATTTTAGAGGAAATAGAGGACTAAAATTTAAAAATTGGGACTTTTAGGGGACTATAAAAATATAATAAATAAAGATGAACTATACAATTTATTTGCAAGATTACAATGCAGTTTTCGAAAGTTTACCTTGTAAGTCTACAGCAAGCTTTTGGTAAACAGGCCTCGGATCGACTTTTTTTAGTTGAAAAAAGTCGAAAAAGTGGAAAAAGTCGATTGAAATCTTAAAAAAAGTTAAAAAAGTCGATTTTAATATTTTGAATATTTCCAATTCAAATAACAAAACAATATACTCTACGAACATAGGGTTTATTATTGCAATTGAATAACAAAATTTTGACATAAAATACTATTTTTCAACAAATATTAATAATGGGTCAGAATTTCTCAAACGGATCACATAAAACTAAAAAACTTTCTTTTTGAACCAAAATATTTTTTTTTACTCTTAATATGGTTAAGAAATTAATAATTATCATTGCTATTGACAATTATTATAAATAATAATCAAGTTTCTTTGATATTTGTTAACATTTTAGGCATTTTTTAAACAAAAAAATGTTTATATCATATGTACATTATTTTAGAAACTTTAAAAATTTATTAGTACAAACAATTACACTTGTTTTAAACAAATAAATGGCTTATTTCTGCAAAAATAAATTTTTTTCTTATTTTGACGAGTTTAAGGCGGTGTCAAAGTCATGTAAAGCTCTACTCACAGAGAAAAATAGTTAGTTATTTCAGCTAATTTTTAGCTATCTTAGCTAACCTTAATTGCTATTATATGGATAGCAATTATTGTTAGCTAATGCAGCTAATAATTAGCTAAAATTATTATTACCCTGCGTCTATACGTCCGACTAGCCGGATAAAAAAATTTGTCCGGGTACTGTTAGCCGGACGCAATAAATTCGTCCGGATACTGTCTAGCCGGACGTTTTGCTGCATAACACAGCTGAGTCTAAACGTCCGGCTAGTAAAATACTAACTAAATAGCTGGTCAGCCGGATAAAATATTTAGAGTCTAAAACGTCCCGATAAATTAATGAAAGGAATTTTATCTGTATATAGTAAAAATGAAACTGAAGTTAACAATGTTGATTCAACGAAAAAATGTTTCTCTGAAAAGTTCAGGATACAAATTTTTCTTAATAAAATTGTTCATGTAAATGATGGGGAAACATTAGTTCTTATTTTTTTGTGACGGATTTTCTAAAAATCACGAAATTTCAACTAAAACCAAAATTATTGTTTCTTTGCCTTGAAAGCAATTTTTTTCTCTTCACGATTATCTATTTTAATGTCAGAAACCATTTAGAAAAAATTTCAAGAGGATGTAAGGCAGGGAATGCAGTGAATTTGAATTTTTTTTGTCACAGATTTTCCGAAAATTCCGAAATTTCAAGTAAGTTGTTAATTTATTTTAATTATTTAGTTTAATTAATTTTCTTGACTTGGAAGCAATTTTTTTCTTTTGCTAATTATTTATTTTAATATCAGAAGCCATTTAAAAAAGATTTTAAGAGGATCTAAGGCGGGGAAAGCAGTGATTTTGTATTTTTTGTCGTAGATTTTCCAAAAATCCCGGAATTACAATTAAAAAACAAAAATTACTACTTTCCCCGACTTGGATCCTTTTGGATTTTTTTTAAATGGCTTCTGACATTAAAATAAATTATTATCAGAAGATCAGAGATTTTTGGAAAATCCGTGCCACAAAAAATTCAAAATCACTTCTTTCCCCGATTTGGAACCGCTTAGGAATTTTTTTAAATGGCTACTGATATTAAAATAAATACACTGAAACCCCACTTATTTGAACATGGCCCACGCAATTCGACACTAAGTGTCGCGTTTATTTGTATTTTGGTCGACATAACCTATGTTAGTGACGTAATTCGATAAATTGACATGATTAGTTGACTTTGTTTGAACTCAACCAATGGGAATGTAAGTATCTTTCCATTGGTCGCGTACTGCGCATGAGCTAAAATAAGTGAGGTTAGGGCTGATTCTAACTAAAAATAACTGAAGCAAAAACGGGTTCAAATAAACGCGACTTTAAGTAAACGAGACTTTAAATAAGTGGGGTTTCAGTGTAACTATGTATAAAAAAAATTGCTTCCAAAGCGAGGAATTAGCAATTTACTTGAAATTCGGGGTTATTTTGAAAAATTCGTGACAAAAAAATGAAAACCACTTCTTTCCCCGCCTTGGTCTGAATGTAATAAAATATAATTGATTTAAATAAAATAATTTTTTTGAAGAAGAGTAATAGTTCTATATAAATGTTACAGTTACTATAAAAGTTTAATCAAAATTATAATGTTAAATAATTTGAAACCCGTGTAATCCTGAAGAAGATGAAAATTCAACTTGTAAAATTGTTATATATTCTAGTTGTCATTTATATTGCAAAAACTTATGCAAAACTTTATTTTCTTGAACCATTATTAACTCAAATTACCATAAAATATATTTTTTAATGTTTATAAAAATGTCATATGACATAATGTTTACTGTAACAAATGTTAATTACAAATAATGTTTTTATACTCGAATTACCACTTTTACAATGTTAAAAAATCCAAATGGAATTTTGATCTAAAAAAATTGACTACCAATTATTATTACAATAATTAACTACAGGTAATATTTTATAATGAAGAATAGTCAATTCTTTAACATTGTAAAATTGGTTATTCGAGTATAAAAACATTATTTGCAATTAACATTTGCTACAGTAAACATTCTGTCAAATGACATTTATAAAATAATATTAAAAAATATATTTTATGGACATTTGAGTTCATAAAGGTTTGAGAAAATAAAGTTTTGCATATCATAAATATTTTAATAACTTACCTTTTGAAAAATTCAGCATTTGAATAAATTACAACTATAGGTAATATAGAATATATATAACAATTTTACCAGTTGAATCTTCATCTTCTTCAGGATAACACGGGTTTCAAATTATTCAACATTATAATTTTGATTAAACTTTTATAGTAACTGTAACATTTATATAGAACTATTACTCTTCTTCAAAAAAATTATTTTATTTAAGGGTTAACACCACTCTAGAGGCAGAAAAGAAGACCAATTTTTGATGATTTGTTTTGGGAAAATGAAAAAAGGAATAGGTTTTCTTTTTGGAGGGTTTGTTAAATACATATTGAAGTGTAGAAAAAAATTTTTATTTTAAATTTTATAACAGAATGGCGACGATAAATTTTATACTAACAATCGACTAATCTTTTTCTTAACAAAACGTCCGGAAAGATTTTTTGAAAAGTTTAAGTCCTGGAACAGAAAACAAAGAAATTTCATGATGTATATAATATACACGGAGAAAAATATAAAATAACTTTTACTACTCTTTCCGGTAAATTTTTTTACTATAAAAGTAGTAAAAGTTACTTTATATTTTTCTCCATGTAAACTTTGGAAGTGCATAAGGGTTTTTTATATATCAATTTTTGTAAAAATCGTGCACTTTTTGAGTACAATAATCGATTTTTTGCCAAAGAGTAATAAAAAATAAAGTTTACATCAAATTAAAAAATCAGTATGCAGTTCCAAAGTTAATAGTATTTATAGTTTGTAAAATTTCTTTACTTTTTGTTCCAGGACTTAAACTTTTCAAGAAACCTTTCCGGCC
This sequence comes from Leptopilina syphax, assembly GCA_032872505.1. Taxonomy (NCBI): domain Eukaryota; kingdom Metazoa; phylum Arthropoda; class Insecta; order Hymenoptera; family Figitidae; genus Leptopilina; species Leptopilina syphax. Next base: position 24,484,066 of record CM065472.1, on the reverse strand, counting down.
GTAAAAAATAGTAGATTTTGAATATGAAATTTACCGCCGCCATTTTGTTATATAATTTTAAAAAAAAATTCCACACTTCAATATGTATAATTAATAAATCCTCCAAAAAGAAATCCTATTCTATTTTTCATTTTCTCAAAATAAATCATCAAAGATATATAGGTCTCTTTTTCTGGCTCTAGAATGGTGTTACCCCTTAAATAAATTATATTATTTAGTAAATGCGAATCGGATAATTTGCTTATTTGCTGAAAAATAAATTCTATAATAAACTCACTTTATTAACATTTAAAACTTTTTAAATGGATAAAACTACGATTAGAACTTTTTAAATTCCGGAAATATACAGGCGTCCCAAAATATTTTTGTGAACAATAATTTTTTTAAGACTTGCAATCTTCAAAAAATATTGTATTCTTAATTTATAGACATTTTTTAAATAAATAAATAAAAAAAGTTATATAAATAAATAAATGTTAGTCTTCTATTTACATTATTTATTTAACAAATATGTGTTTGTAAACTCTGCATAGAATATTTTTTGATGTTTATTTATCTAAAAAAATTTTATTATAAAATATTTTTTGTAAACATTTACAAAAAAGCAAAAAATTAATATAATAATTATAGAATGACAATAATTACAATTGTTATTACTATTATTATGCATATTATGTTTTCGCATTTAGTTATCAAATTAATTTTAAAGTTTTTGTGTTTCAAATATTTTGTAGAAAAAAACATAAAGTATCTCCATAACCTAAAAACGTCAAAAACATTCAAGGAATATATTATACTTGTAAAAATCTAATAGACGGACGAATTATAAAGTTCATTATTTTATCCGGATACTGTCAAACGCTCATCACCAGTACATATAGTAAATAGCCGGATGAAATATTTTGGGAGCTATATGTCCGTATATCCGGACGTTTAGACGAAATATTTCGTCCGACTAGCCGGACGTATAGACACTTCGTATTATTAATATATATATATAGAATGATGATATTATAATTTATTTGTTCTACTTACCTAAAAAGCACGTTCTGGAGGACTGAAAGACTGGGCAAACAGATACCAATAATTATTTATTATAAATAGAGTTGACTCCACAATAAACAACTTTTCCTTAAAGTCAGTGCTCAATCTACATATTTATTTGAGACTATAGCCTAACGCAGAATAAAAACGTAACGTGAACGTAAGCATGCGATAGAAAAGGACAAACCTACTTCTGTCCTTTTCTATCTCATGCTTGCGTTCGCTTCCCGTTTTATTCTGCTCAGGCCTTATTTTAGTTTGGAAACCAGGGTTGGGCGCGTAAAATACCTCAGGTATTTTACGTCAAAAACACCTCTAGTGACGCGTCACTTCCCAACACTGATGGAAACCGATGTAGCTGCTGCCAGCGCAAATAACAGCGAACAGAGATGTGAGTGTACCCTAATGCGCAATTTGAAATCGCCAATCATAGCACTAGTTTTCCTCACTTTGCGAGTTGAAACAGAGAAAACCCCCGAAACCTCCAACGACACAATTATCAGTCATTCTTTTTACGGTTCTAATGTACGTAAGCTGTCTCTGTGTTCGTTCTTTTTAATTTTTGAAAAGTTTGGTTACATGTTTTATTTATTTTACACATAGTTGACAGTTATTTTTGGTAGACTTGTAAAATTTCCCACTTTAAGGAGATAAATGTGACATTTTGTACAAAAAAGTGAGTTAATTTTATAATCAAATAAACAATTGCAAAATTTTAAGGTTTGACAAATATTTATTTACGAAACAATGTCAAAAATATAAATCGTATTTATTTTACTGCTTGTAAGTTAGACTCTCCAGGTTCTAATCTAAATTATAAAGTATTTTTTTTGTTTTTTAAGAAATCAGTTGCACAAATTGAAATGAAATATAATCATTACATAATTTAATATTGAAATTTTTTTTTCCTCTGACTTAGAATCGAATTGAGAGAAAAATATATTTTTATACTGTCTTTCTGCTATACTCGTGTACTTATTTTTGTGTACCAATGTGAAGACTTAACAAAATCTCTTCAATTAGTTTAATGAAGTAAATAAAAATATAATTAGACTCGAAATAGTTTCATAGAAATAACTGAATTATTTCACTTGTACAACGTATTTCCAGTTTTTCAATCTCGGAGAAGCAACTCGACTGCTTTATTTTCATAGGTGCTTTTCAGTCCTCAGATTAAATTCAATTTTATTTCATTTTATGTGATATTTTTTTTTATTTGAAATTATTTAAGCTACAATCAAAAAAGTAGTCGTAAACAAACAATTTTAGTGGGATAAAATTTTTTTATATACTTAGATAATTTTTAGATCTTCCTTTTTCAATATCTCTCTCCAAAGCTTTATCAGACAACACTTTTGCAAAGCTCAAAGCAATTGAGGTGCAGTGACAAAAAATACTTTACACTAGTTTACAACTATTTTTCATGACTAATGTGTCAAAAATAAAGGTTACCCTAAAGCATGAAGTCTTTTGCAGTGTATGTGACCAGAAAAGTAAATTAGCTTACCTAATGTTAAAATTAAAATCTTTTGACATTAAAAACTATAATTTATTTTATCAATTAGTTTGTATTTTTTTTATAAAATTTTCCATTAGAAAAACTAAAGCACAAAAAATTGAGTAAAGGAAAATGACAATTTTGTTTTAAAATAATTCAGAATTATTAAACATAATTAATAGTAATAATGATAATTAATAAACTTACAATTATTACCTTAAAATTAATAAATTATTATTTTTAACCTTAAAATTGTATTATTTATTTTATTTTATTATTTAAAATACTGATTTTTTGCATAATAAAAAAATATTTAAAGTAATATTATTGTAGAAATCTCACCTTTTTCTATTTTATCATTCATTTCATGTATTTCATTAATTTTCACCTATTTTGTAAATTTTTCAAGTATTCTCAATCAAAACTAGTTTCTAAAAATTAATAATCAAATTATATTTTTAAAAATCCTAATTTGAATTGAATTTTAAAACATTCAAAAATGGTCTTTTTAAATTGATGAAATATTATATAATAATCATAAAATTTAAATTGTAAAAATATATATATTATATATTTCATTTATTAAAACATTCAAACAATTGTGTCAGAAGTAATATATGAAAAAAGTTGTGTGCAAAAAAATAATTTTTACTTATTCTCATTCTCTTTAATGAAGATTTACGGTAAAGAATCGCCACCAAGTAAAAACCGCGAATATATATATTCTCAAAGTATAAACTGTTTATAGAAAACAATAATTTTTAGTAATTTTTACTTTTATCCATTGATAGCAAAAAAATTACTATGATCCTTGTCATTAAATTTTTAAGAAAAATACTTTTTATTATAAATGAAAATTTCACGAATTACGACCCTGATAGAAGTCAGTTTAAAAATTTGCAAAAGGATCCATGTCGGTAAATACAAAATATTTTAAATTTTTGTCATGGATTTTCTAGTAATAAAATTCCTGAAATTCCACAGGGAATTTCCACAGGGAAAAACAAACAAATTAATTAGTTAAATTAGTTTTAAGAAAAAGTATAAATTTCCTTCTGAATTGGTTCATCAATCAGGCTCGTTCTGAATAATAAATATTATAACAACACTTTAAAAGCCATAGCAACACATAAATTATAATTAAATTAAAATTGATTTTACATAAATAATTACTTAATTTTTGTTAAAAACAAGTTAAATAGTGCAAATAACTATGTGACGCGCTTGGAACAAAAATTAGTTAATTATTTATATAAAATAAATTTTAATTTATTTATTATGCTATGGTTTTCAAAGTGTTGTTAACATTTATTATTCTAAACGAACCTGACAATGATGATGAACCAAGTCATTCTTCATGTTATTTATTATACCATTCAATCATCGAATTTCAATATAAAGCAATTAATAAAAAATTTGTGAAAATATACAGAAAGAAAATATATAATAAATTTTGTAAAATCATTTTACAATTTGGGGAAAAAGTGTAACAAATCGAAATTTTTATATAAAAAAACTTAAAAAAGATTCTGTGGAATTTAGTATAATTATATCAAATATCAAGAATTTTAATTCAATTTTAATATAACTATACTAAATTCCACATAATTGTTTTTTAAAGTTTAGTATTTTTTATATCCTGCTTTTTCCGCCTGGGACCCTCTTGAAAAGTGTCTTGAAAACTTATAATTACAATAAATAATTAGAAAAAGAAAAAAAATTGTCAGAAGTGTGAAAATAATAATTTAGTTTAAATATACCAGGATTTTTAGAAAATCTGCAAATTGGATCCTTTTGGGATTTTTTTAATGGCTTTCATTATTATAATAAATAATCAACAAGTGTGAAAAAACTGCTTCCGAGATAAGGAAACGTTAAATTAGTTACATTTTCGAGATTGTTGAAAATTCCGTGACAAAAAAATATGTACCACTGTTTTCCCAGACTTGGATCCTTTTAAATTAATCTGTTTATATACGCTTTTTGAATTGACTGCATATTCTATGCTGTGAATCAGTAGGTCTATAGTGAATCAATCACTTTTCGACGATTCAAATTCAGAGAATTACAAGTTAAAAACGCATACAAATATTTGGAAATTAAAATTTTATAGATGGAGAAAGAAATCAAAGATAATCCAGTTACATCTCAAAGTAACGTTGACAAAGTCATCAACGAAACAGGTGTTTTAGGCAAAAGGGTGAAAAAAAAACAAGTGCGTTTTTCGCCAAGTGAAGCCGAACAACCAAGTAAAAAAGCAGCCTCATTAGCGGTGAAAGCTAATGTTACAACAATTAATGTACCGCCAAACGAGGTAAGTTTGGTAAGTTTTTTCATTTATCTCTGTTATTTTCTATGAAGTAAAAAACAAGTGTTCTAAGTTAACCTTCAAGGGGGGTAACTTCGGAAACCGTATATTTTTCTGTGTAATTTAAAATTATTTTGGATAATTATAATATTTATGTATTTTTGTTGTAACAAGAAACTATTCCATGATTCTCTGACTATTTTTTATTATTTTTTTAGAAAAACAAAAATTCATGAAAAAATAAATAATTTCCATACATTATTCAAAAAAGAAATAGCTTTTACCTTACACGCGTTCTTTTATGTAAATAAGTTCTTTCACAAAGTTCAATAACTTTCAAAAATCTCTTCGAAACAATTAAATTTTTTAAATATTTGTTGTTATTATTATTATTATTATTATTATTATTATTATTATTTCCCAACTGGCATATAATGTTCCATGAATGTTCGGTGAAGTAATAGAAATGCGAAATCCTTATAAAAACTATTAGGTTGAATGGAAATACAAAATATTTACAAAAAAAAATACAAAATGTACAAAGTTACACTGAGAAAACGATTTATTTGATTGAAACAAATTTTGTTTAAATTAAACTTAAATTCTGATTCATTTTAAATTATCTGTAATTAACTTTTAAGTTTCATTCAAACATAAAATTTTTTAACATAATTTTTGTTTAAACCTAAAAAGAAAATATGTTTAAATTAAATATAATTATTCAAATAAATGATGCTTTTGAATCAACGCAGTAGATATTTTCTATATATTAATATTAAGCTTACAAACTAATTCCAATTAAAAAAAATCATCTAATATTATTTTTGTGTTTCGTTCAAGTATATTGTTTTCTCAGTGTAGCCTCCTGTCCGAAGTAACCCTATTTGAAGGTATGTTTGATATGTTACTTTCTTAGAACTTAGAAATATTCATCAAAAAACCTTCTTATATATATTTGAAATTTACGTTAAATTACAAACTGTATAGATTGGTGCGGAAATTACGAACACTCCGCTGACATCTCAAAAAACCTTAGAGCCACATGTCGATGGTGGTCTTGGTAAAAGAGTGAAAAAAGTCAATCTGCCTTATACACCACCTGAAGCACAACCGATAAGAAGAAATGCAGGCATTTTAGAAGAGAAAGCTAAAGCTAAAGCGTTCAATGTATGTTAATCGTATTAAATTTTCACTTGGAATGATTCCAAAAGAAAAGCTCTATTCTGATTATTTTTTGTAACTAAAATTGAAAAATTGAATACAATCTCCAGTTGTACTTTTCTGGTTAATCATTCCAAGTGGTTTATTTTACTATATTTAAAATAAAAGATTGCAAAAAATTTGTAATATTTTAGAAAAAAGTAAAAACCAACAAAGCAAAACAGGAAGAGGAAACAGACATTCTTTGTTTAGAACGTGCTTGCAGTGATGTACGTATGAAAATTTCGATGCATATTCTTTTTCCAATAATTTTAATATATCTTAGTAATATAATATTAATTGATTTGTAATTTATGAATTTTAGAAGAAGCAGAATGTAACAGCTAAAGTAACAAAATCCAAAACACCAAAATAAACTCTTCAAAAAACCGCTGAAACACAGGTTAGTTAAACATGTATGTTCTAATCAGGGACCGTCACGGAAATCAAATTTTTATTTCGTTATGATATTCAAAAACGAAATTATCAATGTATTTTGATTTTGATTCGGTAAAGAAACAAAATTTACTTTCTATTTTGATTCTGATACTGTAATACTGCAATTCGGATATATTTGACATTTGCAACAAAATTTAGGTTCAACGAGACTTATACATGCGCAGTAGTATTTTATCAAAATGAAAACAAAAGAATTTTGATTTTGATATTGGAATCAAAACTAAATAGAGAGGAATTTTGATTTTGTTATTGGAATCAAAACTAAATAGAGTGGAAATAAATAAATAGAGTATATTTTGATACTGGAATCAGAACATAAACAACATTTATTTTTGATTCGGTTATCTGAATCAAAACTGAATGGAGACTAATTTTGATTCTGATACCCATATCCGAATCAAAACAAAAGTATTTTTTAATTTTGTTTTAATTCCGTGACGGTCCCTGGTTCTAATACATTGGCAGGGTGTCTACTGCCTTGAAGTTCTGGAATTCCTGGAAATGTCCTGGAATTTGAAAAAATGTCCTTAAATGTCCTGGATTTTGAACTCTAGTCCTTGAATTATCTATATTTTTCTATAGGAATTAAGATTCTTAAATTCAATTACTTATGAGAATACTATAATAAAACATGAAGAAATCGATCACTCCTCATGTTTTATAATTTATATTTAAGATGAAAAAGTAATAAAATCATTATTTAATTTCATAAGAATGTTGTAACTAAAAATTTAAATTTGTAAAGATTTTAATTTTAACCCTTTTCAAAATTCAATTATTTCTAAAAATTTACGCTATAATGTTTTTAATATTCAATTATAATTTAAAATTTTAATTGAATTACATTTTTCAGCAATTTTTATCAGAAAATTTCCCGAAAATTCAATTATTTAAATACAAAAATAAATAATTTATTCAGTAATTGCATGTTTTTGAAAATTAAATTTTTATGAAGAATTTTATCAAAATTTTTAATAACAATTGAATTCTTTAGGCGAATTAAAAAAAAATTGTAAGAATAAATGCAATTTTCTATCATTTTATTTAAAATTTTATAAAAATAATTAAAATTCTGCGATCAGTTTTGTTATTTATGAAAATAATTGAATTGTTGCTACGAATTTATTAAAATTTTTTTAAAAAAATTGAATTCCTGTGAATAACTTTAATTGTAAAAATAATTGAATTCCAGAGAAAAATATTATTATTTATGAAAATAATTAATTTCTTGTGAAGAATTTCATTCAAATTTTTTTAAATAATTGAATTTTTCAGAATTTTTATTTTTTACGAAAATAATTGAATATTTTTGAAGAGTTTTACAAACATTTTTGACAATAATTGTATTTCTAGACAGAATGTTGTATCTTACGAAAATAATTGTATTCTATGAACGATTTTATTATAATTTTTCAAATTTATAAAGCATTTTATCAACATTTTTAAAAATAATTGAATTTCCAAGTAAGAAAATGATTAATTTTTGACGAAGAATTTTATTCAAATTCTTTTAAATAATTGAATTCCTATAAAAAAATGTATTATCTGTGAAAATAATTGAATTCTTAAGAAGAAATGTATTGAAAACAATTGAATTGTATACGAAAATTTTATTAAAATTGCAATTTAATGAACTAAATCTTGCAAAGAATTTTGTCAACTTTTTTTCAAATAATAGAATTCTTAAAAGAATTTTATTTAAATTTTTCGAAATAATTGTATTTCCCAAACTATTTTTTTCAATTTTCTTTATATATTTCAATTCTTTGGAGAAATTTCATTAAAAAATTTAAAATAATTGAATTGATGTGAAGAAATTTATAAAAGGAATTGGTAAATAATTGAATTCCTGTTAAATTTTTATTAAAATTTTGTTTAAATAATAGAATTCTTTTGAACTAGTTTATTAAAATAGTAAATGTCAAAAATAATTGAAATGAGGAAAATTTTTAAAAATAATTGAAATTTCGCTAAGAATTTTATTAAATTTTTTTGAAAATAATTGAATTTTGAAGAAGAATTTTATTATTTATAAAGATAATTGAAATTTTGACGAGAATTTTTAAAATTTTTTGAACATAATTGAATTTATGCGAAGTTATTTAAAAATAAATTATTGTCAAAAATATAAAAAATTGAAGGGTTTGTATTAGAATTCTTGTGAATTTCATTGTTTATGAGGCAAACAAAAAAGACACAAAAATTCAGAATTTTCCTATAAATTCTAAAAATTTAATTTTTTTCAGTACTTTTAGTAATAATCCCTAACTTTTTCCTAACCAATTTTCATTTTCCTGACTTTTTCCTGAATTCCTTAACTTCCCTTACTTGTGGCAAACCTGTTACATATATAAATAAGAAATCTGTTCTGGAATGTCCTGGAATTTTAAGTAATATTTTCAGTAGACACCCTGATTGCTAAAAAGTAATATTCATATGATTACTAATTTGTATGTTATTTCACAGTATGAAGTATTTGTTACTGAAATGGACAATGATAATTCGCTTTCGGATTGTTCAAATACGCATGACGATATTGTAACGGATAGTACAATGTTTCAACAAAATGAAATACAAAATAACAATCAATTAATATCTTCAAAAGAAGTGGGAAGTAATGAAATATTAAACCAAAATATAATTAAAATTCAAGAAGAGAATGCTAAATTGCTAAGACTTTTAGAACAGAGAGATTCAGAACTTAACGAATTAAAAATAGTAAATGAACATCTCCAAAACATTAATAGTAGTGTACTTCAACATTTTAAAACAATTATTGTAAAAGAATGTGCTGAGGTAAAAGAAAAAGTTGAAGAACTATCATTTAAAGTTGGAAATCCTGATGCTTGAGCTGCAGAAGCATTGGGTGATCCCAATGCAATGGTAAATGCTTATAAAATTTTTCGAAGATTTTTAAATGGTATCCGAACAAGAAGTCCAAAACAAAAAGTCCAAACCAAAAAATTCTAAGTAAATGAAATTCAAAAAATGAAAATAACAAATAGTTTCACTTTGGATTTTATATAATAATCGAAATTCTTCTAGAAATTTTTTTATTTATGAAAGTAATTGAAATTTTGTGAAGAATTTTTTTGTTTTTGGAAATAATTGAATATTTGTAAAGAATTTTATAAAAAATGTTGAAAATAATTCCGATTTTATAGCGCAAAAGTAAAAATGTGTCTTTTTTACAAGTTTCATTATTTATTTTGGACGATTTTATTTATTTTTGATTTTTAGACTTTGGACATTTTTATTTTAGATTTTTCGTACTTTGGACTTTTTTTCTTGGACTTTCCGGTCTGTATTTATTAAATTGGATCCGGCGGTAATTATGCGACTTTTAGTTTTTTTGATGACTATTAAATATCTCTTAACTTGAAAAATAAAATAACTAAAATTTTTTCTTTTTATTTCCAATAAATGTATAAAATTCTGCAAAAAATGACTCCTCAACAACAAAAACATATCAATTTTTCAATAAGATGTTTAAAAGAAACCCCATTTTCAGCGATTTGACTATTTTTTTTATATCTGCCGAAGAAATGGTCGTTTATCAACGTTCATAGAATCATTTTAGTCGTATTTTATTGTAGAATTAAAATTTCTTAAAACAGGGTTGCCAAACTTGAAACATAGAAATGTCAGAGAATTTTTATAAACCTTAAAAAAAACCTGGAAAAGTCAGGAAATTTTTATTGGAATCCTGGAAAATTATTGTTTTTTAAAGTTATTGTGCTTATTCTTGAAATTTAATTTTTCTTTATTTTATATTTCAATTTTCTTAATTCAATTTTAAAAGAATTTCTTTTACAATTTTTCTTCGCAATAATTCAATTCTTTTCATAAATAAAAAAACTCATCGCAAAATTTCAATTATTTTTAATACAATTTTAATGGAATTTCTCGAAAAATGTATATTTATTCTTAAAAATTTTATTAAAATTCATCAAAGAAATTCAATTATTTTCAAAAGTAATAAAATTATTCGCAAAAATTCAATTATATTCAAAAGTTTAAAAAATTTATCGTTCAAATTTTAAATTATCTTTATAAATATTAAAATTTTTCTCCAAAATTCAATTATTTTCAAAAATTTTAATGAAATTCTTTTTAACAAATTCAATTTTTTATCAAAAATTCTCCTCCAGTCAATAATTTTCAATATCTACTATTTTTAAAAAAATTTTCCAAAAGAAATGAATTATTTAAAATTTTTTTTATAAATTTCTTCACAACAATTCTATTATTTTTAAAAATATTCAATTTATGTTTACAGAGATTCAATTATCACTGGGTTACAAAAAAATGGTCATGTCGTGTTTATTTAAAATTTACTGTGTTTATTGAAAGTTTAGGTGTCACTGAATAAGAATATACCAGAAAAACTTTTTTTCATTCGGTCATTCCCTTAAAAAACGAGTTTAAAGTCTCAAAAAACCGTATTTTTAGCACTTTTTGAGGCAGCGTAACAAGAAAACGCAACATGATAAAAATCTCTACAAAAGCTTAAATAAAAGCTTAAACCTTCAACTTTAAGGCTCAGAACTGAAAAGTACTTAAATAAGCACTGAAAACCTGCAGTCGCTATCTGAAATTATCAAAAAAGCTGGGTTAGGTAGCACTTGGTAAAAATCGATTTCCCCAACCGGATTCGGTTGCATATTGTTACTTGAGGTTTTTTGAGGTTTCTAATGACGAATTGGAACTTAGATTTAAAAATTTTAAAATGGCGGACTCAATTTTTTAAAATTATCAACGCAAATTTTGAAAAATTGAGTGAATTCATTATTTTTAGTCCGCCATTTTAAAATTTTTAAATCTAAGTTCCAATTCGTCATTAGAAACCTCAAAAAAACTCAAGTAACAAGTTGCAACCGAATCCGGTTAGGGAAATTGATTTTCACCAATTGCTTCCTGTTCTAGCTTTTTTTGACAATTTCAGGTAGCGACTGCTTGATTAAGGAGGTTTTCATTGATTATTTAAGTACTTTTCAGTTGTGAGCCTTAAAGTTGAAGGTTTAGTCTTTTATTTAAGATTTTGTAGAGATTTTTATCATGTTGCGTTTTCTTGTTACTCTGCCTCAAAAAGTGCTAAAAATACGGTTTTTTTTTACACTTTAAACTCGTTTTTTAAGGGAATGACCGAATGAAAAAATGTTTTTCTGGTATATTCTTATTCAGTGACACCTAAGCTTTCAATAAACACAGGAAACTTTGAATAAACACGATATGACCATTTTTTTGTAACCCAGTGATTATTTTTATAAATATGTAATACAATTTTTTTACAGGGATTCAATTATTATTTTCATAAATAATAAAACTCATTGCAGAATTTCAATTATTTTTGATATAATTTTAATCGAATTGCTCGAAAAATGTAATTATACTTAAAATTTTATTAAAATTCGTCAAAAGAATTCAAATATTTAAAAATTTGTTAATAAAATTCTTTGTGAGAATTCAATTTTGAGAAACATTCATTTATTCAATAAATTATTTATTTTTGTATTAAAAATAATTAGGTATTTAAAAAGAAATATTATTAAAAAATTCTTTTCAATAATTCAATTATTTTCAAAAGTAATAAAATTCTTAGCAGAAATTCAATTATGGTCAAAAGTTTAATAAAAGTTAGTCAAAATTTCAATAATTTTTATAAATATTAAATTTTTTCTTTAAAATTCAATTATTTTCAAAAATTTTACTACAATTCTTGGCAATATTTCAATTATTTAAAAAAATTTTAATAAAATTCTTGACAAAATTTCAATTATTTTCAAAAACTTTACTCAATTCAATGAAATTTTTTTACAGAGATTCAATTATTTTTAATACATTTTAAATCTAATTTCTCGAAAAATTTTTGTTCTTAAAAATTTAATTGAAATTCTTCAAAAGAATTTTAATTACCTATTTAAAAATTTGTTGATAAAATTCTTTAAATGAGAGTTGAATTTTAAAAACATTCAATTTTTCAATAAATTATTTTTTTGTATTTATATAATTGAATTGTCGTAGAATTTTCTAATAATAATTGATTTAAATATGAATTTCAGTTAAAACTTTAGATAATATATGAGTTTTGAAAAGGTTTCAAATTATAATCTTTGAATGTTTTTATTTTTTATACTTTTTAATTTAAAATTGTGTAGATTTAATTTTTTTGTAAAAGTTGAATTTAATTTTTTTAAAGTTATTTCAAGTTTTTATTTTCTAATATATATTTGATTAAAGAATTTCCGAATACCTGAATAATCGATGAAATTTCGTAAAATTGAATTGTAAACAAAAGGATTTGAAAATGTTGAAAGAAATTTCGCAGAAATTATTAATAATAATTAATTTAAAGAATAATTTTAGTTAAAAATTGTGGAAAACAATAATTGAATTGAAATAATGAAAGTAATTTTAAATAAGTTACAGTAACAATATTATTATAATAGGTATAAAATGATGATTTTATCAGTCCAACATTTTTAATTGTTATAAAACATGAAGATATCGATTGCTCCGAGTCGAAGACTAGTGATCGTTATTTTCATGTTTTATAACAATTTTTTATAAGTTGTTTAATTTCAAAAAGGTTGGAATTAAAATTTTTGAAAAATATAAATGTAGTTTTAAAAACCTGGAAAAATTCGGTTTTTTAACCTGGAAAACCTGGAAAAGTCTGAGAATTTGACATGAGCAAAAGAGTGGCAACCCTGTATAAAAGATTTTATTTACATATATTTCTTTAGTGAAAGAAGAAATTGGAGAAATTTTGAAAGTGCTTTTACAAATAAAAAATAATTTTTAAAAATCACATATACGTTTAATCCAAAAGCTGATTAAAAGTTTAAACATTTTTTTCAAATAACGGATTTTTCTAATTACTTTTTTGCACCTTATTATAAATAGTAATTATAATTTTTCCAATTTTTTTATGCAATTTTAATCACTTCCATATTCTAAAAAAATGCATGTAGATAAAAGTTAATTTCTTCAGAAGATATAAAAAAATTAGTAAAATCACTGAAAATGGGGTTTTTTTTAAATATCTTATTGAGAAATTAATATTTTTTTGTTGATAAGGAGTCATTTTTGCAGAATTTTATACGTTTATTAAAAACAAAAAGGAACAAATTTTAATTATTTTATTTTCAAAGTTAAAAGATTATAAATAGTCATCAAAAAATAAGGGTCGTTTACCGCCGGTAGGGTACTGTTTGTTCTTAATAAAAAATATTTCTTTTGTAGATTATGTTTTCTGGAGTTAAAATAAATAATACCATGTTGGAAAAGGCCAAAGGTGCAAAACGATTGAGTTTACGAGTGACTTATCTTTCCCAGGGCTACTGGTTGCCACATGAAGTCCCTTTTGCTGGAGCTAAACCGCCAAGACATGTTAGTGAGTCGCAATTTATCGAAGTTACAGGTCAAGATGTCAAAAATATTATGCGTGAGTGATTATTGTTCATTTAAGTAGCGTATTTTTTAGTTGAAAATATGATTTATAAATTTTGAAATATTTTTATTTTTTCAGATATAATTCACGAACTTGAAAAGGATTCTAATTTAAAAATTACTGATGGTGTGGAACATTTAAATGACAAACCCTATATTAGAAAATATATGCTCGCTGCTCTTAAAAGTTTACGCAAGCAGTCGCGCACAGCCTTCTAAAAATAAAAGTTAGATTAAAATTGGTAAAAATTATAATTTTTACATATTTTTATTTTATGTGTAATATTCCAGTCAACAAAAAGTAATTGAAATAAATTTTAAAAAGTTCGCAAAGACCTTCAGTGATTTCCGCTTTGTGACAAATACGAATTGGAGCTATGTTGCAATTTTCCTGAATTCGTCAAACTGTATTGAAATTCCAAACCTTCTACACGGAGAGAAAAAACAAGGCTTTTCCCCGTGAGTTCAATTCATGCCTTTTTCAGGTAGCAGTTTCACCGGATTTTCCGATGAATTTCTTGCGTTTAGCGGTTAGGCCACGCCTTATCCCCTATTGGCCTTAGCTCGTTGCAAGAATCTCACCGGGAAAACCCGTGAGCGTCCTGCATTTTTACTGTGATAATTTTCACGCGTTAAATGCATATTTTTTCATAGGGAAAAGCCTTGTTTTTTCTCTCCGTGTATTCTTACTAATTCAATGGACAAGTTTTGGCGCCTTTAATTTTTCTCAATTCGTCAGCACGAATTCAATGCATGCCTTGGTAATTTCTTTAATGAATTGAATGAATCCCGCTTTCTACCAAAAAATCGTAATTCATTTCAATCCGTTTGAATTAGTTTTTTTTGCTGGGATTACCAGGGTTGCTACAATGTCTGGAAACCTGGAAAACCTGGAAATGTCAGGGAATTTTATTTTGTATGGAAAAGTCAGGGAATAGTCAGGGAAAAATGAGAAAACACGTGGAAAAATAATTTTTCTGTTAAAATTATGTTAATTTTTGTCGAATTTTACCGAATTTTACCATGAAAAAGTACCCTTCGGTACTTTTTTCCCTACACTATCTAAAACTGAATCAGTAAAATTTGACTGATTTTCAGTGACTCTATTCTCGCGATTTGAATCAGTGAAATTTCACTGAAGATCAATTATTAAAAATTGTTGAAATTTTAGTCATATATTTCACTGATTGACCAATTGAAAAATAACTGAAATTTTAAATATTCGCGACTGCAATTTCCAGTAACTTTTTAATTTGCCAATCAGTGAAAAATGACTGTTAACTGGTCTACTAACCGGGAAAAACCGGAAATATGCCAGGAATTTTATGTCAAACCGAGAATTTTTTCACCAAATTAAAAAAAAATTTTATTTATTTTAATTTGTTTTTAAAAAAATCGATTTTTATTTCAATTTTTATAGATATTTATACTGTTCTCTAAATTTGAATTAATTAAAAATAATTTATTTGATAATAAAAAATCAGTCACTGATTTAAATAAAGTAGGTATGCAAATAAATTTTAAAAAATTATCGAATTAATAAAAATTTTGTGAAATTGAACTGAAAATAATTAAATTTGTTAAAGAATTTCATTAGAAACTTTTTAATCAAATAGAATTTTCAAAGTATGTTAATTTAATAATTGATAAATAATTGAATTTTATAAAGAGTCACATTCTAATGTATTCATGTTATTTAGTTCCAAAATTAATAATTCAAATTTTCATTGGTTAATTTTAAATAAACACACGCTTAAAATTTTTTAATAAAATTGAATTTTTGCAAAGTTTTTTTGAAAATTTTGAAAAATAAGATTTTTGCAATTTTTCAATTCTATTGTTTCAAGATAATTGAATTTTTATAAACAAAAAATTGAAAATTTTTAAATTAATTGAAATTTCTTTACGTTTAATTTTATTTATTGAAAATAATTGAATTTCTTTTAAAGAATTTAATTCACATTATATTATTATGTTATTATTCAATAATTATGATTATTAAACTTATCTTAAATTTTTATAATTTTAAATTTCTGAATGATCAAATAAATGATATTTATTTATTTCTTGAGCAAATAAAATTTTTATTACACAGGATAAAATCAGTCTGACTCCGTTTACACTTTAAATTCAGTCTCGAAATTAGGCTGAAAGTAAGACTTTTTATTTATTTATTTTACTAATTAATTGTTTTTATTTATTTACTTATTAAATAAATAATTAATTATCAGGTTCTGCTTAGTATTGTCAAAAATTTTAATCAAATTCTTCGCAAGAATTAAATTACTATTCATAAATAATAGCATTCTTTGGAAGGATTCAATTACTTTCATAAAAAATATATAGTCCAAATTCTTTGCAGAAAATCAATTATTATCAATATAATTTTAATAAAATTGAAAAATAAAATTTTCAATTATAATTATAAACAGACAAGATTATTTTTTAAAAAGTTAAAAAAATTCTTTGTCTAATTTAATTATTTTCCAAATTTTCAATTAAAATTATTAAAAAAACATTATTCACAAAAATTAAAAGAAATTCGTCAAAAGAAATTAATTATTCATAAAAACTAATAAAAATTTTTAAAGCCATTTGTAGATTTAAATAATAAACACCCTGAAAACCATAAAATTTTTAAATATTTTATTTTCGACAATGAAAAAATGTTTTTAAAACTGAGTTATTTTTCTAGAAGTGATTAATACAACAATAAAATATGCTATGTTTGCATAAATTTTGCTTTTAATTAATTACTTTTTATATAAATCACACTTATAATGTGTAATGGAAAAATATTGTTTAAGACCTGGAAAACCTGGAAAAGTCAGGGAATTTCATTCGAGAAAAATTGTAGCAACCCTGATTACGCTTCTGGTAAACTATCGACCAAATATATATTTTATAATTTTGTCGCTAGTACAAATTTTTATAATTACTTACATTCAAGCTTATTTATATTCATGACTTTAGGCTTCGCCCTCCTTTACTAAAACCTACTATTTACTACTTTTTTATGATTAGCTACTATTTGGAAACTTTTTTTTATTTTGTAACAATGAAAAATACTTTTTTCCGCCATAGACATGAAAAAGTGTCTTTTTGGGACCTGTTTTGGGCAAATAAAGTAGCACTTTTTAAGGCAGTTCTGGACAACTGCCATAAAAAGACTTTTTATGGCAGTTTACTGCCATAAAAAGTCTTTTTACGGCAGTTGATGTTTGATAAATTTTTTTTTGTTTTTTTATTCATTTATTAATTCTTAATACAAATAATATTAATATATTATTATTATTTATTAATATATAATTATAATTCCGATCGCAATTCTGATAAGAATTCCAATCAAAATTCTGATTTCCGACGGAATTCCGATCCCATCGTAATTCCGCCAGAATTCTTATAGAATTCCAATAAAAATTCCGATTTTCGACGGAATTCACTTTTTTCATATCTATGGCGGAAAAAATAGCGTATGCGGCTCGCACGTAGCAATTTTTAGGTTCGGATCCTTTCAATACTCGCCGTCTGTGCGACATCGGCTCGACTTCGACTCGCCTACGGCTTCACTACAGCTCGCCTGCGGCTCGCTTGCGTTTCGCCTTTGTCTCGTCATCGTCTCGCCTACGTCTCGCCGACGTCTCACCTATGTCGCACTAAACGACAAAGTATTGCTTTACGTGCTTGCCACATAATATACTATTTTCTGTGCTTTTAAAATTTTTTGATTTAACTACTTCAAATCCGCTAATAGTTAAAATAAAAAAAATTATTCTCAACATTTTTAATACTATTCTTCTTAGAGACACAATTTTTTTAAACAATTCACTTATTATCGAACATTTTTCGAAAATGTTTGTCAAGAATTCAATTATTTTCAATTTAAAAAAATGAAAATTCTTCAAAGGTATTAATCAATTTGTAAAATTTTGATATTTCTTTTATTATAAATAAATATGATGTATTATAAATAAAAAAAATAAATTAGATTATTCAAAGTAATTGAATTATACTTTTCAATTCTATTTACAAACATTTTTTAAAAATTTTTCGCAAAAATTCAATTGCTTGAAAAAAAATGTGTTCCAAATTTCAATTATCTTTGTGAATAATAAAATTCTTCTCTAAAATTTAATTATTTGCAAAGAATTTTAATAAAATTCTTGTTAAAATTTCAATTATCTTTATAAATAATAAAATTCATTCTACAAATTCAATTATTTTCAAAAGTAATAAAATTATTTGCAGAAATTCAATTATTTTCAAAATTTTCATTACATTTCTTGTTCAAATTTATCATTATTTTTCATAAATAATAAAATTCATCCTAGAAATTTAATTATTTTCAAAAGTTTCTGATAGAAATTCTTTGCAAAATTTTAATTATCTTCAGAAGTAATATAATTCTTGGCAGAACAATTAAAATTATTTTCTAAAATTTTTTTTAAATTCTCAAAATTTTTAATTACCATTTGTGTAAATATTGCAAAATTATTCTGCAAAAATCAATTACTTACTAATGTTTTATAAAATAGGATCCCAAAAAATTCAATTAATTTCCCATAGAAAAAGTAATTAAGAAAAACTTTTTTTTATAGTCTTATAATATAAAATACCAGATTTTTATCACTTTGTCATCTTTAATTAATATAAAACATGAAAGACAATCGATTGCTCTGAGTCGAAGATGTCCTCGGAGTGATCTGATTTTCTTCATGTTTTATTATAAATCAATTTTTTTATAATGTCAAATTCAAACTTTTTCCTTTAAATTTAAGAAATTATAAAAATTATCAGGTCGCTTTGTATTTAAGAAAAAAATCTTGAAAAAAGTCGATTAGTCGTAATTTTTCAACAAAAAAAGTTCGGAAAAAGTCACATTTCATTAGAAAAGTCGGACAATCCGACAATTTGAATATATAAATAATACAGTTGAAAATACAACAAGTTTTATTTAGAAATTTTTTTAGGTCTTAAATGTGATATTATTTATACTAATTTATGTATAAAAGAAAGAATTACGATTCTCGACAATTGGTGGCACCCTCGACAATTTGGTACAGTTCACTCTTTTAATATGAAAGTTGATCAAATAAATTAACTCTCTTTTTATCGGCAAATAGAATTCTTAAAAAATATGCATTTTCCACACCGAATGAACATAAACCCCCTCTTAAAAACTAATAAATTATATTTATGATTAATATTTATGAACATTTGATAATGTAGTTGTAACACATCCTATTATACTTTGAACTGTATTTTCAGATTGTTTCTTTATCAATGGATCCGATCTGAAAGATCATTATCTGACAAAGAGGAAGGGGAGTTTTCGTACGATGATGATAGTCCATCAAGAATCCGATTCAGAATAATCAACATGAAGAACATATATTTGAAAACGACCGAGTAGAAATCGGAAACCTATTAATTGAAGAAGATTCTGATGGAAAATCTTGAAGATTCTAATTTAAAAGGAGTGGAGGGCATCCAATGAGGAAAGAGACGAAAATGTGGAAGCAGAGATACCTGGTGATGGAGAGGAAGGTGAAAGAAAAATTTGGAAATGAATGTAGGTAGCACAAGGATTTGTTTTTTCAAGGTTTCCTAGAAGATCCAAGAATGAAATTTGTACCTTCAAGGCAGAAACGATAAGACTTGCAATAGACCACCACTGTTGGTTGCAATTGCGCACAATATGGCTGAGAGGGAAACATACAAGAGTGCTAATAGGCAATCGTAACGCTGGACTAAAAGATTCTTATATCCAATGTAGATAGCCAACCTCACGATGAACCAATAGTGGAAGGTGAGGTGTCGCGGATACAGTCAACACTTGTTGTACTCAGTACATTGTGCATTTATGCAAATGTAAAGTTGGTGATTGGCAAAAACCAACGAAAGTTTGTTATTGCGGCTCCCTTGTGGACCTGGTCTCAACACAAAAAAATTTAGCATCGTTCATATTAGTTTCCAATAATTCCTAAATTGCCAGATATTTTAAAAGTGCCAAACATATCCGCAGTCTTTACGAAACAGAGATGAGCGAGTGAAAATAAATAATGACACATTAGAAGACATCTATGATGGGCAGAAAATATATAGGAAGAAAGAACAAATGGTCTACTCAAAGAGTACCAGAATATGTCCCTTAACGCTAGTGGGTAGACGGAATTGCGTTTGCATAATCAATCTAACGCCTCTTGTTGTCCCAATTCTGCTAAGAATTAATGAATTAGCCACCTTTTGCTCAGAATTAAGCAAACAATTTTAGGCATGAGATTTATTTTGGACATACAAAAACCTAAACATCAAAAGTTTGTTGCTTCAAATTGTTGATTAATTTAATATATTTACTCGATATATGTAAATCAGTGGCAACCAAATGGTGGACCTGAAATCACCAGTAAATTTGTTACATTAATTTTCACAGCAAACGATCCGTTGCTGCGAAGTCTGATTTAATGAAGAATGGCACACCTCACAACAGTCATTTTGCTTGTCCAAAATGCTTTGCAGAGGAACATATTCGAGACTATTTTCCAAAATGGTTTATCTTGATTAACCTTCTGTCCTTACGTCAGTATCAAGATTTTTCGTAATGAATATGGAGAATGCAGTGCTTACAAGAAACAAAATAAGATGCGTAAAATGCTGTAGTGTTTTAGCAGCAAATACCGAGTTACGATCTAATTTCTGGTGTCGTACATGATGACCTCCAATTAACTTTGTACTTTAGATTCACAAGACAAAACTGGACGAATAAGTTTATTAAACGATAGTACCAACGGACAGTTAATATTGGAGATCCTGGAAGCATACAACTAATCGATAACAAAATTGCAACAATCAAAAGTAACCTACTCAAATTTCTAGTCGAGAACCTCGATCAATCAAAAATTGCGTCCAATGGAAATGTATTGAATGGAGAAATTGGCTCTTAGACTATTGTCTTCCTTGCCTTGACGGCGTTTTGAAAGAAGCCATATTACTCTCATTTAGCGCT